>JADLZK010001660.1:0-307443 GCA_015847255.1 Hyparrhenia diplandra
TATTAATAAGAAGAAGAAATGTAAGTAGTACAATGTAATACAACACGCGCCATATACCCTTGCTAATTAATTGATGTAAATGAAATTTATGAGAACATCTTCGTCTGAACGAATCTGTTAAGATTTTGAAAGTTTTGGTTTGGTAAATCTAGCTAGTGAGATGTTTCTAATTATTGACTTGTGTACTTTATTCTCCACAGCCATGAATGGAGAGACACGCAACGTGTAACTCATTTAGCTATAGCTACTACGCAGCGGCACAATACAAAAGAATGAAAGAACATGTGTGTATTAGAGTTCTTAATCCTCAAACTGTAAGAAAAACTAATAAAATGCTGGTAGGGGTTAAGTTTCATAATCCAGCAGTTTAGCTTAGCAGGGTTTGGCAGTCTTCCGCACGCATTGACAGCTGGACCATGGAGAATCGCATACTACGTGGCAGTGGGCCCCACAGCTGAGAGAGTGAGACAAGACAGAGCGGCGGCTGACCTTGTCCGGTGTGTGGGGTGGGGGTGGGGTGAGGCTCTTTTGTTTGACACGTCAACCTTTTCAAAAGTTCTATTCGAATAACCTTGCTTGGTCCTGCTCCTGCCTCCTGATTCTTTTTTTTTTTCCGAATAACAACATTTTACATTCCTTTTTCAAATTGGTCTCGTTTTATTTATTTATTTAAAAGAAAAAGCACGATTTTATTGAAAGAAAAATAGCGGCAAAGATATACGTTGAAGACATTTGAATACTTTTTTTTTTATATGGATTACATGTGTTCTAGATATCTTTCTTAATAAAAAATTAAAAATGGTGGTCGCTTGACTTCTTTTTCTTTATTCGCCTCATGTAAATCAAGCAAGAAAGCCTTCGGCCGCCTTCAATTTTTTTAAAACGGCTAGCCATATATATCCATGATTCATCATCGACTCACCGCATCTATCACATTTTAATCTCTTTCCTTATATAGCAGCGTGAACTGCATACCAAAACTAAATTTGAAGGCCATGATAAGCTCCCAACAAAAGCCTCTACTAAAGGCTCAAATTTGAGGGGGCCTGCACCATCCCTTCACCGTGGTTGCGGGCTGTTTTTCTTGCCCATTAATTATGTCTTTCTCCCTATCCTTTCACACGTCCAGCAGACTCCTATTGTTGCGTGGTGCTGCATCAATTTTTTTATGTCATATACAAATTTAATTATCCACATTAGAAAGATGTAATAAAAAAACCTTTTTATATTTTTCTATGATTTCTAGACAACAAAGTCACACAAATTCACAAATTTCTTTGACAAACCCTTTAATTATATATAATTTTGCTCATAGTGCAGGTGACACAGTCGCCTACCACAAGAAGGGCAACGGCATTGGTTAAACATTAAGTATTGAATAAATTTTTTAAAAATAAGCAGTTCTTGTCCTGGGCAAAAATCCAAGCAAATAAGTTTACACACTTTTTATACTGGCTGAAACTTTAGAATGGCCCCTTTATGCATAATTTTTGGTCCGCTATTGATGCATGAACCTCCTTTTCACGTGGTTGCCGGAGAAGCTACGCCAAAGGGCTTAATCCAAAAAAATAGAGTTATCGGGTCACCGTGAGAAAGCTGGTGCAATATGATGTTTCTTAGAGTCATGAACCACCAAAAGTTCGATCTATAAAAGCGATTAACAAAACCGCCGGGGTCGGGCGGACCCCCGGTAACATACACAATAGATTCGGCCCGACGAGTCGCCCTCTCGCGCCTAGAGATGAAGTTAAGCGCTCTTCTTCGCGGCGCTCTCCTCGACAAGCCGGGCTGCTCCTCTTGATTCTCATTCTTTTGGTTGAAGAAGTCAATGACAAGTGGGCCTAGATGCCACCTACTGAAATGAATTTGAGGGTTCTTCTTTTGAGGCTTAATGCTAAAGTATATCTCAAAAATAATAAGGATATCACAAGTAAGAGGAGTCCTCAAATAGAATACAGGGCCATGGTTTGAGGCCATTGGTTGAGATGCTCTAAGATTGTAATCTATATTATATATAGTGATGATTGTAGAATCTGTATTTTTATATATATAAAAACTAGGTCATTTGATCTCTCTAATATAGATAGAGATTTAGGTGGTTAAATAAAGTTCTACCCCCATTTGCAATTCATTAATTCCGAATAGTTGAGTGAAACGTGGAGAGATAGATTCTCGTAATATCCTTGTTTAAATTGTAGTTATCCTGCCCCTTTTAGGTATATAGTTTTTTTTTTATACTATAATTTGAAAAGAATAAATTGCATTTGATAAGTAGTAAAAATATCGTAGAAATGCCAAAATAACTTACAGTTTGAAATAGTAGAGGTAATAGTGATCAAATTATAAGAATCTTAACCTGGCATGATATGTTATTTGGATCTTAATTCTCATATTAATCTTAGGAGATGAAACAAAAACACTTTGTATTGTGTAATATGCACCTTTCTAGAAGAGATGCGTGCGTGCTACCGTAGGTGGTTATTATGATCTAATTTCAACCACATAATGACTTTCCGCACCAGAATGATTCCCTTAGTAGAATCACAATGACTTGCAGCAATGTTGTCCTGGTGTTTCTTTGTTGTCCACTTGTCAGCCTTTGCAGCCTGTGATGATCTATCTGGATGATCAAGTCCCGTTTTTAGCTCGTTAAACTGAATAAAAATAGTAATGGAACGTTCTTAACATTTTATATATCGGGTATACTAATCTCGCATGCTCAGCCTAACTTTTATTTGTGTAGGACTAAAACACAAAGTCCCTTTGCGTTGTACGTGTAGTAATCTGTAAAATATTCATGATTTTTCCCTTTCCAAGAGGGGCTGAGTCAGCATGAGATCAGCTCCCTATGGATTTCTCAGCAAACCTACACCAAAATGATTTGACATGGCAGTCACGAGCTAGTTAGTAGTATTAGTGTGTGTTGCTTACATTGCATGGTTGCTCGTCCGTGGTGCCAAGTTGCACGTAGCTTTCACACATTGACGCAAAACCAGAAAGGAAGCAGCATTCCTTGAGCCCAGAAGGCGAAAAACAAACCAACCACAACCAACCTGTGCAAAGTAACAGAGAGACTCATAGTAACAAATTAATGTCAGTAGTTGTTTGTCTCTGGAAGATTCGTCAAGATGGTAAGGTAGTACAATTCAAAAACATGGTGATCTTAAATGAATGACGCTCGCTCCTTTTAAGACCATGTCGACGCTTCTTTATATATGCAAGACATGGGAGGAGCTTGAGCAACTACTGACTCCTCCCTTATCTTATCTCCTTCAGTGCCTATCTAGAAGACGTACTGCTAGAGCTGCAAACAAGAAACATACATATATAGATCGAACTCCTACCCTGGAGGAAAATATATTATACGTGCACAGGTAGAAAGATTGATTGGCTCGGTTGCCGAGTTTTGGAAGAGAGGCGAACGAGCATGGACAAGGTGAAGAGAGACGGAGAGGCGCTCGTCACCGCCGGAGCCGGAGCCGGAGACGTGAAGAGAGGAGATGACGTGGAAAGCCTCCTGGGGTCTGGTTCCACCTGACTGATCGAGGAGCTCTCGTCACCTTCTACCTGCGTCGGAAGGTGGCGAGGCCGCCTCAGCATGGAGATCATCATGAGATGGACATCTACAAGCATTATCCTATGGGACCCTCCCTAGTAAGTGTTCTTGACTACTCTACTCATGCATATATGCATAATTTCTTCATCTTTTTCTATGTGATGTGATGTCAATCCAGTTTCGTATTCTAGCACGCGATCCCATCATATATCTCATACTGTAAATGATTAAGGAACCGGAGAATAAGCTGTATTGATGCATATGTAGAAACTAAACTGAAATTGCTTTGTAAACTGATCACTGACATAATATTCAGAGGCGAGCACGGTTAGTGGAGAGAAGGAATGGTACTTTTTCTGTCTGAGAGGACGGAAGTACCGGACACAGCATCAGGCCCAACAGGGTCACCGGCTCCGGCTTCTGGAAGGCCACCGGCATCGACCGCCTGATCTGCCGCCGCCACAAACTCCGGCGAGTCCATCGGGCTCAAGAAGTCCCTCGTGTACTACCGCGGCAGCGCCGGCAAGGGGTACCAAGACCGACTGGATGCACGAGTTCCGCCTCCCGCCGGCAGCCGCCGCCAGACGCTTCTTCCGAGCATGCAAGAAGCTGTAAGTGAAGTTCATTTCACTGCTCCACGCTACTCCATTTCAGTTTTCCAAATTCAGTTCCCACAGCATATCCAATCCAATATGAATGCATGCGATTGCAATTCCACCAAAGAGGTTAGTGTTGATTTCCAAGCATCACTCGTGTCTGAAATCACAAATCACGGTGCAATCTGAAGCACGTGAAAACACGCTGCACTGTCAACTCTGACATGATATGGTGTTCTGAAAACGGATGCAGGAGGTGTGGACCATCTGCGGATCTTCAAGAGGAACGTCGCCTACAAGAGCACAGCCGCAGCAGCATCAGCAGCAGGTGTGGAGGCAGCAGCTGGCGACCAGCAACGCTCCGCCGCCGCTGCTGGCGGAGTCCAGCTCAAACACGGGGGAGCTTCGAGTCCGACGGCGGCGGTGACGTATACATGAACTGCCTGCCGGTGCGGGCGTGCACCGACAGCATCAGATCGGCAGCATGCTGAACGGAGGAGGCGTCAGTGTCACTGGCAGCAGCTTCTTCAGGGAGAGCGTGCACGGCCAGCAGTTCAGGGGCAGTGGCTGAACCACTTCCTGCGCCAGCAGAAATCGAGCAAGCCGCAGCTCCTAGACTCGTCGGCGATGACCATCGCGTTCCATCAGAACAACCAGAGCATCGCCAGCACGACCACGACGAATGATCAGTGCTACAAGGACGGGTACTGGGACGAGATTGCAAGGTTTATGGAAGTCAATGATCCAGCAGTACTTTATGACTGTAGATACACTTGATAGATAGCAAGTTCAGAGTTCAGAGTAGAGAGAGTCAGGTACCGCGGTGTGAGACTGGCTTGCGGGCCTGCTCCAGTGGCCGCTAGCCAGTTAGATTTTGCCTGGCAATGTGCCCCAAAACCCCCACCCCTTTTGTTTATTTTCCTGATCAGGATGTGTTGTGATCAATGTATGATTTTGTGTGCACTGGCTTACAGATTAGTTACAAATAAAACATATGTTTCAGCCATGAATCATGATCATGACTGACACCTGCTCCTCTGTTCTGAAATTATATAAGGAAATTTGAGTTGGTCTAACTCAAAATTTGAGTTCAACCAAATATATAGAGAAAAGTACTAACATAACAGGTAGATTATGAAAAAAATACTTTATAATATATCTAATACTATTTGGTGTCGTGGGTAAGTATTTTTTTAGTTTTCTAGAAAGTTCAGCCAAACAAGGAAAGTTTGACATTGTAAAGATCAAAATTCCTTGTATTTCGCTCCATCAGCCATCTAATGGAACTTCTTTAGGTCACTAACTCACCAAAAGCAAAGCCAAAATGACAATTTGTGACTTACTACATTTTGGCAGGTAAATTGAAAGGCTACAGCTCAACCCATTTTGCTCATAAAGCAGCTACACCTGTATTGTTTTTTTTAGACTCTAATTAAGCTTTCAGAGATGAGTGTGCTGAAGATACAGACAACCTAGACATCCATGTTGTGTCACTCCTAGATTGGATCTCATTCCCACAAGTCACTCAAAGCTGCTATGTATTTTAATCGGCACGCCATTCATTCTGGCGTTCACAGCTTAGATATTTCTGATGAGATACAAGTTTGTCATTTGCGGACAAAATAAAACACCTGTGATTTGGATGGCATAAACAAAGGGTAAAATCAGTTTCCACATTTCTTGTGCTGACCCCCTACTTTGACTCCCTTGCACCCAAAAAAGGGGCTAAAGCCAATGAAATGATCCAAGCTCTATTCAAATCTTTCTTAACCACTTGAAGCATGAAAGCGGACATAAATTTACTTTTTTTCATCCATCTTATCCGAACAAGCCAATGCCTAGCCTAAGTGACTAGCATGAATGGGTAAACACCATGCTGGAGGCTGAAATGATTTAGACGACAAAACAGCCATCTTTAAATTCAACAGACAGTACCAGCAATACTGCATGCAGGAGACATTCAGCCAAATGGTTGTTTTTGCTATGGTGAATAACCATCAGGAGGACTATAGTATTGAATGTGTTCTTTTCAATGTGTTTGGATAATCGAAAGACATACAACCTGATTTTACGCCTCTCCTGACCAAAAGAAGCCAGACATTTTTGGTCAGGTGTTCAGAAGAATGCAAAGATAATGAAATGAACAAGCTAGAGGTAAGGGGTGTTAAACCAGACTACAGAACCAACCCCAAGACAAGGGCAGAAAAGGTATATTTTCAAGTGCAAAAGGTGACAATCAAGAAACAATATTTTCCACCAGATGGAGTTCATGAGAATTTATTTGCACCTTCTCATAGCGTAAACTGAAAATACGTGCTCATTTCCAGTATGTGGGCTAAAGGTGCTGTGTGGGACAACTAGAATTGTAGAATGAAGCGTGCCTATCAGTCAGGAATCAATAAATAACAGATACCAGTGCAAGCAAAACTGACAACACAAGCTACCAACAATATTTGTGAACTGCAGCAGCAAACAATATTAATGTTATTATATCTTAGACATTTGAGTTACGCACAACAAACTGAAACATCACATCCGGATGCTACCTACTAAAAGAACAGAGGAAAATAGGGCTGTGCAAATGCCATCAATAAGGAGGGTGATAGCAGAAAACCATTATAGCTTCTGTGACTCATGGCAAGAAGAATTGTCATGCATAAAAAGTAAAGCATATAGACGATTAGATCCAGCCGTATCCACTCTCCTCGCCTTCCACTCCCAAAACTGAGATGTCTTTCCCTCCGAACAGTTCCTGTTACAGCATGCGTGTAAAATGTTTTATGGCATTAGAGCTATGCATAATTTGATGATAATGAGATATAATGCAAAGTTCAAAGAAAACCCTACAGACCTTTCAGAGAGCAACTTTTCTTCAGATAAAGCCTTCTCAAGCCCTCTCTTCAAATGGTGTTGCATGCCAACTAACCTTTTTGATCCCTGTCCATATGATAAATTGTTCTAGTTAAGTACACTTTGCTTGAATTTAAGTAGAAAAGCAAAAAGAAAGAGAGGCAAACTTTTACTTCTTTGTACTTATTTGTTGAATTGGGAATTCCATTTCCATCCCACCATTTAGGGAGGTAAAATTTTCTGGCTCTTTTTGTCTTTCCAGTGTGCTGCAACCATTCCAATAATAGGCCTATCCTCATCTGAATTCTTAGCTGAATGAGATCTGTCTCCACTGAATGATTTCTTAGGATTTGGAGGCTTCAACCATTGGGCTAAGCTTGGGAGCTCCAGTTCTGAAGTATTGCTTTTTAATAACTTCTTTCTGGTGGCATGAATAGTTGCCTCAGTCTTTGGGGACTTCTCCAAAGATGTTGTGTCCATGCTCTCTCTTATCTTGTTAGAAGGTGTTACAGAACCCTCAGAGCTCTCGAAAAAGGAACATTCATCAGATATTGAAATTTCCATAGAGACCACAAGGTCAATCTTTGCACACTTTGGATTCTCTGATTTTTCAGGCCAATGAAATCTTCTTTTGAAACCCACATTCCCGAGATCCTCAGCAAGGGAAAGTAACTGATGTCTGTAACTCATCATTTGTTTTTGAAGAACTGCAATGATGGCACACAGATATCCAAAATGTTAAGCTAAGGTACTACTTACTACAGTAGAAAAAACTAAGATAGAGAGTAGTGTAACATCTTGAGTAGCTATGAAAACGGTATGTTTATTCTTCAGTAATCCTACTAGTAGTAGAAAAGGAACAGAGAATGCATACCTCATTGCATCTGGTACAGTGGAGCTCTGATGAGAGCTGGAAGGAGTTTCAGTTCTCAACCTTCGGTGCTTCCATGATATGTAGATCATCAGACATAACAGGAAGACATCCTGAATTTGTTTTCCTTCTGGTGAACTGAATCAGCATGTTTGACTCTTTGGATGTCATTTGTAGTTTGCAGCAGTACACCACAGCTTTTCTGGATAATGGCCTGTTATCATGGAGATAAATCAGTCTGCAGCACACATGATCATGTGGTGTATGCTGAGCTAACAAATAGAATTCACTGTTATGTTGCTACTATTGATTAACTAGAGTGAACATCATGTCCATGTAACACGGTAACACCACAAACATTCCATGTGTGTAAACACTTTGAAGGAACATGTCACATGTAATGAGGAATTGAAACAGCAAACAGAAGTTAGCAGAACCCATAATTAACCAAGGATTCTCTACTGCACATGCTGGTCCTAGTCAGATAGCAACACCAATAATCAAACCAAACGCATTGAGAAACGAACGGCAATCACAATCAATAATCGATAAAGGGGGTACAAATCAGCGTCGATTCAGATTTTCAGAATGGCCGTACCTGACGCTCAAGCTCCTGTTCCGTCCCCTTCCTCTCAC
Organism: Hyparrhenia diplandra; assembly: GCA_015847255.1. Taxonomy (NCBI): domain Eukaryota; kingdom Viridiplantae; phylum Streptophyta; class Magnoliopsida; order Poales; family Poaceae; genus Hyparrhenia; species Hyparrhenia diplandra. The sequence goes on from JADLZK010001660.1 coordinate 8,510, forward strand.
CACTCTGGTCCGCGCGCGGCTCACCATCTGCGCCGCCCTTTGATCCCTCATCTGAACCAAAACAATACAAGCCAGCAACACCAGTAAATAAATAAATAAAAACAGAAACAATCGCCACCATTCAACTCAATAATGAGCAAAGGACAGTACGGAACGACAAATAACAGATTGAAAAATAAAAATAAAACCGGGCACCTTCTCGCTGGAACACGGCGGAGAGCGCGTTCCTCGACGGCGGCCTGGTCCCTCCCTTCCCGCGCCACCCTGACGAACATCCACACAATCCGGCAGCGTTAACCAACCGCGGCTCACATTCCACACCACTGACATAAATCCGGGCCTCATCCACGGAGACGAAGCAAGGCGCGGTAGATTCCGCGAGCACGGCGCAAGCAGAGCCAACCTGGTGGCTCGTCGTCGTCGTGGGGGCGGGGATGGGTGCCCGAGCTGGCCGCCGGCGCGGTCACCCTGTGCCCCTTCGCCTCACGCCATCGCCGCCGGACGCGCGGAAGCAGCCGCCGAAGGCACCCATCATCCCCCACTCCTCGGCCGCCGCCGCCGCCTGGGTTTCTCCACCCACTTGGAGGAGGAGGACGTGAGCCGCGCCCGCGCCTCGTGGCTGCAGCAGAGAGGAGGAGGAGGTTTTAGGGGAAGGTGGAATGGAAGCAGGTGGGAGGGTTTGAAATTTAAAATGGAGGCAGGGGAAAAGAGGGACGGGGGGCGGAGGAACAGGAACAGGGAAGGAGAGAAAGGGAGAAAGCCAGGGCGGAGTCAGCGGAGTCAGGGTGGGACCGCGGGAGGACAGCCCGACCCGACCCGACCGGGCCCATGTCCCGCGCTCTCTCTGCCTGCGCCGCACGCGTGACTTTTTATTTAAAAATGAAAAAGGATTTTATTAATTCAGTGGGAAGGAAGCCTGGGCCTTGGGCCGGGTCTACTGGCAGCTATTTTGGCTCTCATTTTCAGCTATTGGAAGGGGAGAATTTTAGGAGGCCATAAATTATTGTTGCTGATGGAAATGGAGTAATACCGGCAGTGTGTTAATGCTGTGATACTAGGCAAGATATCTTTGCCTGGGATGGAATTTCGCAGCATGGATTCACTGAATTTTTCTACTAGTTATTAAGAGCATATCCAAGAGCCTCTTTATATCTTTTTTTCTGTAATAGGAATAGAGATTTTTGATAAAAAAAAATATCTGTTGACAATTTATTTAATTACATCTCTCCAAATAAAGACAATCATCTGTTTTAAATTCCTCGGTATCCAAAGCTGAAGAGCGGAGTTGACTTTCTAGATTGGTTACAAGATACTAGTGGACGGTTAGAGGGTGAAAAGATAGAGAGAACGGTTAGAGGGTGAAAAGATATAGAGAATTTTTATTCAAATAAAATCTCTAAATAGTGATTTTAGAAAGTAAGTTTAAGATACTCTTGGGAGATGCATAAGCTGCGAGTCAATACAAAAGTATTATGATAATGGGAGTTATTTTCCCATTATTTGGGCCTGTTTCGTTTGGTGCATGAGCATGACCTGAGGACACTGCCAAACACACATTGGTCTATTTGGAAAAAAAAAACATTTGATCTTAGTTGCCAGGCGATCGAGATCGATGACTGGGAGCTGCTGGCCGCAAAGCTACCTATTCATCACTCAACCAGTCAGGCCCTTTCTGCAACAAGCTTGCTGCAGCCATTCCGGCTGCAATTAATCACTACCGAACAAGCACAACTGATGTGTGTTAAGAGTATCGGACAATATCACACTCAGTCCTCACAAATGGCAGAGTTTCAAATCACAACTAAACCCCAATCACATTATCAATAAGAGAACGGTGAAACCTTGTGAACAGAAACGATGTCTACAGAGGGGCTAATGCCAGCAAGATGAAAAGAACTTAAGAACATCAGACAATTTCTTCTTTATTGCCACCCCTCCCGATAATAATTTTTTCTCCTTTTAGAAAATAGACAATAATGAACAGTGTCATCCTATGACCATCCCACCCCAACACACAGCAGTGTTTACAAACAGCAATGGAAGTATACTACAAAGTACAAACTGAATACAAATTTTACTATAGACAGGAGGCGTGTAAAGAGAGTCGAGTACTAAGAGTCCGCTCAACCAGAAACCCATTTGTTTCCTCATCATCTCGAGCTCTTAGTGGGTTGTATTTGCAATGTGATCTATGCTACACATAGTATCCAACCCCATCCACAAGGGTATTTGATTTACTATAGGTGTGCCTTGGCATTCTCGGGTTTCCATCCTAGTTCCCGAGCCCTTTGCTCCCACAAAGAAGTCAGTTTCTTCTGTTGGATCAATGCTTCAGCTGACTTCTCCCTAGCTTCTTCACAGGTATCCATGCCTGAGCTACATTTGTCAGCCTCCTTCTGATACTGTGAAGCTAATTTTTGGCCTCGAGCAGCTTAACATCAGCCTCTTGCTGGGCTTGTGTTGCCTCCTCTTCTCTCTGCTTCAGTTCTTCTACAAGCAGCTCTGTGAAACTTTTTTTCTGTCTCTTCACCAGATGCACGACTCTTGACCCCTTTGAAGTGTTTAGCACAATCTGAAAACATGGAAAGATGTGAGTTTCAGTTAAAGCACAGTAATCAGAAATCTGATCATATGGCTAAGGACACAAACTGTTAAAAAATAGCTAAAGTTTGGCATGTCTGTCTCTATCAAAGACATAATCAAGCCCAAACGTTTCTTCATTTCTTGAGAAGATGATTCAAATATATCTAGCATAATGATAAAGATCTACTTTGAGATATGGTATTATTGTTTTGTCTAGCACTCTAGTTCTCAGCATTGCATTGATATGTTAGTTGCGCATAACATCAAAATTCACATAGAACAAAAAAAGGAACAAAGGCCACGTCACTTGCCAGCTGAAACTATTCTGCAAAACAGTGGTGGCATATAACATGAGTAAATACTAAACAGAGAAGACAACAAAAAAGGCAGTAGAAGATATTTTATGTTCCATGGTTAGCGTTCTAGACATCAGGGTAATGATTAAGCCAATATTTTTTGGAGGATGCTCGAGCCCCTCTCTTATTCAAGTTGTAGGATATAAGGACAGTTTGACAATTGATTGGCGGCAAGTTACAACAGCACAGACAATGAAACCCACAACAGGTAGATTCTAATTTTAGTACTGACGAACTCATGGTATACGTGTATCAAACAGTAATTAGTAACAATACAACACGGGCATCATCAGCAATGGCAGTCCATGATGCAATCTTTTAGCTCCATCCATCTTGTTTGTCTAATTGCCCCTACAAACTGAGTTCCACTAAAAAAGATGTTGTGTTTGTCTTGAATGTTGGGTGAAATGAATGGGTCGGAAATTTGAGCAAGCAAGCTAATCTTCGCTTAGTATATTGCAGATCTTTGAAACGAAGTATCATTCACTGACCGTATAATGTCTTGGGCACAGTAAAATCTGATAGTAGTAACTCGCTGCTACGAAGCAAGGACATGCAGCACAAAGCAAGGGAAGTAGAATCATCCAATCGCGTCAGTCGGATCTAACAAGAGCGGCAGCGCCAAGCAAGATCTGAGGAGGCAGAAAGAGGGAGGCACACCTTCCGGGAGGTCGAGGGCGGGCGCGCGTCGCGGTTGCAGTCGCAGACGGGGGCACGCGGACGCCGCCGTGAGCACCTCCGCGGCGTGCCAGTAGAGCTGCGGGCCGACGATGTAGGCGGCGAGGCCGAGGCCGAGCAACGCCACCAGAGCGGTCACCAGCGCCGGGCTCGGGCCCCACGCCGACGACGCCCGCCTCCCGCCATTGAGCAGCCGCTACGCGCGAGGGGACAGTGGAGCTTGGACTTTGGATGGAGTTGGACCGGTGGAGAGGGAGGCGGGTCGCCGGCGCGGCGCGGCGCGGTGCTGGCTGGGGGTTAAAGGGGTGGGGAGTGGTGCGTCAGTGGAGGCGGAGCGGACGCGCAGTGGAGACTGGACTGGAGAGTGGAGACGGACCCGAACCTGCCTGAACTGGTGGTGGTGGGTTTGGCGGAACCCAGGCTGACCGACACTGCTGTGCTGGGTCACAAATGTATTTTCTCTCTGTCTTATTTTTTCTCTTTTTCATAAGACACTAGAAAACGCCCTACAAGGCTACATCTGATACATCTTGAGAAAGAAAATAAAGGCAAAATTGGCAATGTCGTCCTTCAACTCTTTGCTCTTGGGTCAAGTTTGTCCCTAAACTTTTGCAAGACCAATTTAGTCCTCGAACTCTTGCTCTTAGCTTCAATTTCGTCCTCCAACCGGGCGTGTCGTCCACGTTGGCATGCCAACTTAGCACCCAAAGTGAGCTTAGGGTTCCAAGTTCTATTGAAATGACAAATTTACCCCACTTATGTTTAGACAGAAAGGCAAGATGGAACGGGACGGACCCGGACCACTCTCACTGCCCGGTTTTTTGCGGCGTGATCGCATGCATCATCGCCATGGATCTCCGCCGCCCCTCCTAGTAGCGTACTCCCTACGTATCCCATGTCCAGCTGAAGTTCGTCGTTTTGAAACTTTTGAAGCTTATGTTTGTTTTAATACATCCGTCTTATTCAAAATATTTATGCAAATCGTAAAATAAATTAATCAATATTCAAGTATCTTCATTGATAAAATAAGTCGTAATAAAATAAATTATATTTGTGCAAAATTTTAAATAAGGCGCAAGCGTCGAATAAGATGGCGCGGAATCGGGGTGAGAAGCTTCCGGTGGGACGGAGGGGAAGGGAGTAGCTCGCGGCGCCCCCTCCCAGCCAGGTCGGCTCGCCGCCCCTCGCCACCCCCATCCTGCCAGCGAGCGGCCCCTCCCCCTATGCAAACGCCTAGTGGGTTGTTACTTGTTCTCTTTTGCCAGATCAGCACTCGTTAATCCTTATGCCAGGTGGCCCTCACGGCCCGATCCCAAAATCCTGAAAAAGGCCGCGCCGGCAGGTGCCTGGAACTCAAGCCCAGAACCCGCACATCACCTAGAAACCCACGTGGACGGCGACGACTTCTTCTAGCCATTTCTCCCTCGCTGCCCCCTTCCCTCCTCCCGCCTCCCGCCAGGCGCCGGATCCACCACCCCATGGACTCCGCACGGGAGCAGCTCGCCGGTGGCGGTGGCCTCCAGCGCCGCGCCACGGCCGCCGCGAGGAGCGGAGGGCCACAGGAGCCGCCTCCGCGCGGGCAGAGCGCCATCCACCCCGACGTCGACCCACCACCTCGGCCGTGGCCCGGGATGCAGAAGTTGGCCATCGTCGCCATCGTCGTGCTCGGGTGCCTCAGTTCCTCCCGGCCACGCACTTCCGGGACCCCAACGACCCTCAGCGCAATTGGATCCTCATTGACCGCTCGCGGAATCCAGCGGTACGGTACTGCGCGCTGAGTGCAATTGAAAATTGTAGTTCTACAGTGCACAATGCCAGAAAAGTATTAGTTGTGTGCATGTTTCCAAAGTTGTAGTTCTGTGGTGCTTATGTGAAAATAGTTGCGACTGAAATTTACTTGCATGTTGTCAAAGTTTGGACAATGGAGATGGCATCTGGAAAGAAAATACCAATTTCGTTATTAGTATTGGACTGAAGGTCTACAATCATGAATGTTGTGGTGTTAGGTTGCAATTATTTATTGGGTCGACTGTTTTCTACTTGGCATGACTTCGCGGTGACTGAAATTTCGCTTGGCGTTTAGCATGCGTGTTAGTCTGGATTCATATGGGCTTTTGAAGAGAGCTTGAATTCACTTTAGGAAAAATAAATTTGTTAATAATGAACTACTGATTCTGCTGCAGGATTCTTTAAACTATGTTGGAAGTGTCAATATCTTCTCTTGGATAAGCTGTCTGGATCTTCGCACTCTCGCTGTGCTGGCAAATTCCACTCTGTCCAGCTCAAGGTTCTGCATTTTGTGTATTTCAGTAATAATTATTAGAAATGTGATCCTAGTACAATCAGATTGGTTATATAAAATCTTAGCCGTTAATGTACAATCAGCTAACAGGTTATGATGTGCAAGCCACTAGGCCCATGACATGGAGCAGCCCTGCGCCATGCACACAGCACCATAGTTATTTGCAAGTTACTAGCAATTCAATGGTCTGTTCATGTGCTTCTGCTGTTCATGGTTGCCCTAGGATTAGATATGATATTCATATATAAGATTAGATTGAGTTGGTTCCTTGATTCTACAGGTTCGTCTCTTAAGAGTCAAAATCACCCTATCAACATGACAATAGGATTATATCTCTTTTGGTTAAAACAGAACTATATCAAGAGTTCTAATTCCTATCTCCTTCCTATGGTCGTACTGCTTGAGTTCCTTGGCATTTGCTGGATAGTTTTCATCTATATTTTGACAATAATGATACAGAACTAAAATTCGATGAATAAGTTATGTCACCAGCATAACTCTTTCCCCTCTTTGTTTGGCAGTGATCCACAGAATATATCTTTCCATTTCTTAATACCTGAAGGGGCAACGATAAATTGTCCTTCCACAAGCTAAAGTCTTGCTACCTGATTCAGATCTCACTGTTACTAGGTGAGCACACAAATTAGCATGGCCCTTGTATCTTGTCATTGTGGTCATTCTTATATTTACTTGCCTTGCAGTCAGAAGCAAATCAAGGACAAACTAAATGTTGCCACTCCAGAAGGAAACTTTCTTTGGTTATTCCATAGGGAATTGTCACCCTTTCTTATCGCAAAATCTCAGCTGTCAAAAAGAGATATGTTTATATCCCTGCAGACTCCATCATACAGGTACGGACATCCACTCGATCTATTTACTCAAACCTATCACTGAACTCTTTTGGTCTCCAGCTTTTTGCTTTCAAACAAAGCACCCATGTATGTCAATATTAACTCCTAACAATTTAAAGGAAGTTACTGAGATAATGTTTTTAGGGACGGCTGGTTGAACCTGGTCGACCTGGGACCGACCAGAAGACTAATCATGATTAATAATCGTTGACCAGGTCGATTAATCGGCCCTGGTCGTCCATGTATATCAGGACATATACCTATATATATACCTCTCTATATATACACAATAAAGGAAGGATCAAGACTGCATTAGTGTTTAGCTGGTGACTTACTTGTGGGGAGTTGTTTTCTTCTCTTTTTATGCACTCCATATTCCTGTCCCAAACTCCATTTCTTTGCTGACTTGCTGCTGGAAGCCTAGGATACCAAAAAGAAAAAACTATAATTAGCAAGACCTTGTCGTCCCCCTGTCCTAGTCGGACGATTAATCGCGATTAGTCGATGACTTATCGGACGACCAGGTTTCTAGTTGAGCTAATCGAGTCGGACCTCCTAATCGAACACTAGTGACCGACCAGGACAATTGTCGCGATTAATCAGACGATCTGAAAACGCATAATCAGGGGTCTCTGCCCAAAAAATTGTTCTCACTGGCATGAGTGGTACTGTCTGATGATCAAACATTTTCAATCATCTTTAAAACAATAAGCAAAGCAGCTGAAAACCTTCATTGCAACAAAGTCCTTTAGGTATATCTTGACATAAGTTTTAGAGTATCAGGGTATTGATAATTTGATATTCAATTCATGTACTCAGACAGCAAAACTGCAACATTATGTTGGAAGTGTTGTTAAGTGCGCAAAACTGAACATTTTGTCGACACTTTTGGATTACCTGTTATGAACATTGATTTTCCCCCCCATCCACAGGGTAAAGTTGAAGATCTTGGTCGCATGGATTTAGGCAGTTATTCCATTGGCGCTGTTGAAGATTGCAGCAAGCGTCTTGGTGATTTTATCAGTATGGATGTTCTTAGTGCCATACAAAGAGCGGGAGCTGCACACAGTTGGGTGCCTAAAGAACCTTACGACAAGGATGCATGCCTACTTGATTTTGATGTGCTCTTGGTAGAGCCTCGCAGGTGGAGAGAGAAACCTGGTTGCTTCAATAATGTGGTGGGCTAATGCCATTAATTTAGCCAATCAAAAGTAAGTTACACATGATTTCCATTTCAAAGTCTGGCCACTATATACTCACAACTGTCTTGGTTATGTTAAAATTCTGTTTATAGGGACCAGATTAGGTTGGCCGTAACTCTGGCCTTCAATGATAAATACATGAAGCTCCCTTCAAACTGGAAGCGCACAGATGGCAGAGATTACTCTGATATCCTCCACTTCGATGGACCCAAGAACGTTTGTTCGGAAGATGGACGTCAGCATGAGCAATCAGGCTACGGTGCAACCTGGCAGCAATACCTTCATCAGAAATCTGAAGCCATACTGAACACCTAAATATGGCACTTCACCGCACACAAATTTTCCGTAGTCATCGAGTGAAAGCTGACTTGAGACATTGATATTAACCTGTAAACCCTATATAGAATGCATATTGTACTCCAATTACTCTATTTCTGCATAGCGGAAGCATGCTTTCATTTCCGCATAACATTCAGGATACTAGAGAATTTTGTTTTGCAGCTGACACCTGAAACTTTTCCTGATTGCAGTTCAGTCTAGTTTTTTATCCCCTACAGGCCAGGCCTTGTTTGGATATAAGTGTATGCACCTCAATTCACATGTATTGGAGTGGATTTGAGTGAAACTTAATTTAATTACCCTCCAATCCACTCCAACACATGTGGATTGAGACAAATGCACTTACATCCAAACAAGGCCACAGGTGGCCCAATTACCACGCTCAACGCCCACTGGACTTTGACAAGTGCGATTGAATTGTGTCCAACTCCAAAAACCCATTCCAATGTACCATGCTAAAAGATTTCATTGACATTAACCTGCCAGGCAAGAGGCAAGGCAGTGTTTCTACATCATCGATCAATACATATTACATAATTTATTTACATCTACATGACTACATTGCTATTTCCTGCATGCATCACAAATTGTACGTCACAGGAAATCCCAGACTGGAATGGTGTACTGGCCTTGATCCGTGGTCTGGTGGCCCAGTTGAGGATTGCTGCTAAGAAACTGCAGTGATTGAATGTCTGGAGGTGGAGTCTGCAGTAAGAAAGATTTGACTTGTCAGAAAACCCAGTAGCGCAATCAACTTGTTATAAGTTACAACTGGTAATGTGATATTTTACTGATCTCAGTGATTTAAGTGACATCCAAATGCAAGTTTCCCTATATAGAAACCTGTTCTGAAGGGGAATGTGCGGCAGCACAACGACCACTTATAAATTATCGACGAGAAATATGTTAACTAGCAGAATTATAGGGCTCTCACAGACATGTAGTAGCATTCAACTTGGAATTACCTGTGTAATTGGTGGACCACTATGAAAGGGTGGTGGTTGTAAATGAGCCTGCTGAAGATGTGTCGGTTCTTGAATCTAACATATTAAATTGCAATCCGTGAAAAAAAGTATATAATTCTATTTTGCTTCAACAAGTCATAATTTCCAAGTTACCTGCCCAAATGGTGACATGCCTGGGAATCCTTGTAGAGAACCAAGACCAAACTGCTGTGCAACATAGGGGGCCTATATTTGCACAAGTATAATATACATCACTTGTATTCCTCAATACATATGGGTGGAAAAAACATAAAGGATACGAATTTACCTGCATCATATGGCTTGATGCAAGAAACTGATTTGTTGGGGTTCTTAAATGATTTTGGATATCATTTGACACCGTTGGAGGATCAACCCTCAGTGGAATTTCAATCTCCTCAGGTTCCAGCAGACCTGCAACAGATTAATCAGATAATGGACTGATCATATAAAATCAAATACCGGAGCAGTGCAGGCGCCGAACAAACCTTGTCTACCTTTTTTCTTTTTGTTTGGATCAAGAGGACTCTGTTGCGAGCGGCGCACCTCTATATTTTTAATTTTCTTACCAGTTGCTCTGCGATGTTCACTGCTGCTGACCTCACTATTAAGCAGATTTGGTTGATTGCCTTTCAGGACGGTACTTAAGGAAGATTTATCATGCAACTTTGCTTGCAAAAGTGCCTCCACTTGTTCAACAAGCTGTTCATATTGGTTCTCCAAGAATGCATAAGCTTCAACATTTACTGAAGCTTTTGCTGCAATTTTATACAAATTCCGGTATAATGTGTTGTACCGTTTTTGACAATGAAAACTTAGGATCTTCATTAATGGCGGCAAAACCATAGTTCTCTGGAGATTCACTCTGAGCATCTTTTCTCCATCTTTTCAGAATATAGTGTGGTGGGAGTTCTTTAATATTTCTGAGATCAAGAATTTTCAATGCATGGCAACAAAGAAGACCCATGAATTCAAACTTCTTACAACTACAAACAACCATACATTCTGTTGAATCAAATCTAACAAATTGACCTCGAGGCCTGTCTTTGACAGTTACCTGGTACTCAGATATTGGTCCAATCTCGCCACAGCTATAGACCATGCACTTTGAGATCTGTTCATATTCCATCCTGAACATCTCAAAAAATGTGGGAGTATATGAATTGGCAGCTTGCCAAAGCAGATGCAGTGGTGCAACTCTTTGTGCTATTTGAGCCCCAAGGTAGTCAGCTTGTTGTTCAGCTAGGCGTTTCTCCTCCAAAAACTTGTCATAATTGATGAAGAGGTTTTGAAAATCTATTTCTGGTTTAAGAACATCTGTCAGGATGGTATCCATGTTATCACTTCTTAATGTGGTTACAATATCAGCACAGAACGTATCATGCCCATATGGCAAAGCCCATCTTTCTCTATCCTCATACAATTTACGGAGCCACTCATTATCCTTTATATTGTATTTCTCTGAAAGGATTTCCCAGCTCGAATAGAAGTCATCCTCCTCATATTCATACAGCCACCTACTAAAATCTGATGCAAAAGTCTCCGAGCGTTGGAAAGTATCCCTTAATAACTTAGTAGCATTCAGATACAAATGCAGTAGTGAGAAGCGGTGGGTGGTCCCAGGCCAAGAAGAAGAAACTGCATCACTAAGTGCAGCAGACTGATCAGTCAAAACTGTTTTTGGTTGCCTTCCACTCATAGCAGATTTGAATGTCTCACACAGCCATCTAAAGGATTGGACTGAGTCATCATAAATCAGCGCTGAACCGAATATTATCAGCTGCTTATGATGGTTAACACCAGTAAATAACAGTAGAGGTCTCCCATAGTCACTTGTGCAATATCTTGTGTCAACACACACTACATCACCAAAGTAGTTATAATCCATTATTGATTTAGCATCAGCCCAGAACACGTTTGTAAACTGATCATCTTCATCTACTTGAATGGCGTAAAAGAAAGAAGGATTCTCGCCTTTCATCCTATGTAAATATTCACAGATGGCCTGGGTATCACCTAATTGCATATCTTTCCTACGTTTTGTCCTTGTGTAATTTTTATACTCATTTGGTATCAGAACAACCTTTTGTGGATCAGGAGGCTGTAGTACCTTTGCTAATAAATTTTGTGACTTCAAAATCTGAATGTCAACCAAGGGAGTTTCAAGATCATGATTATGATCAGCCACAAACTCAGTCACTACATATTTTGCACTTGCTGTAATCTTAACAGTCATGTGTGCCTGGCAACCAGTTCTTGTTTCTGGTCTCGGTTTCTTTGATTCGATAGAAGCATTTTTTGGACGAAATCCCTCCTTGGAACAAACATATGCTCGAGATTTTGCAACATTCTTTGCTGTTTTGTCCAACCAGCCTTTTCGTACACTGAACCCCTGCAATTCCAGCATAGTTGACATAGAATTCATAAGCCTTATCCTCATTCAGAAAAACCATCCCAACCTTTGGTTCTCCCCCAGGTCCAGGGACTACTTCAATTTCGGATCTGGTTCTGCTTCCATTGTTTCGTCTTCTTTGCACTCAGCCTGGACAAGGGGAAATCCTGAACTTTTAATTGAGTATAACATATGCAATTGCAGCTGTTCATAGGTAGTATTACTTAAAAAATATTATTCTAGGCTATTATGTTACTAAACAAAATTTAGAAACTGCAAACTTAAGAGACATCTCCTATGCAGCACCTGTAGATTCTCTCTAAAAAAAAGTTACACAACTAAGGGGATGCTTGGTTTAAGGAATTAACCCATCCTTGATGGGATCGTCTCATAAATTTTTGTAAGATCACCTTCAACTACACTAAGCATGTACTGCTAGTGAGAGATGAAGCGGTGACAGATAAACACATGCGATTACTTAAAGCAACCAAGTGGGTAGGTCTGAGTTAGGATCAGATGATACATCGCCACTTCTACCTCAAACAAAATAACTGTATACATCTCTACTGCATCTTACCTTCTCCATTTTGAGATTTTGCTTCTCAAGACGTTTGGAACGCCTTTCTGAAGGCAGCTGAGAAGGCTGCAGAGCACAAGAGTACGAGAACATAAGAAAAATAACAAGATAATTGTCATATGTAAATTGTTCATATGCAGTGAAAAGTGGAAACCATAACAAGGGAAGCAAGTTAGTGCCTCCCAATTAAGAGAATTTTGACCAATTCATCAGATAACAGTATAACACAATCAAAAAAGACCTGGCAGGTTAAGTTAATAGATTACAAATATGTGAGCCTACAGCCACAGTAACATAACCCAAAAAGAAGCAAACTCTCCAGAATTCAGATTTAGTAAGTTAAGCAAAGGCCCAAAAGAAGAGTTACAAGATATTCAACAACAACCGCAGGCAAGTCGGGGTAGGCTAGAGTTGAAAGTTGAAATCCAAACAAGAGCACCCAGTCACGGTTCCGCACATCAATCACTGCTTTCCAAGCACTCCTATCCAAAAAATAGATCTCTAGGCAATATATCCCAACCCTCAAGTCTCTTTTTATAGCCTCCCCCCTATGTCAATTTCGGTCTTCCTCACACAAGAGTAAAAGCAAATAAAAAAACAAGACTGGTAAAAGCATGCAAAGAGCCATGAAGATAACACCATTTTCTGTAGTAATGAACTGTGTATCCAAATGAGGTAACAGTACATATTTTATGGCCACAAAACAATATACAACACATTCAGTCATCATTATTTCCTTCCATGAATATCATTAGGCATAGAGTTTGCGATATTCACTTTGTTTAATGGATCAATATAGCATGTAGCCAATGTTGTAGCAACAATGCAAAGCTTTCAAAATAGGCAACAAGGTCTGAAAGTTACCAGCTGTTCTTCACTTGACAGAAATCTACCTCCATCACCACGCTTACGCCTTTCAGCCAAAGCTTGTCTTGAAGCAATCTAGAAGGACAAGAGTACGCGACACCATAATGGCATGAGTGCTTGTAAGGAAAAGAGTGTGCCAACTACTTTAGTATGTCTCTTGAACTCTTTGAAGTTTCTGATACATCTTTACATGTAAATGCTGATTATTGTCTAAAACAATTCAAGAGATACAAAAACTTCAGAGTCGTTTCATCCCAGTCCCAAGTCATGTGGCATTCCTGACTAAAGGAAGAAAAACCCATGTATTCCCATGGTGGCATGCCGTTGCCAAGCTTACACATAGGTAACTGTGATGAGACACCAGACCTTAAAACACACACACACACACACACACAGAGAGAAAGGAAAGAAGAAAAGAAAAATCTACATCTCAGATCATCTTGGGGACTCCATGCTATCAGACAATTACATATCGTCTTAAATATTGGAAAGTTATATAACATAACATTGCATATTGCTTTGCATATATATAAGCATTAAAACCTCTGCTCTTAACAATGGAATATGATGTTTTGTTATTAACTTAAGATGTTTTGTTATATAACTTTTTTCTCTTCGATTCAAAAGACAAAAAAAAGAGCATCACAAATATCAATGAGCCAAGTATTATAATTTCAACAGTGCCTGAATACATTTTACTCTACTGTATATGTTATCACAATTTATAGTATGCTCATCACAACTGATATCAAATCTAAGCTGTTTACCTTGGTAGGCCTGCTCGAGGCAGGTCTGCTCTGCCGCTTAGAGCGGTACTTATTGAGTATCTTCTTTCTCTCCTCGTCATTGTACTGTGATGCCCTTACACCAAGCTCCCTCAAGACACGTGCATGCAGAGCATCCTCCTCCATAACAGCCTTCCTCGGCCTCCCTCTCCCTCTCTTTTCCTTCACTTCTAACTCGACCTCCTCTTCCGCTCCTTCCCGATCCTCCTCCCCTTCACCCTCTTCCTTGACACCATCAGAAGCATCTTCAGCCACCTCCTTCTCGGCCTCAAAGCCAACAACAGACTCCTCACCATGCTCCACCGCGGCCTTATTACTCCTACCCCTCCTGGAACACCTCCCATTCTGCAGCTCTAGCCCATTCCCAGCACCACCCAACCCAACACTTTTCTCCACATCAATCACTTCTGCACTCTTACCAGGATTGCGGCTCCTTGTTTTATAAGGCTCCCTCTTCCTCTTCCCCGCAGCAGCAGCAGCAGAACCACCCTCCACCACCTCCTCTGCCTCCTTCCATGCATCCGAATTATCCTTACACTTACTCCTATTCCTGCCATCGCCTTTCCAGCAGAGGAACCGCTGCAGGATCTTCTCGCCGTCGCCCGCCAAGCGGCGATTGGAGCCCATGCGCGCCTTGAACCCCAGCCGCTCGCCGTAGTCATAGTAGAACCCCTTGGCGTCGTCGACGGAGTCGAATTCCATCCCCACCGCCGGCACGGTCGCCGCAACATCCCCGGCGGCGATCTGCAGCTCGTGGCTGTGCTCCACCACCAGCTTGGTCACCTTCCACTTCCCGCCGGGCCCGTCCTTGGCCACCACCTCCATCATCGCCCTGCACCGCTCGCCTGGCGGCCCCGCCGGCGAGGCCAGAGCGTCCTCCTCGTCAGCGTCGCCGGCCTGGGGCGGGGAGGCGGGTCCGCGGCCGCACCCGCCGAAGCGACCTGCCGCTCATCATCGGCGGCAGGCTGGCAGAGCGGCGGATCGGGTTCCGGCGGTGGGTTGTCGGAGCTCGCCGCGTGTGCCCGCGCGGCGGCGCCCCGATCGACCATGCGGGGTAGGGTTCGGGCGGGATTTGAAATGGCGCGCGTGGCGTTTGCGCGGCAAGCGAGGCGTGCGGAGGAGGTGGGCCGTGGGGTTTACGTAGCGGTCGGAGGTGGGAGGGGAGAGATCGGGTGTGGGGAGGAGGCGTCTTGCCTTGGCTGCGGCGGCCGGCGAGCGTGGGATGCGGGGGAGAGACGGGGAGTGGCCTGTGGGGATCCGATGGGCGCAGCGCCAGAGCTCAGCTCCGCGCACGCGAGGCCTCTCACTGCAAGATGGGCCTAGGAGAGGTGTGGCCCGCATGTCAGGGTGAGCAGTGTCGTTGACGGTTGTGACGTTAGAGCAAAGCTTTATGCTCATTTTGGTTTTGATGTGGTGGGATGAGGGCAAGTTAAGCAGACACAAATGCATAGATGCGGTGGGCCTCAATAAAAATGTATGTGAGAGGAGGAGGAAAGAGAATGTGCATATAATAATAAAATAATGTTTGAGCCATGTGTAAAACATGAATCGTTGCCATTCTTATGAGCTTGGCTTATAAAAGAAAAGTAGTAGTTGGGCTATTATGGACTTGCTCTTAGCCGATGGGGGCTCGTGGCGGCCACCGGATGAGGGCGACAGTGCGGTGCCAGTGAGTGCGCGACGCGTGTGCCGTGGCCCCGTAGCACGACGGTGCGCGCGCGGGGCCAGTGGAGCGCGGTCAGAAAGTGGGGGATAGGGTGTCAGTGAGAGGAATGTGGGGTGTACGTGTATGTATTGCACGTGCGATTGGTGACGTGTCAAGCTGGCGGTGGATGAGGTTATACAGCGTGGCAGTCAGAGTGGTCAACGCACCTGTTTGCTTGGTCCACGTAGGAAGCCTTATGATGGCGGGCTCCTGTTCGTTGCATTCCACATATACTGCCATATTGGTAATCCTGATATCTGAAATGTCATTAGGACAAGATATTCTACGTATATCAGGCTATTAATTAATTACTTGTATTTATATATGTAATATTTGCTCGAAATGTTGTCATGAGAATTATAGAGAAATTTAGCTTTTTCACATACAAGAGAGTACACCGACATTTTAGTTATTTTACCTGATTTTAGTTATTCTCATTTTAGATGTTTCAGCTTACTGAAGTTCTTCTGTTCCAAATCGAGGCAGTTTGGCAAATAATTCTATATATATAAGTGATTGTCAAAGAATATTTTTTAGATATTGTAAAAAAAGAACATTTTTAGAGGGAATTTATATGAATTTAACACATTTATATGGGAACATACGAAACGAGCCCTGATTCCATTGGAGTACTAGCTAATTTCTTCTTGATATGTTATTATGCTGCTAGTACACGTGGAGCTGAATTATAATTAGGCCCCGTTTGACACAACTCAACTTTATTAGTGAACCTATTTTTTCGAGAAAACAACTTCATGAGTAACTCTCTAGATGAAGCTATTTTGAAAAAAAATGTTTGGTAAAAATAGCTATCCAACAAATTCATGCATGGATAGGAGAGAGAATTGAATGAGAGAGTTAGGATAAGCTACTATTTTCAGCTCTCTCTCACTTTATCCCCATGTGAGAGGAGGTGTTTGGCAAAAAAGAAAAAATTGTGAGCTGTACCAAACAGGCCCTTAGTATTAGGCAGGAGTAGTCACTAATGGAGTTGTTTTGTTTCTCTTTGCTAGTGAAGGCAATAACGTTGAGATTGTATCCAACACCGAAATCAGCTTTCTCTAATAATCGAACAGCTCGGTACCTACATCCCCTCTAGTCGAGCGCTTGAGCTAATTTTGTGCTCTAATTAAGGGCTTGTTCCACCTCAATTCAATCCATGCGGATTCATTTTGAAAGATGTGGGTGGTGAGATCGCAAGGGTGCTTGGAAGTATCCATTAGAATTCATTTTGTTGTTGTAATCTCGGCGTTTTTTTTTTTTTTTTTTTTTTTGCATGTAGCATCCAAATGGATTCATTCCCGAGTAGGATTGATTCTAGGCAAGGTGAGAGGTTTATTTGCTACATGTAGCCTCAGCAGGATCTCAAACAGGCTATCAGCGCACTCATTTCAGGAAGGAACGGGATTAAATCCATGTGGTTTCCACGTTCACAACCGAACGAGCCCTAATTGGCTGCACTGACGATAATTTAACAAGCAAGTGGCAACGCAATGCAGAATGAAACCTTATGTTCTCAAGAATTTTCAAGAAGGTGAATACACACAAGAGATAGAAGTCCAATTATACAAGGCTCTTCATCCGGTTTGTTTAAGTACAACAGATGACTTGCATTCCTCCTACCAGCTCCTACACCAAAAGCCGTCGATCTTTCCCCATGTACGTACTGCCCAAGTGCCCAACTGCAAAACATAAGACCACAAGGCACATTAATCTTCAATTATTAGTAATCATCAATCAAGAATGCTAGCCATGGATCGATCCGGCCTTGCCTCGCCAGCAGCGATGTGCAGCAATTAGCAGTTAGTAGTAGCCGACGTCCTTGTCATCGACGACGAGGTCTCCGTTGATGAGCTCACGGTAGGCGGCGACGGGCCAGATGAACCCCCTGGGGATGAGGCGGGAGGCGAGCTCGACGTCGATGATGATCTCCCTCATGGCGGGCTTCTTCTCGCCGCTGATGGCGATGAGGTAGCTCCTGCCGACCCACCCGATCCACCCGGCGATGTAGAGGAAGAGGACGCCCGGTGTGATGAACTCGCCCCAGTGCCGCTGGTCGCCGCTGACGATGAGGTGCGGCAGGCCGTCGGCGCCGCAGAGCAGGCCGAACTTGCCGTAGTTCTCGAACCGCTTCTTGGTCTTCTCGATGGTGGCGTTGATGGCCAGCGCCGGCGCGCTGTCGGGCGCGTACTTCTTGAGCGACGCCGTCAGCTTCTTGATCGAGTTCTTCTCACGCTTCGCGAACGCCTTGGACTCCTTGCACGGGGTCAGACCCGCGATGTCGGCCGCCGCGGGCGGTGGCGAGGTGGCGGCCGAGGAGAGTAGCACTGATGACAGCGCCAGCGCGGCCGAGAACGTCTTCACGGAGGACGCCAGCGACACGCTGTTGGAGTTGCCGTCGCCGCCGGTGGCGGAGCAGGCCACGGAGAGGCGCGCGCGCGGGAGCCGAGGCTTCGCGGCGAAGGCGGCCGTGGAGGAGGCGGCGAGGGCGGCCATCGATCTCTGCTGCTGCTGCGTCCGGCGTGGAGGTGGAGGTGGAGCTGGAGCTGGAGAAAGAGACGAGCTTATTGGCAGGGTGTGCGGGATGGCTGGAGCTTTGGGATCAAGGAAGAAACGCGCTCGGGATAAGGGGCGCGGGGCGAGTGGGTGAGGCGGGGATAAGGGGGAGTGAGCTGGGCGCCGGGGATTGGCGCCGAGGCATCCGCCGTGGCCGCGTCGGCGCGGGCGCTCGGATTTTGTGGGGTCGCCGCCTGCTTTTGGGCTTGTGGCTGCTGATTGATTCCGGGTTGGGTTGGGTTGATTCCGGGTGTGCTAAAGAAAAGTAAAAGCTTGATTCTCAAGACGACTCGAGAGTTAATTTAGTGTTACCTTAAGCCAATAGTCCCACTAATAGCTACAAAATAAACTACTCCCTCCGTTTCCCAATTATAAGAAATTTTGGCTTTTTAGTTACATTTGTTTTACTATGGACCTATTAAAAGAAACGTATCTAAAAACCAAAACGTCTTATAATTTGGATGTAGATAATATGTAATTAATTAATAATAAAATTATTATTTTATTTCCCTAAGCTATGTGCGACTAACTATTATTAGATTACACAAACCCTACCTTTTATGAAAGATCTCAGAAGGGCTGATCAAGAATCGACAGATCTGGAGATTCCCGAAGTCACCATTGGCAACATGCCGGAGTAAAAAAAAAAAAAAGCCTGACAACTAGCCAAACAACGGACGACTAACCAAACACTACCTTGCCAAACCAGCTAAGCTTACTTAACCGGTTCCATAACCAGACTGACAGTATCAAAGCTGCCAAATCGCATCTGAATACACCAACCAATTATAACAGCATATATGAATAAGAGACACAAACATGAAACAACCATTCTTCTGCCATCTTGTATTGAGTTTTCCTCCCATCCTTCAGGCTTGGTCTTCTTCTTGTTCAGAGGATTCAGCGTCACCTGACAATTGGTCTTGCTGATCAGCATAGGGGTAGAAATTATCCAAATATCGACAAAAGCACACTTGTCGACATCTCTCTCCTCAGACTCACCCACTCATTATTCTCTTCCACTCTCCCACATGCCAACTAAACCTAGTCCTCGTTCTAGTCCTAGCACGGTCTGAAACAATTGTCCCTCAGTTGTCCAGAACTGTTGTGATATCTGGTTTCCCGATGTCTACCATTCGAAAGCATGACGAAAGATTACAGGGGTGAAAAGCATACAAGAGACGCCAATGCCATCGAGTAGCAGGGTACCATACTCATCAACCATTAATCCATCTATATCTACATGACTACACGCGCTTCCCTCATGAAACGGCATCACTGTGGCCTTAGGAAACGAAGAGTCTATATCAATAGTAACATGAGATGAACGATTTGAGGGATGGGTGGAGCTCACAAGAGGCAGATAAGCAGCAATACACATATAAATAGTGCAGAGAAGTGTGGCAGTGCAAGGCCTATAATAATTTGTTTGTTAGGTCTATGGAGTCATGGCGTAGCACATGACAAAATTTATTAGCACGTCTGCTTGGCCAACAATTAACTTCCGATCCGGGCTCTGCTTTATTGCACAAATATTGTGGCCAGAAGATTTCCGCTGACAGTGTTATTGTTTCTTTTAGCAGTTTGCCAAGTTTTGCTGGTTACCAAACCAGAATCTTGTGAAAGTAATGCTGGATCGGATGAACTAAAAAATATTTCCCGTTATTCCAAAATGCAAAATGTTTTAGTTCTATCCTAAGTAAAAACTTCTCTACTTTGATCAAATTTATAGATAAATGCATCAATATTTATGACATGAAGTTAATTAGTATAACTAAATCTACCATGAAATACGTTTTCATAGTGTATTATTTGGTGTTGTAGATATTAATAGTGTATTGTCTATAAACATGGTTAGAGTTAGCAAAGCTTGACTTGAACAAACTAAAGCATTTTACAGTTCAGAACAGATCAAAGGGTGCAGAAAACAAACAAAATATATAACCGTTCTGAATTTTTTTTTTTGGTTCTGCTTCTGTCTCATCTTCGCACCATCTGCCATTTTTGGTAAAAAGTTGTGAGTCTCCTCCGTGTGATCTGCATTTGTCAAAGAAAACCTGTGGCAAATCCTCAGCCTTGTCATTTCAGTGAGATGTAATCAGATCAGACATTAGCAACGTGTTTGGTTTCACGCCCGGATAAGGCGGCCAGCTCTACTCTAGGCATGGTCTGTTGGTTTTACTTTTTTAACCAAAACCAGACGGTGTTTAAGTTTTTGTTGTCAACACATTAATTTGTACATTCATCAGCTAGGTCTAGGGGTGAAAAAAAAAAATCCTACGGATCCATGGTGACATGAATGAATGTTTGCACAAAACTTGGAGCACAACACTACACCCTGTGCATCAGCTAGTCCTAGCCATGTATATTTGTGTACCCTCGTTCTAGCCATGTTTTATTGAAATGTGCGGTGCCGTGGCGGTTCCTTTGATGAATCATTCATCCTCGATTCACTTGTTGTCAAAGCCATCGATTGGCTCCGTGGTTTGCTCCATTTTTTATTCCGGCAAGCACCGAGGGTCGGATGATCAAGTTCCTTTGTGTGTCTCTGTGAGTTACTCAAGCTTCAATTTCCAATAGGCGAGATCAATGAGGGTAAGTCATATGATCAAGTTCCTTTGCGTGTCTGTTCAACGCGTGATCTCAACGACCATCCACCCTCGCAGATCGTTGCCTTGTAGAGTCGTCTCTTCACGATCTTTGAAGGACCAAAGCGGCGACGGAGGGGGTGAATGGGAGCCTCAATTAAATTCTTCGAATTAGTTGACTTGTAGCTCTCCACGATCCCTCGGGCAAAAGCACACACCACACGGTATGATCACGACCTTGGATGCAAGGTGGATGAGCTAGAGTTTGCTCTAGACTCACGGCGGATCAACCGGAAACCGAAGCGAAACAATCACGCAAGAGGCGGGAAGAAAACAGCCTCGGAAAGTGGCCCGGACTCGCGGCCGGACTCACCGGCGAAGTCCGGTCCAGCGTCTGGTCGAGAGCGTCCCGTCGGGGCGTCGGTTGGATCGCCCTTGCAGACCTCTACGCGGCGACGCACTGACCGGACCGTCCGGTCAGCACAGTCGTGCGTCCGGTCGGTGCGTCCGGTCACCCCGACAGCGAACAGCACCGGAGCGTCCGGTCAACTTTGGGCGCGCGCGTCGGTCGTGCGTCCGGTCACCCGGCAGCGCGAACAGCACCCCCGCCGTCGGCGACTCACCCCAAAATCAATCCAAACTCACTCAAATCGCAACCTCGGGTCACAAGAATCGAGCCATAGCATCTAGGCATGTGGGTGACCATTTCCCCTTGGAAATTGCGAGATTGACGGAGTAAATCGAGAGAAATCGCGGATCACACGAAGAACACACCCAAAGAGTCACCTTGATCCAAAACTCGCCCGATCTACGTGCTCGTGAGGAATTAGCTCAAACCCTTCGGTGGAAATGATCCTCTCACGTCCTAGCACGAATCAACGCAAAGAAAAGCGAGATCAAACGGTGCCAAATCGAAGAAATCGCGAAGAGAATAGAGGGGAGAGGATGAACTCGGGAAGAACAAGTGAAGAACTCAAAATCACAGCTCATGAACAACAAAGAACACCGATCGATCGACCCAAACGTCACCGCCCGACGAGGCTAATCACAAACTAGCCCTTGCTCGCAAATCTTGGTACAAATTGGTGGACCTCTCACACCTCGATGCAGTAACCCTAAGCTGGAAAATATGAAAATGAGAGGCCGGGGAGAATGAAGGGGTATGCCTGCGCTAAATAGCCCCTATTCCCTCTGCCTAAACTACCCCTAGGATACATGAGTCGATTTTGTAACCCTAAGGCTATTTCCGTCGACTACGGGTAATCTTCGATCCGACGGCCACCGCGCCTTCCTCACCGGTAGCCTTGCCTCCACGCAATCTCCCCGATGCCGCCACGTGCCGTCCTTCCGTCCGCCCGGAACACCCGGGTTTTGAGGCGCAAACCCGCCGAAACCAGCGCTGTGGTTTTGAGGCACAAACCACCAAACCCGCCCGTGGTTTTGAGGCCCAAACCACGAAACCAGCGCCGATGGTTTTGAGGGCAAACCACCAAACCTCCTCGACACGTGTCACCGCCCGTCTTGACCGCCCGAAGTCGCCAAGTCATCCGAGCTCCCCGCTCTTGCCTGCCGCTCGCCGTCTTGACCCGATCAACACGGTCTGCCACGCCCCTCTTGCATCCGTCGATGTCCCGGATGTCGGCCACCATGGCTACGTCTTGACACACTCCACGTGTCTTAGGTGAACCATAGCCGAAGCGAGAAAAGATAAAAAAAAACAGAGAAAGAATGTTGAGTGTTGACAATCACTACATCAAAACTAAACACATTTGAGATAAATCAACCATGTGTTACTTAATCTCCCCCCTTGATGAGTGCATTGTCAACATTCGACACAAAACGAGAATAAGATAGAAGAAAGCACATCCAGGCAAGCTAAGACAACCTAAGCTGGATAGCAAACATGGAGCAAAAACTTGGTTCCCAAAGACATGGGCAAAAGGCTCGACACAACCAAGCTAAACAGCATGACTAGTCCTCAAGAAGAGGTAGAACGGGCTCAACACCACTAGCACGACTCCAAACCAATCTCTACCAATTTCTTTCACACACAAGCTAGACCCTCAAGACGGAGGCAAAGGCTCAACACATCTAGCTCAAAGTGGTAAAGAGATACTCCCCCAGAGTTACTCCCCTTGACTAGTGCGGATCCACCGAAGATACCAAATCAAGATACCAATTCACAATTCTTTGTCTTTGTATCTTTCTCCCCCTTGTTGGCACATGCACTAATCAAGCGATGAAAATGCATGCAAAGTGCAATGAGTGAGCTCCAAGTTTATAGTCATCCAAATGAGAAGATGCTCTAGGTAGTGTCATGGCAACAAAATCAAGTGCTTAACACGGTGCTCAAACCGATCAAAAGATATGAGATATGACTTGAAAGCATTTTGATTCAGTTTTAAGCATTTCGAGAAAAGGTGTCCACCACAAAGAATAGCACATAGCATAAGTAAGCTGGAAATCTACCAAGTGCTACACATGTATAGCAAGAGGACTACCCCAAGCAAAGTTTATCCATCATGCCAAAGAAAGAACCAACACTTTCCAACAACATTTTAAGATTATCGAGATTTAGCGGATACAAGCATTGGTCCAAAGACATGAGTGCGAAAGTGGTTATCCACAACCGTCTCGCCTTACTTATCAACCATGTCAAGCCTATGCATGTGAGCAATCGAAGCTTAAGACAATGGTGCAGGTCAAACACTACCAAGCTCGGGTTCAACTCAAGTGCAATGAGAAGCGGTCCCAAGACTTGGATGTGGGGACGGTATGGACCCATCTCGATCTTTTCCATACACTTAACTTAGATTTCAGATTTTTAGCATATGAAAGCATGTGGTCATCTAAGCAAGTGTATAACTCGGTGAATGAGACATAGTCACCTTAGCATACATGATAAGCACAAAGGATCTCAACAACTTAAACATGCTAGGAACTATCTCAATGGTGAACATTTTGCAAGATTCATCGTTGTTAAGCAAGTTCACATGAAAAACAGCTTTTGCTCATAACATATACCAATTGAATGAAGGAGCACAAGCTATAAGCACCAACAAGTAATTGTTACACTAAGCGAGCATAGTCTCATTGTGATCAATATAACCAAGAAGCTCAAGATGCAAAAGTGTACATGATGAATGCAATATGATACAAGATGATGCACAAAGTAAAGCAACTTAGCACTACAATTTGTACATCAACTTCTGAGCTACCCCTCAAAAGGGATAGCACACGCCCAACTCTCCTCGAAAATTTGGGCAAAACGGACTTGATCTAATGGCTAGGTGAAAATGTCCGCAATCATTTGTTACGTGTACACATCTTTGAACATCTATATCCCCTTTCTCTGGTGATCTCTCGTAAAAGTGGTACCTCACCTCTATGTGTTTGGTGCGGGAATGCGGGGTGGGTTCTTGGCTACACTCACGGCTCCCATGCTATCACACAACAAAGGGTACACGTGAAAAGCTCAAACCAAAGTCTCTCAAAGTGGCAACCATCCACAGCATTTGGGAACAACAAGCGCCCGACGGCAACATACTCTGCTTCAACGGTCGGTGGCGACACGGAGGCGCTTACGAGGCGACCAAGACACAAGAGAAGTACCAAGGCCGGCAAGTACCGAAGTGGACTTTCTATGCATACGATCACCCGGCATAATCGGAATCGAATAGCCAACCCCGGGAGAGAGTGGAAGAAGCCGAGTACCATAGGCCAAAGTCGGGGGTAAGCGCAAGTACCTGAAGATCCTCTTCACGGCTGAAAGTGAGAGGTCTTGCGAAGGCGAAAAGCGTCTTGTGAGGCACACCAAGCTGGATGTCGGGCGTCGCCGTCGAAGTGTGTGTGAAGCGATCATGCTTACGTACTCCCTTTGGTCCCTGACTTCTCCATCCTTGTCCTCGTCCGGGGCCGTCGTCGTCGACATGGGCGTCGAAAGAGGCTTGGCCTCACCCATGCGAAACTTGCGGATGATGTCCTTCGTGTACTTGCCTTTTGGTGTCACGAAGATCCGTCCTTGGTTTGCTTGATTTGAAGTCCAAGGAAGTAGGTCGGCTCGCCCATCATGCTCATCTCGAACTCCACGCTCATAATCTACGCAAAACTTCGATACCATAGCATGTGAAGAGCCACCAAAGATGATATCATCCACATATATACGGACTAGGAGTATGTCATTGCCCTTCCTAAGCGAGGAGAGAGTCTTGTCTACGGCCCCCATCACAAAACCCTTAGCTAAAAGGAAAGCTTTTCAACCTCTCGTACCACGCTCACGGGGGGCTTGCTTCGGGCCGTACAAAGCCTTGTACAACTTGTACACATAGTGCGGGTGCTTAGGATGCTCAAACCCAGGGGGTTGCCTCACATACACCTCCTCCTCTATGAACCCATTCAGGAAAGCACTCTTGACATCCATACGGAAGAGTTTGAAACCCTTCGAGGCCGCGAAAGCAAGCAAGATCCTAATGGCTTCTATGCGGGCTACGAGGAGCAAAAGGTTTCCTCATAGTCTATTCCCTCTTTCGACAAAACCCCTGGGCAACTAACCGGCTTTGTTTCTCACAACCACCCCATCCTCACTCTGTTTGTTCTTAAACACCCACTTGGTTCCTATGGGATGACAACATTTGGAGGTGGCACTAAGACCCGAGACTTGGTTTCTCTCAAAGTTTTGCAACTCTTCATGCATGGCATTGACCCAATCGAATCGAGATAAAAGGCTGTGTCAACATCTTTGGGCTCAATAGTGGAAACGAATGCGAGAATGAGCAAAATGACACATGGCATAAGATTTGGAGCGAGTTACCCTTTGATCAAGCCCTCAATCATGGTCTCACAGGGGTGGCGGTATTTGAATGTCTTTGGAGGTCTGCGGCGTAGATGTCGCCTCCCCCTCATTTGGATCGGGAACCTCCTCAAGTGCGGCCATCTCGCCTTGAGGGAGGCGCTCCTGGGACCCGAGGAAGTAGTGGTAGAAAGGTGCGGTCCGTGGCGGTCGTCGTCGTCGAGGGTCATTTGGGGCAAAAGCGGTGGAGTAAACCGGGATCACCCGACCAACATCTTCTGCTCCTCCTCCCACAAAGATGCTCTGCTCCATCTCTTCCTTTCTGCACACTCAAACACGAGAAGAAGAACAAGGTGCGGTTTCATCGAAGGTTACCTCACACGTCTCTCAAGCGGTTAGTCTCAAGGTTGAGAACCACATGGCAGGCGTGTGAGTGCAAGGCATAACCAAGAAAGATACCATCAACGGTCGAGACTCGAATTTGTCAAGGTTACCTTGCTTAAGAATGAAGCACACCGCATCCAAAACACGGAAGTGACTCACCTTGGGCGGTCTCTCCCAAACCGCAACTCATAAGATGTCTTCTTGGTGAAAGCACGGAGGAAAATGCGGTTGGAGACATGGCACGCCCGTGTTGATTGCCTCCGCCCAATACTTCCTAGGAGTCTTGTGTTCATCGAGCATGGTCCTTGCCATCTCCACAAGCGTCAGATTCTTCCGCTCAACAATCCCGTTCGCTGCGGGACATAAGGACTAGAGAGGCGGTGCTCGACACCCAAGTTAGTGCAAAGAGACTCGGCGAGAGTTTTTGAATTACGTGCCATTGTCCTTTGCGAATAGCTCGAATGGCTGTATCATCAACTCGGTCCTCGGTCTCAAAATCAAATCACGAGCAAAACCAAAAACCTCATCCTTGCCCTCCATGAAAAAAGACCCAAGAGTATCTCGAAAAATCGTCAACGATCACTAGACAATACCACTTCCCACCGTGACCTCACGAGATGGACCAAGCTGTGTCCATGTGAAGGATCTCTAGGGTCTCGAGGTCATGATCCGAAATGCTTGGGTGGTGAGAAGCGGATACCATCTTCCCGTGGCGGCGGGGATGGCAAACCAAATCCTTCTCAAATTTGAGTTTAGGCAATCCTCGGATCAGATCCATTGTACTCAACCTCGTGAGGGAGGTCGAGAAGCTCAAAGTGACCTAGTCTCCTATGCCACTTCCACAAATCGGAGGAGGAACCGGCCAACAAGCAACAAGATGTGCCAAAAGCTCGAGAAAAATCAGCCACGAAAGACTTGCCCAAATGGCACAATCTAGCAAATGAGATCACCGCGAGAGTCCAAAACTCGAGAACACCCAACCTTGAAGCGTACCTCATACCCGTACGCCATGGTGAGAGACAGACGGGGAGATTGAAGTGAAGGTTGGACGCAGCGCCACATCCTTGAGCACAAAGTGGTCATTGATTACGATTGACCCTCGAGATAGAATCTTCCCTCATTCTTTGCCCCAAAAAGTGATGTACTCTTTCGTCTTCATGGGGGTGAGGCTGGAGAACCACTTGGAGTTACGGTCATGTGTCGAGAACAACCGAGTCAATGAGCCACATGTCCTCCGGCCTTCCGGCTGTATCAACGATAGAACATGGGATGAGCATATGGCACAACACTTTGGGGTTAGTAAACTTGGAAGAGTACGGTGTTGACCATCTTGCCCCAAATATGCACTAGGCAAAACAACCATCCCACGCCCCATCTTACCAAACTTCTCACCACGCATGACAAAGCGTGGTGCACTCCTCTGTCAACCTCAAAACTCCCAAAGCGAGGATCTACATCCACTCGCATGAACACGACCACCAAAGGGTCTCACAAACCGTGGTCCAAACCTGCGAGGCCTCCTACCTTCGGGCCTAGCAAAAGCGCCTCGAACCAGGCGCACACCCCTCTCATACATGCCAAGTGGTGGGTGATACATGTCCACGGTTCTCAAACTCCACTCGACACCTAGCATCCCTCTTCCTCCTAAAGCAAAACTCAACCAAGTGACCATCTCTCGACAATACTCACGGTGATACCTCACCTCTCTCTTGGGTGGTGGTTGGTTCCTCTCTTGGGTGGATGGTTCACTCTTGTTGTGGTCTTGGCCTTAGGAAGGGTTTCCTCGGGGATCAGGCGGAGTGTCAAGTGGGTTCTTGAGGTGGTTCGGTTTGGGAAGCCACACTTGTTTAGGAGGTGGAGTCTTAGTTGGCTCTTGGAGAATGCCATCTTACACAATAGGCTTGGTAGGCTCGGGTGGAGTGATCTTGGTCAATTTGGGAGTGTTGGTTGGTTTCTCACTCGAGCTCAAACCCTTTGCCTTGACCAACCTTGCCATAAATGACTTCTCCTTCCCACCTATAGCAAAGCCTAAACCCGATGTGTCGGTCCCCCTCTTGAGCCCGACTCATCATCATGCCAAGCTAGCGGCTCTCCACAAGACACCCAACTCAAGGCAGGCGAAGATACTTGATCTCCTCTTCGACTCTCCCCTTGTCATGCCTACAAGACATGAGCTCCAACTCCAAAGCTTCACACTTAGCACATCGGTGCGGTGCTATCGAGGTTGGCCTTCTCAAGCACGGCAAGCTTGGCGGTCTTCTCACCGCCAACTCGGATCGCAAGTCGGGGCCGGGACTTGCACGCACTCACGGCATCGGCCTAGACTTCAAATCAAGCGTGCTCATCTAACAAAGCCGAATACTTAGGCTGCAAAGACATGATGCTAGACATATGCACGGCACAAGCATCACACTCCGTCTCATCGAGAGACATCGACGAGCTTCTAAGCAACTCTATCTCCGTCCCTGACCATCTCCCACTTCTCCTTGTACTCCTTTCTCTCCCTAGCGGCTTGCGCTTAAGCAACTTCTCTTGACACACAAAGCGCATCGCCCAAAGATTCAACCTCATCGGAGAGGGTCGATTGTAGGAGGTACCTCGGAGGGAGAGGGAGTCGTTCAGGTGTGGCCCAGCGGCATCGGTCACCGCTCCATCTAGGGCCATGGTGCGAAGCCCTCGAGCTTGGGTCGGTGAAGCAAAGTCCATTTAGCTTGTCCTCGACCTTGCGCTCGGACTCCTCTCATCGCTTGAGGAAGATTGCCGTCAGAAGAGTGGTTGTCGGGGTATTTGAGGGGGGCAAGGAAGGCGTGCTTGTGGCGCTCCTTGGCACGCTTGAGGTACTTCTTCTTGATCGCCTCCTTGTGAAGCCCTTCTTGGACTTGTGCTTGCCGGAGGTGTACTCGCGCTTGTCCTTGCGCTTCTTGGGGCATGCGGCCAAGTGGTCGGATCTCTTGGGGCACTTTCGAAGCATCCGCCCTTGGATGGGCCGCCACGTGAAGCCGGTTCAAGCGGTTGTTGTGGAGCTGCGAGAATCGGTGATGACTAGTGCAAGCTCATCATCCCCAAGGCTCTCCATCTGCTCCTCGTCATAGACACCAAGGAAGACAAGGCAAAGCAAATGCAGTGATGGGTTAGCGGAAGAAGCTGGAACCACCCTTACGAGGCGAGCAACATTCGGCGCGAGATGGGTTCTTCGGCTTCGCTGGATCGAGCCTCGATCTCGGAAGACTTGAGCTTCTTTGTAGAGCTCGTCGGGTGTGAGGGTGTCGTAGTTGGCGAGACTCCATGATCGCGGACACCTTTACATCCCACACCTTCCGATCCGAGGCGTACAAGAGGCGCATCGCCTTCTCGTGCTCGTCAAGCCTCTCGGCCGGCTTGTTTGCCTGGCTTGTTGCGGTCGTGCGAAACCTAGCAAAGAGAGAATCGATGGACTCGCCATCAAGTTGGATTAGGTTGTTGTACTCTCTCTTGTAGGTCTCGTATAGGCGGGCCTTGACTTGTGGGGTTCCCTCATGGTAGCTCTCGAGTCTTCCACACCTCTCTAGCGGTCTCACAAGTGGCTACCCTCTCAAACTCGCTCTCCTTGAGGCTCGAGAACAAGACACTCCTCGCTCGGTTGTTGGCATTGTGTTGGGCTATTTGATCCTCACCCACTCGGCGGCAAGCACTTGGTAGTTCTCATCCTCAACGATCTCCCACACTCTCCAATCTATCCCCATGAGATGCGCTTGCATCTTAATCTTCCAATAGGGATAGTTGGTGCCATCAGGCTCCGGAGGCTTGCCACCAAAGTGACCAAACCTCTCCATGTCGCCTTCGCGGATCAAGAACCGGTTAAGGTGGATTTGATCCTTAACACCTTTCGATACCAATTGAAGGACCGAAGCGGCGACGACCGGAGGGGGGTGAATGGGAGCCTCAATTAAATTCTTCGAATTAGTTGACTTGTAGCTCTCCACGATCCCTCGGAGCAAAAAGCACACACCACACGGTATGATCACGACCTTGGATGCAAGGTGGATGAGCTAGAGTTTGCTCTAGACTCACGGCGGATCAACCGGAAACCGAAACGAAACAATCACGCAAAGAGACGGAAGAAAACAGCCTACGGAAAGTGGCCAGGACTCATTGGCCGGACTCACCGGCGAGTCCGGTCCAGCGTCCGGGTCGAGGCGTCCGGTCGGAGCGTCGGTTGGATCGCCCTTTGCACCTCTACGCGGCGCCGGCCGGACCGTCCGGTCAACCCTGGTCGTCGCGTCCGGCCGGTGCGTCGGTCACCCGGACGCTTGAGCTGCCGGGCGTCCGGTCAACACGGGCGTGCGTCCGGTCGTCGCGTCCGGTCACCCGAGCGTGAACAGCACCCGCCGTCGGCGACTCACCCCAAAATCAATCCAAACTCACTCAAATCGCAACCTCGGGTCACAAGAATCGAGCCATAGCATCTAGGCATGTGGGTGACCATTTCCCCCTTGAAATTGCGAGATTGCATCGAGAGAAATCGCGGATCACCACGAAGAACACACCCAAAGAGTCACCTTGATCCAAAACTTCGCCCGATCTACGTGCTCGTGAGGAATTAGCTCAAACCCTTCGGTGGAAATGATCCTCTCACGTCCTAGCACGAATCAACGCCAAGAAAAAACGAGATCAAAGCGGTGCCAAATCGAAGAAATCGCGAAGAGAATAGAGGGGGAGAGGATGAACTCGGGAAGAACAAGTGAAGAACTCAAAATCACAGCTCATGAACAACAAAGAACACCCGATCGATCGACCCAAAGCGTCACCTGTGACGGGCTAATCACAGCTAGCCCTTGCTCGCAAATCTTGGTACAAATTGGTGGACCTCTCACACCTCGATCAGTAACCCTAAGCTGGAAAATATGAAAATGAGAGGCCGGGGAGAATGAAGGGGTATGCCTCCGCTAAATAGCCCCTATTCCCTCCGCCTAAACTACCCCCTAGGATACATGAGTCGATTTTGTAACCCTAAGGCTATTTCCGTCGACTACGGGTAATCTTCGATCCGACGGCCACCGCGCCTTCCTCACCCGTAGCCTTGCCTCCACGCAATCTCCCCGATGCCGCCACGTGCCGTCCTTCCGTCAGCCGGAACACTTCGGGTTTGAGGCGCAAACCCTTGAAAACCAGCGCCGTGGTTTTGAGGCACAAACCACCAAACCCGCCCGTGGTTTTGAGGCCCAAACCACGAAACCAGCGCCGATGGTTTTGAGGGCAAACCACCAAACCTCCTCGACACGTGTCACCGCCCGTCTTGACCGCCCCGAGTCGCCAAGTCATCCGAGCTCTCGCTTCTGCTGCCGACTTCGCCGTCTTGACCCGATCAACACGGTCTGCCACGCCCTCTTGCATCCGTCGATGTCCCGGATGTCACCCCACCATGGCTAGCCGCCCGGCACCCGGCCCCTCGGTCCAAGCCTCACGTCCGTCCTTCACCTCCCACGGTCCGTCGGCCCGGCACGTCCTCCTTGGCACCTTCACCTCTCCGTCGGCTACCATCTCCGAGCTCCACACCCGCGCACAACACGAACCAAAAGATACGTCTTCGACACACTCCACGTGTGCGGTGAACCATAGCCGAAGCGAGAAAAGATAAAAGAAAACAGAGAAAGAATGTTGAGTGTTGACAATCACTACATCAAAACTAAACACATTTGAGATAAATCAACCATGTGTTCGCAGAGATGCCGCTCATTCTAATTAAGGCAATAACACATAGAATGCTTGTAATACCCCTGCTGGAGAACAAATATAATAACCCTTGGCAGAACCAAGCAAAGCATGTCCAGATAAGTAGTATGTGCAACACAACCACAGGTAATCCTTCTAGCTACCTATATATGTACGCGTCTCTCTTGGCATGTGCATGTGTACTTATAAAATTAAGCTACTAGTGCAATGAAATGTTAAGAGATAGAGCTATATATAAATAGTCTACAAGTGAAACTCTACACATGTGTGAATCAACAGAACTGAGGTACAGATAGGACAAGTATATTGATGTCGTTTTTATGTGGTTTTATGTAATGCTACAAAATCTTGAGCCAATATAATAGACATCCTATACGAAGAGTTATCTTATATATGACATCAACTCATACAGTAGTGTGTAACCTTTGCCTTATTATGAGATCCTTTGTTTATATTCATTCATGAAACAACATGACCTAAAAATGGAAAAGCTAATTCCATTATTCTTTTACTAGCTTGCTGCTCGGCCCATAGTGGTGACCTAAGTAGGGGTTAAGAGTACATGCATATAAAACTATAAATCAGTCTAATGTTAGCTCAGGCGTTTGCAGACAGAGGCAACATGATTCCTTTTTTTTTTTGATGCCTCAAACATTTGAGACAGAAAATGACAATATATCACACTTGTAATTAGGAAGTTTTTCTTCTTCATTAATCCAACAAGCTGACGGAATATAACCAGCATCTGAGGAATGTAGAAGCTACAAGCCAATTTGGTCCATATAGCAAAACCTGATGGCCGGCTGCTTGCGGGAGCAATTCTGAGCGCCCCATAATAAGAAGCGCTATCATGGCGGCGTGTTGAGGGAACCAGCTCGTTGCATAAGTATTTGGAGTCTTTGGCTTGGGAGTCCTTAACATTTTCTCTGACTCTATCCGCCTCTGGCTGTGTGTCTAATTGAGAACGCATGGCCTGTAACTGGATGTCAGACAGAGTTCCTGTATAAGCGGTTCATGCTTGTGTTGTTCAACTCGTGTGATCAACATTCCTCCTCGCTCATTTCTTGTGTACTGTGATATCTGGTATCCTAATGTCTCCCATTCAAAAGCAGTTAGCACATTTATCACACGCAACAAGATGTCAGTGAAGTGGCATTAGACTCAACTCTTGGGATTGAAACAGCAAGTCTATCTCAACAATAACATGAGATCAACAACTAGACACATTGGTGGAGCTTGTGGGAGGCCATGATATGGACTTATATAAACGACTTATATAAACAAGGCTGAGAAGTGTAGCGGCGCCGGCACAGGCAACTTTGTCAGGTCCAATGAGTCATGGTGCAGCACATGGCAACAAAAGTTCCATTTATTAGCAGGTCTAATTGGTCAACAACTTCGAATCTGCAGGCACAAAGGCCTATGTAATTTTTTGTTAGGTATGCGGAGTCATGGTGTAGCACATGGCAAAAGTTTATTTGCAGGTCTACAAATACCACAATTCTGAGTTGCCTCTGTCTGTTCGCATCATTTGCATGCTGTTGCAAAACCTTCACTTACGGATCTACAAAACTAGAGTAGCATCTGGTATTATTTTGATAAAAATGTGCATCGCCTCCTTGGCTTGTAATTTGTACGTGCCACGTCTCGCTTCCTATATGATTGCTAGAATGTCAGTTTTTTGATGGAGGTGGTACCTATATAAATTGGCCCAAGTGAACTTATGGCCCAACAACCATGGTTGCTTATTGTACGAATAGATGCACTGTGTGCAAGACGTTCCACCTCGCTCTTCGTCAGCGAGATTTGATGTTGCTTGTACTAGCATGCTAAGCCGTATTTAGGTCTTGTTTGGATGTATTAGGTTTTTAACATCAATCCACATGAGTTAGCGTGGATCAGGGTGTAATTTAGTTCAAGTTTCACTCTAAACCACAACAACTGATCGATGCCAAACAAAATACATCCAAACAAAGCTTTATTAGTGTGGCCTACACATGATGCTGAGTGGAAGGGGCTCGTGGCATTACACTACAAGTCTTCAAGACGGAGTAACCTTTCTCGTGGTCGCGCGACCAAATTGTGTATTAGTGGTGGCTGCTAGGAGATCTATTATGGATGCTCTAACTCCATCTTCGTGTGAAGTAAAGGCCTCCACATATAGAGGTGAGAATTGCCACTATGTGAGAAAACGTCACAAGTGACATATCCATTTCAAATCCTAATGCACATTCCTCCATGCACCATGCATGTGTACTAGGGTCTTTTTAGATCTAAGGATGCATTTTTGCCATATATTTTGTCTCCATCATACCACTTAGTCCAAATCCGAGCACACATTCAAATCCTCACATACATCTAATAGATGTGATCTCATCATCGATCGAGATGTACATATTGAGCCATATCGTTTATTGTTGTCTAATGTCTTATATTAGCTATAGAAAGGGAACTATTAGGATAAATGGAGAGTGTACTAGTAGAGAAGCTAGCTGTAATCCTGGTTTCCAACCCCACTTAGTCCCAGTTTTTACAATCGGGACATATATAGGTGTTTATTGGGTGATAAAAGATGCGCTTGTGGAAATCCAAACCTAACACCTCCCACTTCAGCCCTTGCATGCTTGCCAATTGAACTCTCACCACACAACTAGCTTATAGATAAGATATGCTTTCATTTTAAATTCACTCTGTGACACCTTTGTTCCTGGTTTGAGACACCAACCGGAACTAAAGGTGCCTTTTATTCTGGGTTTGTATCTCAAACCGGGACTAAAAATACGCATTATTAGTCGGGTTTGTATCTCAAATCGGGAGTAAAAGCTTCCCGCTATGACATATCTTGGTAACCATTACAACCTGGATTAAAGGATGGAATTAGTCCCAATTAATTTATATTACAAACCGAGTCTAAAGGTCGAGCCCTGCATTTAATCACGTGGTGCAATTTTTGAAAACCGAAATACATTCTGGCCATTTATGAAAGATCATTTCTCTACTAGTGGTGAGGAAGCAAGAAAAGATGGGAACAAATGGCCATTCCCTTTTTAGGTAGAGTAGCCTCCATCCATTGATATTAAACAAACCTTTTCAATAAAATCCTTGAAGAATGTATTTATTTATGAATATTTTGCAAAGTATATAATGAATTGGCCAACATTGTATTAATTTGGTTAAACATGCTTATAGTTTGGCAACTTGCTCATCCAAGTCAAATTTTTTTACATTTTTTTTATCGAAGCATGGCATACATCAAGGATGGTGGGAGTATTATATTGAATAGAGTAGGGAACAAACTACTATTCGTGTGATTGTTTCTGTTTCAGGAACTTGATGAGCTATTCTAATATGAACTCTAAAAGTACTTAGAAAAAAGCCCTTCAAAACAATTATCGGTTCAGTTATCTTATTTTCCTTTTTGATTTTCTCTTATGTTCTGTAAGTGCAATCAAGCTCTAAGTGGGTTTTGGCATTGATGACCACCGAATTAGGGGACTAATGAGATTTCTGAAGATGACATGCGGGGAATTAAAATAAGGAGTTGATGTACGAGGTCCAAAGACATCAATGAGCTAGATGGTGGTGTTTCCGGATCAAGGCGCTTAAATTATTTCATATTTTGAATCTTGAGTTTAGGAAATGCCGTACTATCAAGAGGATCCTAGGATTCTCGGGTATCACGTGAACCAAGTGCTCTAAACCTCAAATCGGACACTAAACATCACAACAAGCCCGACCAGCCAGCATTTCGACATGTATCACCCTTTTTCTTTTCGGTCGGCGCTGGCGTGATGCAGCGCGTAGTCTTGGCGGATTGTGCGCGTGTCGATGGGGCAGTGCCACACTTAAACCCGACCGTTGGGGACTGTGGGGTATAAATACCTATTCTACCCTTCCCACAACGGTCACTGGCTCCACTTCATCTTCTTCCTCGCGACCAAACGGCCGACCCTCACCTCTTGCTCTCTCTCTCTCATCTTCATTGAAGCACCTTGAGCTCACCACTCAATCTCTCACTTCCCACCAGGGATTTTTTGAGGGAAAAGGCGGCAAACTTCGATTGGAAACCGGATCTACTACTTCCCCACTCAAAAGAGCATTTGGTTCATGTTTGGCGGAACCCTAGGGTTCTTTACTCTTGAGCTTGCTCCTAGGCGGCTAGGCGTCGCCCTTGAGCTTGCTCCCTTCGTGTGGCAGCCTTGGGAGGTTTGTAACCTCACACAAACAACAATACATTACCCACATCTCTAGGGTTAACTCCTAGACTTGTGAACGAGGGAAAAAAGCAAGCCGGTGGGCAAGCTAAGCCTTGTGTGGCAACCTCAACAACGTGAAGGTAACCCGGCACTGTGTGGCGGCGGTGAACCACGGGATAAATCCTTGTGTCACTTGTGTTCTTTACATTCTTGCATATATTGTCTTGTGAGATAGGGTTTGGTCGATCTACCTTGTTCTTGAGGGTTTCGTCACCTTTGGATATATATTTACGAAGTATTTGTGTCTGAGGAACTAGTGTCAATCACAAGTGCAAAGAGCTGTGCTCTTGGATTCACCTCGAGTCACTTACGTAAAGTGACCCGCGGCGGGTCGGCACAAGGGCGGCGATTGCGTACCGACCACTCCGGGGGCCTCGGTTCTCGATTTATCCACTCACTGTCGATTTGCTCTGGCGATTAAGACCTATCTGTGGCGATTGCGCGCATATCTATCTCGGCGGCTTGTTGAAGTTTTAAAAGTCGATTTTTGGGGGTCGCCCTATTCACCCCCCCCTCTAGGCTTCCATCGGATCCTACAAGTGGTATCGGAGCTAGGATACTTCATATACGCTTCACCGCGTGAAGTATGGACGCGCCGGAGGGATCGAACAAAGGAGGCAAGACCACCGTCCCCGTGGAGGAGGTGGAGGCTAGCAGCAGCGAGCTTTCTCTCGAGACGGCCGGTGAGAGCACCATCAAGGGTGATGCTACCGACGCCGAGAGAAAAGCCGCAAGACTAGCAAGACGAAACACAAGAAGGCAAGAACGAGAAAAGAAGAAGCTAGAAGATCAAGCTAGCGTCAAGCTTGCCGAGAAGCTTCAAAGAAAAGATCAAAGAAGATTGATTAGTGAGGCAAGGCTGCTAGAAGGGCAGCAAGAGAAAAGCAAAGGTAAGAAGAAGAAGCGGAGTCAAGTGAGCTATCAAGTAGCTCATGATGATGGAGATGATGATATCTCCTACAACAAGAAGAAGAAGAAAAAAAAAGAAGAAGGATGAGGGCAGCGTCAACAACAACAAGTTCGCCACCATATCCTTTAACTACTCTTCTTATTTGACTAACCGCGATAAGAAGTCCTTCATCAATGTGCCCGCTGGAAAGAAAAGTTGCCCGTTTCGATGGGACCAACTATGCCAAGTGGAAGCACTTGATGAGAGCCTATCTTAGCGCCCTTCACCCCGGTTTTTGGGAGGTTGTGTGCAGTGGATTTTAGCCACCGGTGAACCCCAAGGAACCAACAAATGAAGAGCTTGCAGCTGCCCACATAAATGGTCAAGCCACAAGCATCCTCCTAAGTGCTCTAGAAGGCAATGAGTACAATAGGGTTATGAATGTCAATGAAGCCAAGAAGATTTGGGACACCTTGGTACTTGCACATGAAGGTGTAGACAAAGTAAGAAAAGCCAAGATTGACTTGTTGAAGGCCAAGCTCAACCGATTTGTGATCCTTGAGGGAGAAAGGATCCAAGAAATGTTTGATCGGTTGATGGTACTAGTTGGCAAGATTAGAGGATTTGGAGATGAGGATCTAGATGACCACACCATTGTCAAGATCATGCTTGAGGCATATACACCTAGAAATGACATAGTGGTCACCTTGATCCGTGACAAGAAGAAGTTTGTGCAATTCACTCCAAATGATGTGCTTGGTAGGCTGCTCACCTATGACATGCAAAGAGAGGAAGCTAATGAGAGAAGAAAGCTTGGAGAGTTGCAAGCAAAGCTTGAAGGCATCAAGATTAAAGATGTGGCTCTCAAGGCAACCAAGACAAGCAAGCCAAGCTCCTCCAACAAAGTCAAGGGCAGCAAGCAAGCATCTACAAGTCAAGACAAAGAAATAAAGAAGATGCAAGAAAACATAGATGCAACCTCTTCCTCAAGTGATGATGAAGATGATGGGGCTAATTACAAGAAGATAGATGACATGACACTATTCTTGAAGAAGTATGGGAAGGGGATGAAGGCTAATGGCTACAAGATGGTGCAAAAAGAAGGTTCCCAAACAAGAAAAAGAGAACATGCTTCAATTGTGGCAAAGAAGAGCATTTTATTGCCGATTGTCCTTATGAGAACAAGAACAACAAATACAAGAAGGACAATGGCAAAGACAAGAAGCAAGACTACAAGAGAAAGGGAAGAAATATGGGTGAAGCTCACATCGGCCATGAGTGGGACTCAACAAAAGAGACAAGTGAAGAGGAAGTTCATGTTGCAACGTTTGGCCGGAACCCTAGGGTTCTTTACTCTTGAGCTTGCTCCTAGACGGCTAGGCATCGCCCTTGAGCTTGCCCCCCTTCGTGTGGCAGCCTTGGGAGGTTTGTAACCTCACACAAACAACAATACATTACCCCACATCTCTAGGGTTAACTCCTAGACTTGTGAACGAGGAAAAGCAAGCCGGTGGGCAAGCTAAGCCTTGTGTGGCAACCTCAACAACGTGGAGGTAACCCAGCCTGTGTGGCGACGGTGAACCACGGGATAAATCCTTGTGTCACTTGTGTTCTTTACATTCTTGCATATATTGTCTTGTGAGATAGGGTTTGGTCCCGATCTACCTTGTTGCAGGGTTTCTGTCACCTTTGGATATATTTCTGTGAAGTATTTGTGTGCGGGAACTAGTGTGAATCACAAGTGCAAAGAGCGAGCTCTTGGATTCACTTGGGTGACACGCCAAAGTGACCCGGTGCGGTGCCGCACAAGGACGGCGGCAAAGTGCCGCCCGACCAGCCTCCGACAGCCCCGTTCTGGGTCACTCACTGTCGGTTGCTCGCGGCCGAAAGCAGTCGCACCTATACGCGGCGAGTGCCGCGATATCTCTCTATCTTGACAACTTGTTGAAGTTTTAACTGAGGTCGATTTTGGGGGTGACCTATTCACCCCCTCTAGGCTTCCATCAGATCCTACAGTTCCTCATGAAACATCATGAATGGTTTTATAAAGACCATGATGTGTTATCAAAGGGTGGGAGAAAATGCCAATTTTCTCCAGTTCATCTTTGCACTCTAATAATCCCATCTATTGTGTGGGTGCGCCTTCGTTTCGATGGCCCAGGGGGTGGTCACTTGCCGCCAGCCTTCAACAAATATGTGTTCTTGTTGGAGGATGTCGACGATGGTGACTTCGCCCTCGCGAAAGGTGAGCGGTAGACCTTGCCAGCCCCTGGACCTTGCACAATAAGTAGTTGCTGCTGGTGGTGGCGGTGCAGAATGCAGGTGATCCGCGACCTGAGCGAACTTCGGCGGGATCTCATACAGGTCGTGCCATCGGGCCACGGTCAAACCATCATCTGCCACATACTTTTTGAAAGCGTGCACATTGACACGTATTGCATTAAGGAAAGTAGAGTTTTACACGACGACGCTTTAGCCAAAACAATTGGCCTTGATGGCACCAAAGCACTGCACAAAAATCGTGACCTAATGGCGGAGAGATACAGAGTTGTACCTAAAGGTAAACTAATATGCGACTAGAGGCGAGAGAAGATGCTACGGTGATAAACAAAAGATCCCCTCAGTTGCCGCCCGCCCGGGCCGCATCATGGGGAATAGCTTGCCGGACGAGACGCTGTCGCCGTTGTATATCTGCCACATACTGATGGATACAACTAAGACATGATGCTGTTGATTGTCCTGACGCCCCTCACTCCGAAAGAGATGCGCACACCAGCACGCCGTGTGAAAGATTAAAAAGACGAAGAGCTAGCGGCGGGAGGTATCGTTCAAAAACAGCTAGGGACTAGAGGCACTCACACTGGAAGCTTATATGGTGAGGTGGTACTGGAGCACAGATATTATATATATACATAGATATTATATATGCCATTATATATATACATATGATACAATGCTAGTACAGTTATATGCAGATCTTAATATATAGCAATCAATATATGAGCAGCCTATATTACTAGCATAGTTGGTGCAAGGTTTCACATGTGTCACGTGTGCACAGTGCAAATGAAAAAAATATGACTATATAAATGCCGGGCAGCATAAATAAAGTGAAGGATACGCAGCAGGCACCAGGCACATGTCTCAATGCCATCTTTTCAAATCCTTGCATGTTGAAAATTGGAATGACATTTGGGTAACTAGCAGTTAGGTTTGAGAGAAAAAAAGAAGGCCATAACATAATATAGATGCTCCAGCCGTCTAGGATTTGTATGGATACAGTTAACGGATTTCCTTGTGGTTATGTTATGCATACTGTCGAACACAAGGGAGTGATGAACTGAATAGTTGTGTCTGGATTTGAAATCTCATGGAGCCTTGTGACTGGATGCCAGACAGAGTTCCTTTACAAGGGTTCAGTTACAGTTGACCAGCAATGTTGAACCGGGGTGCGGTCTCGATCTTGCTCATGTGCTCGGCATTCTTTGTTGATCGTCGTTCCTTTGGAACCGTCATGTCTGCTGCTGTCCTAATATCTCGGATTAGAAAGGTTCATGTTGATCACCAACAGAAATCTCCCAAAACTGCAAATAATGACAGAAGCTGGCTGGGAGGAAAGATCACAGGAGTGAAAAAACATATACAAGATGTCAGTGACTAGGCTACAAGACTAACCATCAATCCATCTGAATTCTGAAATTCTACACATGTGCTTTCCTCATATCGTAGAAGATTTCCGTTGGCAGCATTAGTGTTTTTTTAGCATTTTGCCACCAAAACCTAGATAAAAATCATGTAAAAATTAACTTTTGAAGAATTTTTTTGGTTTCCTACTTCTAAGGCTGACCAAATTAACTAAGAGTACACACCCTTCATTCCAAAATGCTAAATGTTTAAGTTCTATCCGAAGTCAAAACTTCTCTAGTTTAATCAAATTTATAGAAACTGTATGTGCCAATATCTATGGCATAAAGTTAGGATAATTAAATCTACCAGCGTGAAATATGTTTTCATAGATAATACATTTATTTGGTATTATGGATATTTAATTAAGGAAAGAAACAAACACACTACAAAAAAATGGCATAGGTTGGAGCCCAGCCAAGCAGTTCAAGGAACAAAAAAAGGAGACAAAAGATGAGCTCAATTACAGAAGTTGCTCTAGCCATAAACTAATTGTAGCCGTATAATAACAAGTCCGAAGACCAACACTTTTGCATTTCTGGCTATTACCCTCCTTTCCCCTGAATATGAGGTTATTTCTCATTGTCCAGACATGACGATGATGATCTCCATGAAGAAAGGATCACTAAGTTGGGTTTTGAAAGCTCTTTCTTCATCAGCACTGTATCTTCCCATGTCCCCATTCTCGCCAGCAACCCGTACCGCTCAATGGTTGCAGCTTTAGGATTTTTTTTTT
Source organism: Hyparrhenia diplandra (assembly GCA_015847255.1). Taxonomy (NCBI): domain Eukaryota; kingdom Viridiplantae; phylum Streptophyta; class Magnoliopsida; order Poales; family Poaceae; genus Hyparrhenia; species Hyparrhenia diplandra. Next base: position 49,724 of record JADLZK010001660.1, read on the forward strand.
TTTTTTTTTTTTTTTTTTTTTGCGGAACAGCTTTAGGGAAGTTTGACTCTCCTTCCTAGATTTCTCTCAGTTCTATTATTGTTAGCCTGGGTTTTATTTCTCTGCTGAGCTCGGAATAGTTGTTGGTTACCCAACTGACAGAGCAGCTCATGTTCCTTCAGCGACTGCTCTGCATCGGGGACAATACATACAATTGCAAATTTTTGACACCCAATTGGCTCGGAGAATACATAGAGGACCTCAAATGGGGACTTGGCTAGATCAGACTACATGGATGTATTGTACAAGAATTGTGCTACGAAAATCCACTTATATATTACTCCATTGTCGTGGACATGAATGCACTGTGCATATGAGAAATCCTTCAACATACTGGTTGAGACGCTCCGTTTTTGGCCATCTGTCTAAGGATGATATGAGGATAGTTCATCATGCATCAGGTTTGTGCGAGACAGACGGAAGAGCAGCTGCCACAGTGGACTAGAACACTCTGTCGCGATCTTCTTTCTTTGTGTCTTGATTTTTCAACTTCTGTAACTGTATCTATAACTTGGCCTTTTTTTTTTTGTCTTGCTCTCCCTAGCACTCTGCTTTACTTTTTCTAGCATTTTAATAAAATCACTGTAGGTACTCCTTCCCCTCCAGATCCTTAAGACAAAAACACTCTGTCGCAATAAGAGATAATCGGCTTTGGCAAACCGTGAAGCTTGTATACTTGGTTAATGTAGATGTGCTTGCACAATCTGAAGTGCAGTAAAGGGATGTGTGTGATCGGCATGAAGTAGCCATATTTGGTGAACTCATAGACAACCATGGGCAGTGCAAAGTGGGGATCAGACAGAGGTAGCCCCTAGATGAAGTCTAAACAGACAATTTGTGCACTTGTCTTTTTGCATTACAATAATTTTATTTATTTCGTAGTCCATTTTTTGAGCAAACACTCCTTTTCGTCCAAAACCGTTACACCCAATGGATGCGAAGGGTCCCGAGGAGAGAACCTCGATCTTGCTTTGCCTCCTCTGATACCCTCTCTACTGCAGCAAGATGAGCTTGGAAGACTCTCCAGGGTACCCACTCATGTCGCTTATTTCTTTGGTAATGTCTTGTCTGGTATCCTAATGTCTCCCACTCCCATTCGAAAGCAGTCCACACCATCAGCGCTCCATCATGTGGGCATGCACGCACCAGCAGAACACACGCATGCTTTCCTCGTGAAACAGCATGACTCGACTCTTGGGAAACGTCAAGTCTCTATCTCAACAATAACATGAGCGATGAACGATTAGACAGATTGTTGGTGGAGCTTGCGGGTGGCAACGATATATATATATATATATATGAATAGGGTAGAGAAGTATAACCAGGACTAGTCTTTTGTTAGCACATGGCAAAAGTTCATTTATTAGCAAGTCTTCCTGGCCAATAGTTTCCAATCTGCCAATGCTAAAAAATGGCTGCACTAGCCATATGTCATAGCTACTTCACTATTTTTTTTTTTTTCAAGAGCACGCTAAAGGCGTTTTTCATTAAGCAGAAAAAGGTGTTACAAACCATGGTACGATACGGTAACGGCGACGATTACCGGGATCACCACCCCTACTTCTACTAGATCTTACAAGGCGATTACATTGGAACAGACTTGCAACAAGAATGAAACAAAGAGATGAAGGCCTAACTAGCAGGCCTCCTCTTCCACAATCCCGGTCATGTTGAGCTCCATGGCGGAGAGAGGTCTAACCCACGCTAGCGGGGGCCTCGAAACAACTCACTCTTTCTTTTAGGTCATCTTGCCCCCAAGCGCACGAGAATTTCTGCTCAATATCCCGAATCCACGGCATCTTCCTCGACCTTCTGGTAAGCTTACGAAGCAACACCTTCGTGCTTGAATCGTTGCCGTGAGGGGGACACACGGTAAGCGCAGTAACGTCCCTCCTCCGCGGGAGAATGGGCCGACACCGGCGTGCGGGGGCCCGGCGTAGCTGGGCCCGACCTTGATCGAAGTGTTGAGGGCGCGCATATCCTTGCCTCCGTCCTTCCGGACGACAATGTCCGCGCGCTCAACATCGTCGTCGGAGGAGGGGGCCCGGCGCTGCTGTCGAGTGTCTTCGTATTGGTGTGGAGGGAAGCGAACAGAGCGCCGGCGCGCGGTCTTCGGCCAAGTCGCGGCTTTCGAAAGCTTATCGGTCCGGCACCGCACAACTTGATCCACAGCGGTAGCTTGAAAAGAGTCCACGATCCTGCAGCGCCGAAGCCTACAACAATGGCTTTGGCGCTAAACGGGCAACGGAGGCAAAGCCGCTTCCTCAAGCATGGGATCGGGGTGGTGGAACAGGGCTACCGGAGGTGGGTGGAGGGGCCGGTTGCCAGATGCGCCAACTGCGGAGCAAGAGGAGCGGGCAGCACAACCTCAGCTCTGAGTGGACGGGAGCCTCCCCCGATCGGGCGGGAACTCGGTGAAGCTAAGCCGGTCATGGACAGAACGCCGAGCAGCATGCTGTTCATAGTCGACCATGGAACATCGTCGGAGTGTCGAAGGCCGGTGGCGGTTAGGGCAGTGCCTCGTGGTGCCCATTACCTCCACAAGAAAGGCACTTGAGCGGATCGCGACGGGGTAACAACCTTGTGGTCTCGCGAGGCACCGAAGCAACGCCCACGGAAACAAGCCATGGTCGTGGGGCTGCGCGCCGCACAGGGGCCCCAACCTCCACTACCTTGGGCCGCCCCGCTCGTGCACTCCAGGCGGGCGGTGACTCGGCGGCATCGCGGTGACTCACGAGGCGAACCGCGGTTTGGAAGGACCGCCACGCGACTGGCGTAAAGGCGTGCAGCGTGGAGCGACCTGAATGAAGCGAGCCCCTCTCCGTCGAGCCCCGCGGGTGGGGCAGGCGGGCGGGCGAGAAGCGCCTTCTTAACGCCCGTCGGCCGCGGCGCCCCGACTGACGGCGACCGTCCGCGAATGCGAGGCGGCGTGTATGCCCCGGGACCGGGAGCAACCGCTCGGCGTAACGGGCGACTCAGCGGCGGGTGCCTACATGGGATCAGCGAGTCCCGACGGGCGGCGTCCGCGAGCCACCGCCGATGAGCTCTTGGCGACATGCCCCCGCCCGGGTATCAGCGGCGGCCCGTGGTCGACCTCCCTCGTCCTGAGGCGGCGCATACCGGTGCGCCGTCCGATGCGCGCGGAGGGACGAAAGTCGGCCAGGGAGGGGCCCTCCCCACCGCCCCGCGGATCCGCACCACTGAAGCGGCCTCCGGCCGCGCCAGCGGCGGCACGCGGCGATGGGAATCGGATTGGGGACCCCATCTCGCTAGGGGTCGGGAACGGTGGAGGATTTGGGAGGGGAGGGGAAGGGCTGGTGGTGGAGACAGGGGAGGGGCTGGGGAGGACCGACGGCGATGGGGCGCCGCCGGGCGGCGCTGGCAGGGCGCCTCTACGCGGTAGCCAGCGGGCGCTCTTCGTACAAACGGTCAGTTGGCAAACGAGAAGATTTACACTACCAGCATTACTATTTTTCTAGCAGTAAATAAGCCACTGTTTTCCCTGTAGAAAGATAAAATGAGAGCCAACAATATTTTCATTGATCTCTGGTGTATGTATACACGTTACAACAGGCAGTGTACTGCTAATGTGCAACTGCATGAGAGCTCTCTAGTTTACAACGTGGGCGCCATCCATGGGCGCCGATGGTCTTAATATGTGGTCACCGTGAGCTGACTTGGTCAGGGCGACGGTTGGCGTAGCATCTGTTCCTCAACATTCCCGACCACCACGGCCTAGATAAAAATCTTGTGTGAAAGTAACTTTAACAACAGGAACTCCATATGCGGAATAAATACAACGTGTGGTACATGTAAAGGACAAATATATTGACGTTGTGCTCTTGTATTGTGCCATGATCTTAATATGCCGATATAATAGACAAGCTGCAGGAAAAGTTGTCTTTGTCTGGATTATATAATGTGGATTTTTTGGCTATTGAGCACTTAAACAGTTAAACCGTTAATAAGGTGTTACAGGATTGATGAACTGAATCAGGGAACACCAAGATTTGATAGCCGTCCCATACAACTTTGCTGCGATCGCATTAGCTCAGACCTCAATCCTCGATGGCAACAAGTGAGTGCAGCTACAAGACATTCCTCACAGAGCTGCCCAAGTTCTCTCTCTTTGTTTTAAAGATCCGGAACATAGCTGACATATATCGGTAAGGAGAGGAGAGAATTACATACGCAAGAAGCGCAAACAATTTGTCACATAGGCAAAAAGAACAAAACGACTCGTCAGATTCTGGGGGTACAAACAATAGGCCATAACAATTTGGCCTCCAAAAACAACTGATGTGCGTTGCTCCCGAGCTCACAGAACTACCCAACCTCTATAAATTGTTTTCCCCACACCGCCCATTCCCATGCTATACACTCTTTCAACTCTCCAGCTCTCAGTCCTTTCTAAGTGTTCCATGGGGAAACGAAATATGTTACAAGGCAAAAATGGCTAACTGAGACCAGATGCAAGGAAAAATCAGTTTGGACGATGCCATATATATTGAGTCGGCACATTTATGCATGTGTGGGGTTTATCTAAATGAGGTGCAGTTACAAATGCTCTGTTCTGATGGGGACCTCAGTTGAATTCAATCTACTGGGTGCCGCCATGCATGTGCCATCCCTGTGTGGTGCATGATTAGTATCAAAAATTCAGGAAAGAGAGAAAGAACCATGTGACGGCTGGTGTAACACATTAGTTTTGAGACAAATTCATACCTAACTAAGCATACAAAACTTGATACTCCTGTATCCATCTCACCACTTTGCTTTCAGCAACAGGGAAGTTTTCTTTCATCACACTTCGTTTTGAGAGAAAGCTTCATCGCATTGTTAAGAATGTTTAAAGAGTGATCGCGAGTTGAGCAAAGGGGGAGATCATTTTTGTTTTTCCTCCCAAAAGTACATGCTTCTTGACGCTCCTTTGGAAAGTTTTTTACGGATTCCTCAATACCAAACACAGAGGTGGAGGAGTCTCGACGGTGGCGGTGGGAGGCGGATCTTAGGCTTCGGCGTGGGTGGTTTTTGGCGGCGGCCTTCGGCGCTGCTCCGGTGATGGCGTATCCGAGATTGCGTGTGATGGATTATGTCTCCCTGCCTGTTCTAAGACTTCCGGGGCGCTACGGCGCATGGATGTTGGTGGTGCACCTCCCAAGAGCTCCATTGATCTGATTTTGTGGTACCGACGTAATGGCATGGATCACGGTGGGCAGCTGCTGTATTTAGACAGCGGTGACGCCTGCAGGTGCCACTTCCTCGCTGGAGGCGTCGTCATCACTTGTCTCAAGCATGCCTTGGAGATCCTTTGGGATGAAAATCCAGCACCGATCTTTACGGTCGGCGGCGATGGCATCTTTTCTATGTCATGTTCTTGTTGGAGGCGTCGCTTTTTTGCAAGTTTTCTCTTTGGTTTGTTTAGTGTTGAGTCGGCCTAGTTACCTCCCTAGATTCTTATTGCTGTTTGTATTTCATTTGGCGGTGTATTCTTGTCTTGTGGCAAGCCATAATGCCATGGATGACTTCTCGAGCTTCTAGAGGGTTTTTCTTTTCCCTTTTTATGGTCTATGGCCTGATCTTTTTGTTTTAATTGGCTAGATTCTACCTATTGGTAGGTCAATCCGGGGTATGAAATACTATCCATTATCTAAAAAAAAAGGATGTAGAGGCCGGATTTTATTATCTATTATCTAAAAAAAGATCCAAAAAAAAGGAAGAGTTGTCTTTGTCAATGTGGATTTTTTGCTATTGAGCATAAGCCATTATTAGGATGTAGCAATAAGTTATTAAAATAATATGTGGTGACAAATATTTGCCAAGGGTGGGTGTTAGAGGATCGATGAACTCAATTCCGAGAACACCTGGTGGAGAGGTTGTGACAAACACCAAGGTTTGATAGCCATCCCAAACAACTTCACTGTGAGTGCATTAGCTCCGACCTCAACCCTGGGTGGCAACCAGTGAGTGCAGCTACGAGACATTTCTCACAGAGCTGCCCCAAGCTGTCTTTTTTTTTAAAAAGATCTCGAACATAACCGGCATATATTCAAAAAGAGGGAGAGAACTACATGGCAAGCAATACAAACAACCTCCCAGGTTTCACAACCAAGCTGGGTGAAAAGAACTAAACGGATATATTCTCTTCCCTGGCTCAAGCAGGTGCATAAGCTCGAGAATTCGGTTTCCCCATACCGCCCATTTCCATGCTATACACTTTTTCCTCTGCAGCGCACAGTCCTTTCTAAGTGTTCCATGGGGAAGGTTCACTACTGGAAAGTCAAAATTCCCAAAAGAAACGTGCTACGAGCAAGGAAAAAATGGCTGACTGAGACCGGATGCAAGGCAACATCGCTTTGGACGATGCCATATATATTGAGTCTGCACATTTATGCATGTGTAGGGTTGTACAACTAGACTTGTGTGTCTATCTGAATGAGGTGCAGTTACAAATGCTCTGTTCTGACGGGGACCTCAGTTGCATTCAATCTACTGGGTGCCGCCATGCATGTGCCATCCCTGTGTGGTGCATGATTAGTGTCAAAAAATTAGGAGAGAGAGAGAACCACGTGACAGCCAGTGTATAGAACATTAGTTTTGAGATAAATTCATACCTAACTAAGCGTACAAAACTTGATACTCCTGTGTCCATCTCATCATTTTGGTTTCTGCAACACGGAAGTTTTCTCTCATCTCACTTCGTTTTGAGAGAAAGCTTCATCTCAATGTTAAGAATGTTTAAAGAGTGAGCGACTTGAGCGAAGGGGGGAGATCATTTTTGTTTTCCTCCCAAAGGACATGCTTCTTGCCCGCTCCTGTGGAAAGTTTTTTTTACTGATTCCTCAATACCAAACACAGAGTCATTTCAGAAAAACGGTGCTTTCAAGTTCCTTCGTTCAAAAACAAGACCAAGGTAAATTGTTCTCATGTCACATTTGGACTATGGTTGTGTGGAACACCATGGACCTGAACGACTGGACCTAGCTAGGCTCTAGATGAAGCAGATTTGCAATATTTGGAGGTTGCAAATCTGACTAGTTCATCACAGAATGCATCATCTCAGTCCTAAAGTTGCGGTGGTCGTCCCTTATGGATGCGTGGAGGTTTTGTAACATAACGTTTCCCACGGAGCTTCCTGTGCTCTAGGATTCCCAAAGCCGCTCATTCCCATGCCAAGCCCTGCTCTCTCAAGTCTCATTCTGTGAGCAAGCTCAGAAGAAAGAGGAACTGCATATATATAGGAATATGATCGTCGAAACCGGATATATGTGGTGGTCGTTTAATTGTGCATTGCTTGTGCGTGCGGACTTGTTCCCTCCTCGGCTTATATGACGAATAAGGTCCAAATGCCTACATGTCGATAGTCGATGGGGCCAACAACCACGTTAAATCTCCGCTGGGTGCTGCGCTGCTGGCCCTGTGCATTCATTTGTGTGAGTACGTGTGCATTCTTACCCGTGTACAATTGGTCACATGTTAATTATGATAAGCTTCCAAGTTTATCGAATAATGAAAGAGATATGGATTCACGACCGGTTCGGTCAAATGAAAGAGATGGATTCACGCACCAGTGTATCAATCAATCAAATAGATAAATAATATGGAAGGACCTCGGATCCTAATTGTAAGTCGTCCTGTCTTATGAATGCAGCTAGGGAGTGCAAATTGAGTTTTAACTTTGCCTAATAACCATATATAGTATTCATCTTCCTAGTGCTGCTTGTTCCACATAATCCCTTGATTATATGTGGTACAAATCAATTACTTCATGACCCTAGTAATAGAAGAATCTACTCTCCAATCATCAAGTAGCACGGCACACCCTCGAGATCGTGAGCTAGTTTCCTGTTTCATAGTGTCCCACAGACAAAACATGGAAACAAAAACACATTTCCCTGATTTTATCTAAAACTCAACCGACTGGAGCAAATGGCAGGAGCAAGATAAGGATCCTTCAATCCATACGCTGTTGCAATCCAAAGAGAGCGCGCAGGCCGCCACTGTCCAGCATGTGCTCTAGCATCGACCAATGAGTGTGAGTTCCAATCCTGGATCCTTCATGCATGGCTGCGCTCCTCCGCAGTACAGCAAACCATCTCGCGCATGGTGGATTCAGAGACGCTGTTCTCTCGGGTAGACCAATTCTATGGAAACCATGTAACCCAGCTGCTAGAGAATGGGTTGGGTCAGGTTCCTCGAAGAAACTGCTGAAGCCAGACAATGTACAGGCCTAGCCTCAGGCGTTTCTTCCTGATGCCACTCATCCTAAAGCAAAAGACCTGAACGGGTGAACGTTGTTATGCTCTAGATGAAGCAGACCAGGGGATAAACTCCCACCAGATTTGTAATATTTGGAAGTTGTAAATCTCACTAGGGCATCCCTGTGTGCTTCAACTCAGTCCTCAAGCCTCGGTGGCCGTCCCTTATCTATGTGTGGAGGTTTTGTTACAGAACGTTTGACACAGAGCTTCCTGTGCTGCAGGATTCCCAAAGCCGCTCATTCCCATGCCAAGCCATGCTCTCTCAAGTCTCGTTCCATACATGGTAAGTCCATGGGCAAGCTCAGAAGACGAAATAGGAACTGGATATATATGATCGTCCAAACTGGATATATGTGGCGGCTGTGCACTGCTTGTGCGTGCGGACTTGTTCCCTGCTCTGCTTATGTAAGGTCCAAATGCCTACATGTCGATCGGGCCAACAATCACGTTAAATCTCCGCTGGGTGTTGGCCCTGTACTGTGCAATCATTTGTGTGAGTAAGTGTGCATTCTTACCCTTAAAATAAAAGGTGGTTGAAAAAAAAATAATAATAATAGAACCCCTGTTCCAAATCGTAAGTCGTTCTGGCTTTTGAATGAAGAGAGTACAAATTAATTAAGTTGGACTTTTGCTTAACCATAAAGTATTTGGCATTAATTATATATACACGTAAAAATTGGATCACTTTCCTAGTGCTGCTTATTCCACGTAATCCTGATTAATATGTTTGACTTTTCTATGATCAAAATAAGCATATCAGATTGCTACAGTAAATTGCTACACATGCATGTGGGCAAATTGGGTTTATGGGGTGGCTGCAGTCCGTCTGTGATAGAAGGTCTATGAATATGAAGGTTTACACACACCGATGGATATGGATTCGACCAGCTCAGGTTGGGAGAGGAGATGATGATCTGAGAACTCAGACTAATTAGCTCCCTTAAGTTATTGCTCGTGAACAGAATTGAAGGACAATGGATCGACTGCCATTGCGGCCACACACGAACCAACCAAGTTGCTGTATCTTACCAATGCATGGTTACCACCGTCACATGATGGTACTAGTTGCCCTGATCATGCCTCACACCCCAAATTAACTTAAGAGACAACACACACCAGGACATCGGACTAAGTATAGGAAGAGCCAAGCTATCAGCAGCTTCACCATCTTGCTACGAGAAAACAGCAGTGAGATATAAGACACGTGGCCACTGGTCTGGCAAAGAAGAACCCCTTGAGATGCCAAGAGCCACGCATGGGTCTACACAGCTTAACACCCGCCGCTCGACGTGCCTCGGCCGCGGCGCACACCAGTTCCCCCAATGCCTCTCATTACCACTTTTGGGTCTCCAAGACGAGAGGTCACGTCTAAAAATTAGCTTCTTGCCCATTGGTTTTGATTAGGATTCAAGAGGGAACGACTCAGACAACCTAGCTTATATATATGCACAGAGTCAGAGCTAGAGAGAGACCTAGTCGATTAATCTAGTTTTACAGTTAGCTCTGTGTTGAGGCCTGACTCCTGAGGAGACGTGGCCGCATTATTTATGGGTTCGTCAGTGAATAGTTTTCTTTTTTTTTATTTACAAAAATAAATGCAACAGTACACAATACTCCCTCCGTTCCAAATTGTAGTTCACTTTTTTTTTCTAGATCCATTTGTTTTGCTATGTATCTAGACATAGTGTATAACTAGGTGCATAGCAAAATCAATGTATCTAAAAAGTCAAAGTGAACTACAATTTGGAACAGAGGGAGTACTTTTTAGATAATAGAAAAATTCTGGCTTGAGCCTTCTTCTATTAAAAAAGGCCTCAGTCCAAAATTATTACATGAACACACCCTTAGTTAAAAAAAATTTGTTACAGGTTCCAAACTAGTAAAATCTATGACGGTAAATGAAACATCATCCATTGCATGCGAAGAACTCCATGGCTTTAGTCCTGTCCCCATAGTGATCATCGAAAAACAGAGGACTAGCAGATACGTACGTGACCTCTTTAGTCCTGTCCCCATTTCGTTGAAATGTGCATCTGCACCGTGGTTTATCAAACACAAATCAAGGCAGATCCTTTTGCCTTGATATCTAAGGAAGGAATTAACTACAATCAGCACTATGTATACGTATATTTCCTGCTCAAACAGTACTCGTCACCGACAGCGTCTTGCAGCTGCTTGTGGCTTCGTCAATATCCCTTTATCGATCAACCATCGATTACATCCCATCCTGTCGCAATAGCCGAGCTGGTTTCACTGTGTCGCTGTTTAACGCTAAACCACAGTCTTCCACCGTGCCAGATCAACACATTTGGCAGATGTCTCTTTCTGATGCCTCCCATTCTTAAGGCAGTAATTAAGGCACAGAAGACAGAATGTAATAATCCTGCTGGAGAATGAAGATACTATTGGGAGAACCAAGCGAAGTAACTAGAGCAACTACAGCTGAAGCAGCCATATATGTATGCAAGCGCCTCTTGACATGAATATGTATTTGCAAAAAGATATATACCGATGGAAGGGAGATGGTAAAGAAAAAGAGATGGAGGAAGCATGTAAAAGTCTAACAAGACATACAGCTATATATAAATAGAGCAGTCCACACAAGCAAGAACTCCATATGTGGAATTAATTGAACACAACGTGAGGAACCTATATGACAAGTAAATTAATGTATATGCTCTCGTACATTGCCACGTACACGTAGTATTAGTGAAGCGCATATACTTGACAACATGTATAAGAGTTGTCTTGTTCATACTTATATCACATATATTTTTTGGTTACTGAGTACTTGAGCAGTTAATAAGGAAGTAATAATTAATTAATTAAATTAATTAAGCATATGTAAATACTCCCTCCATTTTAAAATATTGATATACATCAATCATATGTTTTCTTTAGACAGATACTTATAAATAGAGAAATGACTCTAGTGGTATATATTCTATATTTATTAGAGGCGTTTCCCTCCAAAGGGCAGTTAGAATACATGAGAAGGAAACAGTTTCATTATAGTTCAAATGATCTGCGAGCTAAATAAAAACTGACATAGCATCCTAATTATTGATGCAAGGAAAATTGAGCAAATCTAATTATTGATAAAAGGAAAATTGAGGAAACGATATCTGAATGACTTAGCCTCTAATGCTGTGTTGCTCGCTAGCGTGGTGCCACTTGGTGCTTATCATTGGTCGCATGCGTCGCGGACAGGCCATCCGCTGCTACTGGCTGCCCCCTTCTCCTTGTTACACTTTCCCTCTGTCTCAAAATATTAGTCTCTTACGCTTCCTCGAAACAACCCGTTTCAGGGGCAATTCTAACCCCATTTTGTCAAAGTTGTTTTTGGGAAGCACAAACGACTGATATTTTACGATTGCCTTGAAATGGGGTTGATGACCGGGTAACCACCTACAATAATGCCTATGCGCGCTCAATTATTCAAGGAACTTTGCTTTCAAAATATTATGCAAGGAACCCCAAAGGGTCTAGTTTTCACTATTAGTTTAATTATTAGTAGGATGAAATTATTTATTTTATTGACAAATTTTGATAGCCACTCCAGGAACCCCTTTTGAGCCGCCACGGCGAGATCGTCAAGTTGGTGCACGAGGATTTGGAGGCTCAGGAGAAGCTCCTGTTTGGCTGTGAAATCGGCTTACCGTGACCCGCCACTGAGCGATAGGCACGCCGAGTGCTCCTCAACAAATGGGAGGGGACGCCCGGGCAGATGACCCTTCCAACACTCCAGGGCGACAATGGTGGTGCGGTTCCACGGAGACTTTGGGGCGCCGTCCCAACTGTAAAGCAGGAAGCCATCCGCTAGCTTTTCCCCGATGATGCGTCCAGGCGAACGTGGTCCCTAGGGAAGTGGTCGCTGTGCCTGTAATTTATTTTACTCTGCTCCGTCGTAAAAATTGGTTTCTTAGTTAGTACAACCGATGCGTTTTGCTCTGCCGTTAGAGCCGGCGACTTTGTTAAGTGTTGGCTACGCGCGGTACTTTTGGCACGTCACCAATTGATCGGTAGAGGTTGTAATTGTGACTTGTCTGACTTCCCTTAATGCAGTTGCGCACAATGCACGCTTTTTGAAAAAAAAAAAAAAAAAAAATTGATTGCTAGAATGTCATGTTTTTTTTACATGTTGGCCGCTAGGATCTATTCTGCATGCTCTAACTTAGTGTGAAGTATGAATGCCTCTCCAGAGAGCCAAAGAGGTGAGCACTACCACCGTGAGAAAACCTCACAAGTCACAAAAGACTTACGGCGCGCTCATTTCTTATCCCAACGCATAATCCTCCACACATCATGAATGTAAAGAATGGTATACAAAGAGCATTATGTGTGCTACCAAGGGAGAGAAAAATGCCAATTTTCACTGGTCCATCATTGCACTCTAATAATCCAATTCGATTGTGTGAGTGGGCCTCCATTAGATGGGCCAGAGCCAGAGCCATAGGTGCATGACTCTGTTTTTCATTGCACTTACATGTGATGTTACTTTCTATACTGTTAATCTGTTCCACATAAGCTAGATACAAAACCATGAAGAAGACTAGAAGAGTTACTATGGCCCTGAAGTACAAGGGGGTTTTGCACGCAACATTTGGGCCATGGTTCTGGATTGGAACACCAAGGACATGAGCCCCAGGCTCCAATTGAAGTGTGACACGTTGATCAAGCCTTGCTCTGTTACCATCCATGTGTCAATAGCATTACATTCCCTGCAGAGCAGGCTATGTATGTGGACTAATTTTTCCCAAAGCCTCTCATTCCCACACCATCCTCTCTCAAGTCTCTATGGCTGTTGGAGAGTCATTGTAAGCAAGGTAAGTGCTAACTTGAGAATGGATTGGTGGTTGCCGTGTACTCTACTATATAGAATCGTTATACACAAAGATGGAAGTATTCAAAAAAAACCCTTTATATATCCAGAGTTATGTGCTCTTATACGGTGGACCCGTTTCCTCTCTAAATAGTGTACCATCATTTATGAGGTGGTACTTAGCATTCTTGAATGTTGATAGTTTCATATAGATCGGACATGACTGAAGTACATATAAATTAAACTATGGAAACAATTTTTTTCTTTTCTTTTATGTTATATAAATTGTCATTAGAAATGTGTATACCCAAGACACATCTATGAATAGACACACTCATCAGAGATGTGTTTATCTACGTCTGTGATGAAGCTTCATCAAAGGCACATTATATGTATGATGTGTCGTTGATGAAAATTCATTAATGACGATAAAAACATGTCTATGATTATATGAGTCCCGGGAAAACCGTCTTGAATGTGTTTACATATGGAATGTGAATTTTCAGACGCGTTTCTCCTCCTCGGATGACTGATTACCCGCATCTGTGATGGTTATCTATGACGGTTTTCAGGCATCGTCATAGATTGAGCATCACAGATTAACAAGTTTTTTTGTAGTGAATTGGCAGAGATGCGGGTTTTCAGTGTATTGTTTACATCAAAAAACGCGCCTTTGGTGTGGTCGCCAAAAAAAAAAAACAACACACTAATGTGGATACATGGGAACCTGTGTATCAAAATGTAATATAAAATGCAGACAGTTAAAACAGACATCATATTATCTAGATAACTTTACTCAACTCCAATCTGGGTTGTTTATGTTTTCATTTTACAACAATTAACACAACCGTGCATGGTTGGTTTGCATTGGTGATTCTTGGAACCCTGAGAGTAGCCCGAAGCAAAGCTGCAAGGTTTTTGGAAGTGTCTAAGCACACTTAAAAAAATGTACGAAAACTTGAATTAGCAGCAAATAAGAACTACGCAAATATTGCGGCTCCCTGTTAAACCAATACCATAGAAGATCGCAAAGGCCCTTATTGATTATTGTTGTGGCTGTAGTCCTTCTCTTCTACGCATTAATGCAATTTAAAGTTCATTATATCATGATATTTTTTTTTTCATAGAATTCAAATTGTACACAAAATTATGTAATGTTTTCTGCTTCTATTTATTATTATAAGGAAAATTTCATCAAAAGTCAAATCCCACAGCACATGCTATAGAAAAAAAATCAAAAAGTTCTTGAATACACATTTCAAAATTACAAGTTATCTGAATGAGCAGTGCACCTTGCACAGTCCATTCTACTGATCTGACTATACGGAATTAATTGGGCGATGACTGTCCTGTCCGCAGGATTGGGCGCCATGTCCACGTGAGGATAAAAATGGAACGCGGAGCTCCAACCCCTAAGGAAGATCATGAAGATCACCCACCACCGAGAATGCTTGGGCAAGTGATCTGCACAGAGGGACGTGATGTACAAGCTGTGCCGGCCATTGTGGTCACTGCACATGGAACAACACTATTCAGTGGCTACAACCGTGACACGACACACTTCGATGTCTTGAGGCCCCTCACTCCGATAGAGCTTGATGCACACCAGCAGAAATTGTGAAGAAAAAGACTCGAGAGGGTGAGAGTTGTCGTGGGTAGACAAAAGGTGTTGCTTATAAGGAGCACTCACACTGGAGGCTTATATGGTGAGGTGGTAGTGGTGCGCTGATATCATACAGTGCAAGTGTATTTATATGTAGATCAATTAATATATAGCTGTCAGTGCACCGTGGGGATCTCTCACACATTTTTCATGTAAAAAATAGCTGTCAATATCAATGGACTATATTATGAGCCTTGGTCCAAGTCTTGTATGTGTCAGGTGTGCACATGAAAAATATGACAATATATGATAGTAATAATAAAGTTAAGGATACGAATAGGCACAATGCCATGTCTCTCTTTATTTGATGTCAGCATGCATGTTCCAAATTAAAGTGCCTATATGTCTCAAGCCCATACTTTCATTGTAGGCGACTAATAGATAAACCTGAAATTCTAGGGTGTCAAAAATTGGAATGACATGTGGGAAGTTAGTGATGTGCCCACATGTCTATCTTGCCTTTTGTACGATTAAGTGGCTAAAAAGTTGATTCCATTAGCTCTAAGCCATTGGATTTGCAGACAACCTAATGTGTGTGAGAAAACCCACACAAGTGACCTGCAACACTGGTCGATCTCTAGGCTCCTCAAGACCTCCACGCACCACTTTGCAAAAGAAAAAAAAAAACTCCACGCACCATGTAGTGTGGGTGGATGATCTTCTCAATTGTCATCTAGAAAACCTGGTTATCTAAAGTAAAAATAAATATATTCCTCACATGCATCATACATACAACAGATGTGCACTATGTGTAGCCTGCGATACACGGCAACACATGGTGTGCCGAACGCATTATAGACAAATCTGGTAGTTGTATGTCCCTGGCATAGGTCATATTCCATGGGAGGCCGGGTTTGGGGAGCTAATACACGAGCCGCCAAGTGTACGACGTTGTAAATCTTACTTACTAATCACAGAGTGCATCATCTCAGGCTCCAGGACTCGTTTTCCCAAAGCCGCTCATTCCCATGCTATGGTTTCTCAACAGTCTCGCTCCATGCATATGGCTTTGAAAGAGCAACTAGTGCCAACTTGAGAAGTAATAGGGCACTCAAGAAAATATATGATGGGGTTGTGCGTTTGTGCCCTGCTTTGCATATATAAGGTGTACATGCATGCTTCGCTACATGTGGATATGGGGGCCAACAATCACGTTAAATATATGCTGGGTGCCGACCTGTGCAGTCATTTGTGTGAGTGTGCATTCTTACCCTTAAACAAAACGTAATAAAAAAAGAAAAAAATGTGACGGATCTGACGCCACTGGTTGTGTTGCTAGCTGCCCCTAGCACTACGGTTGCACATGAATAGTCCAAGATGACAATCTATACTGTGCTAGCTCTCATCATTTACATGCGCGTCCTCATGCAAATAATGATAAGCTTACAAGTTATCAAAAATTAAGTTAAATAACAGGGATCTGGATTTACGCACCACAGTACAACAATAAAATAATAACATAAGGTACTCCATTCCAAACCGTAAGTTGTGTACAAATTAAGTAAGTTGAAATCTGCTTAGCCAAAAAATATTTGACATTAATTGTACATATAAAAATTCATCTTCCAAGTGTTGCTTGTTCCACGTAATATATCCTGATTAATATGTGGTTCAAAAGCTAGCAACTAGTTTCTATGGAGGACAAGGACGGTGCCAAAGCATCCTGTAGCTCGCGGGTCTAGCGCGACGTGCTTGGTAGTAATACCTACAATTGGCAGTGGTAACGGTTGCCGGCGGTGAAGCCGTGCCCAGCTCTCTGAGTCTCAGGTATACACAAACCATAAGCCCGTGCATAGTTTTTTCTTTTCTCGAACGTGCATTGCACGGATTTCATTAAGAAGGAGGGAGTTTTGTTACAACACTTGAAAACAAACACACTCAAGTAATCCTAGGATTACTGCCGCAGCAGCCCAAAGGGTAACACAAGGTTATAATTAGAAACTAACAAATTGGTTGCGACTTTGAGCAAACGGCCTATGAAGGTAACAGCGCTAGCAGCCCGTGAATAGTTGCAAAGTGCAAGATGTTCCCGGTGGGGGTCAAGGCCATCTGCTTCTTTGTGCGGATCGATCAGCCATCGAATCGCTCATTCTAGCAGGCGGCGTCCTCGCTGCTGGCGGCATCGTGGAGTCTGTCGGCGTCGCGGCGTCGGAGGCGTCGTCCTTGCGCGGGACAGGCAAAAGGATCTGAGATGCGCGAGACCTGCGCGGGGACGGGACATCATTGGAGCATGGGTCTAACGCGTTGCTCGACCAATCTCTGCTTCGGAACACACTACTTTCCCAATGCCTCTCATTACCACCTGCAAGTTGGGTCACCAAGAGGAGGTCTAGTAAAATTGGCCATGCGTTTGATCAAGAGGGAACGACTGAGAGGACCTTATATATAGAGTTAGAGAGACGCACCAATTAATCTAGTTAGGACGTGCTACTCCTTGCTCTGGTCATTTTTGTACTAGAAATTTATTGCTAAAAATAACTCAGATTGTCTGTATGCTCAAGCTCAACCGAAAAATTGAAGTGCTGCAAAATGTTCACTAATACATTCCTGCATTCATGTAACTAGTACATACGATCTATATCCTTACTGGTCATTGAAATTTGCATCTGCTCCGTGGTTTATCAAACACAAAATGTCAAGGCAGATCCTTTTGCCTTGATATATAAGGAAGGAATTAACTACAACCAGCACTATAAGTATACGTATACTTGCTGCTTGAAAATGTCAAGATCGAGGCAGCGTGCTTGTGGCTTCGTCAAAACCGCTTGCTAAACCGTTGATTACATCCCATCTGGCAATGGCCGACCTCGTTTCACTGTGTGGCTGTTTAACGCTAAGCCGTGGTCTTCCACCGCGCCAGATCAACACATTTGGCAGATGTCTCTTGACTCTTTCTGATGCCTCTCATTCTTAAGGCAGTAATTAAGGCAGAGAATGTAATAACCCTGCTGGAGAATGAAGATACTATTGGCAGAACCAAGCGAAGCAAGTAGAGCAACTACAGCTCAAGCAGCCATATATATATGCACGCGCCTCTTGACATGTGAATATGTATTTACAAAAGATATATACCGATAGAAGGGAGATGAAAAAAAAAAAAGAAGATGGAAGAAGCACGTAAAGTCTGGCAAGACATAGAGCTATATAAATAGATGAGCAGTCCACACAAGCAAAACCTCCATATATATGTGGAATTAATTGAACACAACGTGCAGTACTGACATGACAAGTATATTGCCACGTATTCTTAATTAGTTAAGCCCATATAATTGACAACATGTATAAGAGTTGTATTTTTCATATTTATATCATGCATATTTTGGTTATTGAGCACTTGGGCAGTTAATAAGGATGCAATCACTACTCCAGATCAGTACATCAGTGCCGGGGACGAGGAGGACGAGGACGACGCCAGCGAGGAGAAGGAGGACGAGGACTAGGCCGACCGCCACCCTCTCTACCTCTCTCTCTCTTTTATTAATTATTAATATATTCTATATTTTCTTCTTATGTTTCAATATATATTATATCAATATATGAAATATTATATATACTAATGTTGTGTGTTTCTCCCTCTGTCCCAGATTCTGTTTCATTTCCAGTTCAAGAGCGATTAAAATTAAATATGTGCAAAACAGTTGGTATTTTAATATCTATATGATGGTTAAAATAAATATGAGTAAAATACAAAACCGGTCCTCAAACTTTCTAAGGTGTGTCATCCCGGTCCATAAATTATTAAAGTATGTCATTAGGGTACCTAAACTTAATTTGAGTCTCTAATCAGCCCGTTAAGACCCATGACAACCAAATCACGGACGATTCAGTTTCCTCGTGCCTTTCCGCGGGCGGCTGTGCGCGACCTCTGGTCTTCTTCGTCGCGTGCGATAGGCAGCGGACGCAGTGGACGCCGACGAACTCCCCTGTGGCGGCTCTCCATGGCTGCGATTTTACGTCGCGAAGGGCAACCTGCTCCCCTATACTGTGAGTTCCCTTCCATCTCCATGGCTGTGCCCCTGGGTTCCCCCTCCATCTCCGTCTCCTGGTGTGTTTTTTTTTTGGTGATTTTGGTTAGGTTTTGTACGACATGGATATTCAACTCATATTTTCTAACTAAAATAATGCATTGATTTGTTTTGTAACACAGCAAACACAGACTAGCTCGCTATCACAACCCCGAGGGCCTCTACCAGATCCAAGTTTCATCATGTCCAACCGGCCGGTGCAAAGGCCAAATACACTGACGACGAGCACGGTTGCAGGCAAGGCTGCACTAAGCAAGAAGAGATCGTCAACTAGTCAGAAGACTTCATCCAAGAAGATTAAGGCATCAACAGGCAGATCTTCCAAAAAAGCTTCCCAAGTGCATGACATGCTGACATTGTGTAGTCATTGCCTGCTATTTGTCCGGAGTATTGTTTAGCTATATGCACTTTATTAGGAGTTTGCCTTCGGTTGCTACTATATGCTCGTACTCTATTTTTGATTCAAGACGTTAGGTCATGCAGTCGGTTGTTTTTTGTGTCAGTTGTTAAGTACTACTATATGCTCGTACTCTATTTTTGATTCAAGACGTCAGGTCACACTGCATGCAGCAGATCGGCTGTTGCAACACTTTTTCTAATCAGACCCGTTATGCAGCTAATTAGAGACCCAAATCAAGTTTATGTACCCTCCATGTTGTCCACCACCTGCAGCCAGCTCGGCGCTAACACAGTGGTTGCTCGTCAGGAAAGATGTGGCCAGCCGGAGTCAGCCTCCTCAGCTACACCTCCGGTACCCGGCCCGCCCCTGCCATCGCCGTCACTCCGGCCATCCTTGTCGCGCTGCCGCACTGGCCACCCCCATCACCTAGGCACTCGGATTTGCGCCGCCATGTATGTCTGCCTCCCAGAGTCCGAGTATCTGCGAACTCCACCTCTTTAACTCACCAGCCCTTATATCCTTTTTGTTATTTCGTAGCTTTAGGGCCTGTTTGGTTCCCTAGGGACTAGGGACTAATTTTTAGTCCTGTTTAGTCTCTAAATTACCAAATATTAAGACTAGGGACTAATTTTTTTAGTCTCATTTAGTCTCTATTCCACTACACTCTTAGAAAAAAAGTAGGGACTAATTTTAGTCTCATTTAGTCCCTAGGCCCTAGTCCATGTAACCAAATAGGACCTTACTAATCAACTTTTTTCTGCTCCTTACACCCAGCAAATCCAAAGCATGTTCGCTGTTAGCGTAGGATTAATTGGTTCCTGCGTTCAAATTAATTGGTTGCTACCACTTCCTTTTTGCACTTTGAGGATTGGTCATCAGCAATGCAGCGGATTCATTGGTCATCCACAGCAATTCTGAAACTTCAGTATGTGGCTTTGTAACTGTTTTTAACAGATGAGTAAATTGTTACACACTTAAACAAATTGTAAAGTTCCAGATTTGTCAATGCGAATATTTAAAGAGCATGAGCAAATAAATGCATGTCTCGTCACATGAACAAATAATTGCATTGTCTAGTTTGATTTTTATAACAATAGAAAATGCAGTACAAATGTGCATGCTTTGTAAACATGTATATATTTTATATATTATCTTCCTAAACCCGACATTATTCTTCAGCGTGTGTTTTGTGTTGTTTGTTCCTTCTCATGCATGCTAAATTTTTTAAGCTTACTAGTTGCGCGGGCTTCCTGCTAGTTTTTCATATAGTTCTAATTCTAATGCTTTGCGAGCTAAATAAAAACTGACATGGCATCCTGATTATTGATGAAAGGAAAATTGAAGAAACGGTATTTGAACGACTTGGTCTCCCATACAAAGGAAACGACCCGTTTCTTCCTAGGTGAAGGCCATGAACTGCGGCCACGCCACAAGTCACCCGCAGCTATGCTGTGCCCTCCCTCCTGCTACATAAGCCACGCTATCGATCGCATACACAGTAGCTCGTCCCATCACTGCTTGGAGCACACCAACTTCACCAAGCGCATATGACACTATTCTTTGGGGCAGGTGATCTGCACAGAGGGGACCCGACGAGATCTCATACAATACAAGCTACTTGTTCGAGTGTGGCCACAAGGAACGACACTATTTGGTGGCTACGATGGTGACATGACACTATTCGTTGTCCTGAGGCCGCTCACTCCGATAGAAATGCACACCAGTTCACATTGTGAAGAAAAGACTGGAGAGAGGATGAGAGTTTATATTCGTGTGTTTTGCTTATTCTGGTGGCCTACTATACTATATATGAGCACTCACCCTGGAGGCTTCCATGGTGAGGTGCTAGTGCTGCGCTGGTGGGGAACTCTCCCACGTTTTTCACATAAAAAAATAGCTGTCATTATCAGCAGACTATATTATGATCCTTAATCCAAGTATGTGTCAGGTGTGCACATGAAAAATATGACACTATGACAGTAATAATAAAGTCAAGGATATGAATAGGCACCACGCCATGTCTCTGCTTTTGATGTCAGCATGCATGTTCCAAATTAAAGTAATCACATGTCTCAATCCTGTACTTCCATTTTAGGAGATTAATAGATAAACATAAAAATTCTAGAGTGTCAAAAATTGGAATGACATGTGGGAAGTTAGTGTGGCCACATGTCTCTGTTGCTTTTTGCACTATTAAGTGATTAAAAAGTTGATTCCACCAGGTCTAAATTAGACCAATGGATACACCCTAATGTGTGCTAGAACCTCACGTGACCTGCAAACACTGGACTCTAGGCTCCTCTAGATTACCTCCATACCAGGTACGTAGTGGGTCGACGATCTTCTCAATTGTCATCTAGACAACCTGGTTATCCAAATTCAAAACAAATATATTCCTCACATGCATCATACAGACAACAGATGTGCACTATGTGTAGCCTGCGATACATGGCAACACATGGTGTGCCGAGCGCGTTATAGACAAATCTGGTAGCTCTGCCCTGTCCGCAGGATTGGGTGCCATGTCCACCTTGAGAAAACATGAAGCTTGGAGCTCCAACCACCTAATTAGAAGATCACCCACCATTGAGAATGCTTGGGCAAGTGATCTGCACAGAGGGGGTGATGAATCTCATACAAGCTGTGCCGCCATTGTGGTCACTCCTACAGCCGTGACATGACACACTTCGATGTCCTGAGGCCCCTCACTCCGATAGAGATGGATGCACACTAGCACAAATTGTGAAGAAAAGACTCGAGAGGATGAGAGTTCTCGTGGGTAGACAAAAAGGTGTTGTTTATAAGGAGCACTCACACTGGAGGCTTATATTGTGATGAGGTAGTAGTGGTGCGCTGATATCATACAGTGCAAGTGTATTTACATGCAGATCAATATATAGTTGTTAGTCCACCGTGGGGAACTCTCTCACATTTTTTCGTGTAAAAAATAGCTGTCAATATCAACAGACTATATTATGAGCCTTGGTCCAAGTCTTGTATGCGTCAAGTCGTGTATCAAACTCCATTTTCTCTTAAAGCAATACACGCATAGACGTGATTTCGAAAAAAAAAAGGTCTTGTATGTGTCAGGTCTGCACATGAAAAATATGACACAATGTGATAGTAATAATAAAGTTAAGGAAAATATGCCATGTCTCTCTTTATTTGATACCAACATATGCATGTTCCAAAATTAAAGTGCCTACATGTCTCAAGCCCGTACTTCCATTGTACGTAGGGGACTAATAGATAAACCGAAAATTCTTGGGTGTTAAAAATTGAATGACATGTGGGAAGTTAGTGATGTGCCCACATGTCTCTCTTGCTTTTTGTACTACTAAGTGATTAAAAAGTTGATTCCATTGCACCAGCTCTAAATTAGACAAATGGAGACACCCTAATGTGTGCTAGAACCTCACAAGTGACTTGCAAACACTGGACTCTAGGCTCCTCTAGATTACTTCCATGTACCAGGTACGTAGTGGGTGGACGATCTTCTCAATTGTCATCTAGACAACATGGTTATCCAAACTCAAAACAAATATATTCCTCACATGCATCATACATACAATAGATGTGCACTATATGTGTTGAGCCTGCGATACACAACAACACATGGAGTGCCAAACGCATTATGAACAAATCTGGCAGCGGTCCCTGACATGGGTTATATTCCACGGGAGGCCGAGTTTGGGGGGCATTCCACGCTGATACACGAGCCGCTAAACGTGTCCAAAGTTGTAAATCTTACATACTAGAGTGCATCAGCTCAGGCCTTAATCCTTGGTAGAGGTTATGCAAAGCGTCCGGGTCTCCCGGCCGGACTCATTTTCCCAAAGCCACTCATTGCCATGACATGCCATGCTCTCTCAACAGTCTCTCTCTGTGCATATGGCTTAGAAAGAACAACTAGTGCTAACTTGAGAACTAGTAGGGCACTCGAATAAATTATCTGTGCATTTGTGCTCTCGATCCTTTGCATATATACTGTGTACATGCTTCGCTACATGTGGATGGGGCCAACAATCACGTTAAATCTGCTGGTGCCGACCCTGTGCAGTCATTGTGCATTCTTACCCGACCTAAAAACAAAAGGTAATAAAAAGAAAAAAAAAAAATGCTGTCCACGACGGGTGTGACGCCATTGGTTGTGTGTTGCTACCTGCTGCACATGAGTAGTCCAAAACGATGAAGTGTGCTTTCAACATCTACATGCATGTTTATCATTTACATATGTATGAGCTCTTGCAAATATATTGATAGGCTTCCAAGTTTATCAAAAAAATAAGTTAAATAACAGGGATCTGGATTTATGCATCAGTACAACAATAAAATAACATAAGGTGCTCCATTCCAACTGTAAGTTGTTCTTGCTTTTGACTATGGAGGGAGTACAAATTAATTAAGTTGAAATCTGCTTAGGCCAGTCTCTATGGCTAGTTTCACTACACGGTTTCCAAAACACCACGTCAGCTAAAGTGGGATGAAACTATACATGAAACTTGACTTCACAGTGGAGCGTTTCATCTCGCGTTTCATCTCATCAGTTCCAAAGCTAAATAAACATTAAATTGCTGCAGGGTAATGGGATCATATGCATCGTATGCTCGTGTAGCCATTTCAACACAAACTAGCTAACTGCAGCACTACACCGTATTCCAATTACATTCAGTTCTGACAGGCAGTTCATACGATTGTTCAGAAATAAAATAGATAACTGCAGCACTGCATATTAGAATAAGTGCACTGCATATTACATTCAGTTCAAAGTGCAATTGATGATAGACAATCACCACTGCCACTGAGAGAATTAATAAAAAAAAAGGAGAAAAATGAAGCAAGCCAAACTTATCCGCCGGGTCTGCACTACAAACTACATAAGTTCAGATAACTGCAGAACTGCACTTGAAACTTCAGTATGAACTGCATAAGTTCAGATAACTGAACAGCAAGAATTTAATTGCATAGGACCACACAAGCATCAGGTAGCCTTCAGCCTTGCACATGGCCAGGAACAATGGTTCTTCTCAAGCGACAGAACTGAACCCCATTTGGTTTTGCTTTCATCCTGCAGAAAACAAAAAACAGTTCAGTATGAATTTTGGCACATATTTCAGATGTACACATAAATGTTCATGGGCTGTCAGTTAGAATCTGAAGAATACTACAGCTCTCCATACTCCATAAATGATAATGGGTACTCCATCACAAGCATGTTTATTCTAAAAACTGAACAAAAGCATCCCTGTTCTGAACAAAAGCTGAACAATAGAACAGCCATCTACATGTTTTCAGTTTATAAGCTGAATGAGCAAGCACCATGGCTCTACAACGATCAAACGTCAACAGCACACAAAGATGCACATGCCTCTTTTCATGACAGTGAAGCAACCAACGGAATTTGTTTGGCTGCACTCTTAAAAGCTAGCAACAGCATGGCTAGCAACAGCATGCATTATGCCTGAACTAGCAACAGCATTCCA
The DNA here is from genome assembly GCA_015847255.1 of Hyparrhenia diplandra. Classification (NCBI taxonomy): domain Eukaryota; kingdom Viridiplantae; phylum Streptophyta; class Magnoliopsida; order Poales; family Poaceae; genus Hyparrhenia; species Hyparrhenia diplandra. Next base: position 74,417 of record JADLZK010001660.1, read on the forward strand.
TTGATGTTTAGCCCAAAGATGATATTTAGTAGACCACTGTAACTTCACAAATGGGCAGCAAACTGAATACTCACCATGGATTTGGGCACTGTTGGTTTGCAGATGCCAAATTTGAGAAAATAAAATGCTACTTGAACTAAAGTGGAGAAAAATACCTTAGTCGACAAAGCAAACAACTTCTCCTCAATCTTGCGTATTGCTTTATCTCTGCTTGCCTTCTGAACTTCAGACATCTGACTAGTATCTTGACTAAGCAGGGTATTATAAACCTCGAACATCTTTGCTTCCTTTTGTTCCTTCGCTGCCTTCAAATTTGCATCAGATATCTTAATTTGTGCTTCCGTAACCTTTTCACACTCCACCTTTCGATCTTGCTGAACCTTGATAATTTTTTTCAATATTGTCACCAAGGATGACAAATCCTTCCATAATGTTATCCTTCTTGCGCTTTCCACTACGCTCAGCCTTTGCTTCTTCTCTACCAATAGGCCTCTGCTGTTCTTCGGAATCTCATGTTTCTCATTCTTGCCGTTCTCTTTTTTTTCCTCAAACATTGCACACCACTTGGGTTCCTCTTTTAATATCTTCCACCAATGCACCAAATGAAAACGCTTTTCAAACCTAGATTCATATACCTTCTGTGCCTCTTCCTCTAGCATGTCGCCCGAGTAACCACTTGTATGGATTTTTTTGAAATGTAAGTCCAAGCATCATTGAAATCAGTGATCGTGGACTTGAGGCGTGACCAATGTATCTTCAATTGGTTTATTTCTCTTCTAGGCTTCCCCTCCCCTTTCCTGTTAAACTCCTTAGTGATTTCTTTTCCAAAATGTATCAAATTTCTTGTCGCTACCCTTGATTGGGTCTTTTGAAACATTCAACCAAGCACTAGCCTACAAAAAAGATTGTTCACGCCTATTATTCAACCAAACAGTTGCCTACAAGAAGGGAAAAAATGATCAGTGATTACCAGTCTTGTTTCCTCTTCATGAGTCCAAAATCTTTTTGTTGCTCCCTTTTTTGCCTCATTGGTGTGCTCTTTGTCAACGTCAATATGCACCACATTGTTTGCTGTAGAGCCTTGTTGCACAGGTGGTGGAGACATTGGATTGATGGAGGAAGCTTGACCAACCAAATGAAAATTTTCTTGTGGTTCATTCATCATATTTAGAAAACCACCTGGTGGATACATCCTGAAATTTCAGAAAATTAGTGGCTGCTGACAAATATATTCTATATATTCTAGAGAAGAAAAAATTGACAAACTAAAATATAGACATGGCAGCACCTACATGGTAAAAAAAAAAAAAAAAAAGACTTTGACGATGGAATTTCACTAGTAGCCATGGAAAAATTGACAAACTAAATATAGACATGGCAGTTACCATGAATTTGGGCATTGTTGGTTTGCAGATGCCAAATTTGGGGAACGCCCCATCCTGCTCCTTGCGGTGGCCCGGGCGGCGTGGTTGCCGGGCGCAATAGGGGAAGATGTTTGCATAGCAGCCAAGAATAGACGAAGCAGGAAGCGGTCGTCGCGGCTGGAGGTGTAGTCGATTAATAGGGAGAAGGGTCGCCGCGTTGGAGGTGTACTCGACGCAGCCGGGCGGCGGGCGGCGGAGAGTGGTGGCACATGCAAGGCCGACTTCTTCGCCGACTTCGATGTGGGCGACTATTGCCTCCTCTACCGGGAAGCTTCCGCCCGTTTTCTTTTGCCGGCCTGCGACCCGCGGGCCTTCGCTTTGACGGCGGCGGATCCATGGAGGCTCGACGCTCGCAAGCGCTAACCCTAGGAAGAAGACGGCGGACAGCGCCGGGGTGGGGAGCGCTGGAGGATGGGGAAGGAGCGCGGGATAGCGCGGGAGGATGGGGAAATTCCTCGGCAGCGCGGGAGGAAGAGGACGGTGGTGGCCGGCTCCGCGGCAAGACGGGATCCGGAGGATGAAACGAAAACCTCCTCAACGGGGCTTTCACGCGAAAGTGTCATCGCTTTGGAAACAAGGCGAGCGGGTTTCACCTAGATGAAACTTTCATCTTTCTCCTACCCATTTCATGCAAAGATGCTCTTTTGTGCTGATGTGTCACCTAATTAATGTGCATGACACTCCTATGAAACTCCCATAGAGACTGGCCTTAGCCATAAAGTATTTGGCATTAATTGTCCATTTAAAAATTCATTTTCCTAGTGTTGCTTGTTCCACGTAATATATCCTGATTAATATGTGGTTCAGAGCAACTAGTTTCTATATATGCACACAGGCCAACTGCGCCAAGCATCTACCTCAATCGCGGGTCCAGCGCGACGTGACTGACGAAGTAGTAGCATTGGCATGGTAACGGTCACCGGCGGCGAAGCTGTTATTAACTCTCCTGCTGCAAAACCTTTGCATACGGTGCACCATTGCAAATTGTAACGTGTTCCCGGCGGAGGTCAAGACCATCTGCATCTTTGTGCGGATCGATCAGCCGACGGAGCGTTCATTCTAGCAGGCGGCGTCCTCGCAGCTCGCATCGTGGAGGCGCAGCACGTCCGGTCACCAACACCCCGGCGTCGGAGCCGTCGTCCTTGCGCGGGGACGGTATGGGACTGGAGCGTGCGGCGGTGCAGGGCGCCGGTGCCCGAGCCCGGCTGCTGCGCGGGGTTGAGACATGATCGCAGCATGGGTCTAACCCGCCGCTCGACCCGTTTCAGCTCCGGAGCACACTACTTCCCCAATGCCTCTCATTACCATCTGCAGGTTAGGTGGGTCTCCGAGACGAGGTATACTAAAATTGGCCATGCCTTTGATCAAGACGGAACGACTGAGAGGACCTTATATATACAGAGTCAGATAGACGCACCAATTAATCTAGTTTGGGTAGGAAAAAAAAATCTAGTTAGAGTACGTGTTTTCTCTGTGATGAGGCCTGATCGAGGGGGCCGTGGCAGCATATTATGGGTTCGTTAGACATGGCAAAGGCCATTGGTTGGGGGCTCCCACCCAGGGTTCAAATCACGGGTGTGACACTTTTATCCCTGGATTTATTTCAGAATTTTCCGGCGTTGTGCATTAAGTGGTAGACGACGCCCCGGCCGATAGCTTAGGCGCCAGTGGTGACTTCGAACTTCAAGATTTGCTGGCTCAGTCCTTCGAAGGTGCTCATAGGGGTAGGGTTTTGCGTGACGCGTGTGTTCATAGGGGTGAGTGTGCGCGGCGTGTTGAGCCGCCTGCGTTGTACTGTGTAATCAAAAAAAAAAAAAAAAAAAATGCAATAGTTATAGAGACATACCCACTACGTAAGTGCCGAAACGATAATCATATTTAGTACTAGAAAAACTTGGCTTACACAAAACTTTTGGTCTACAATATAATTCAAATGATATAAAAATTTAAGATATTAAACTTGTGCCAATAGAGGTGCATGTATTATATTCAAAGTGCATATTCGATGATATTGATTCTAAATAAAGAAAAATATGTCAATATACATTATGAGAAATTAATGGTCGACATATATTATGTTTGATTTTTCTATGATCAAAATAAGCTTATCACAGTGTTATACAGTAAGTGTTTACACATGTGGGGACGGAGCTGAAGCCTTCAGTCCGTTGGTGACACAATGTAAATCAAGATTTACACAGACGGATGGATTTGTCCACCTCAGATCAACATGCATGCCGCCGCCCTATTCACTACATTCTGCCTCCACTGTCACCCACCAAGGAAGGGAAGAAGATGCTGCAAACTCAGACTTCGTTGTTGCTCGTGAACTCAAGACTGGACAGCATTGCGGCCACACACAAACCACTGCAGCACCTCTACTATTAACCATGGCAGGCACGTAAAGACGCCCGCTGCGGTAATCCACGGATCAGCCGCCACCACCTATACGTGACGAGCACGTAAAATCAAAATCGACCGCCACAGATAAGATTTCTGGAACGCCATATTTGTGTTCCTGATACCGCTCATTCCAATTCCATAACACAAAATGTTCCTCACGTATGTACATCTGATAGGTGTGGTCTCATTGCCAAAACGTGTACTGATGAGCCATTTGTCACTGCAACGTGTGTAGTTTATATAGAGACGGAACTAGCGGGCGGGACGAATAGAGTAAGTAATGAACTGAAATGGGGAGAAATGGCCAGCACATGTCCTTTTTTTGTTGGAGCTATTGTTAGCATATAAATGACAATAATTATCTATGACAGAGCATGTTACACCCCTCCGTAGTAGCTCCTCCCAATAGTGTCAAGCGAGTGCTTTTATGATTCAGTAAAGATATTCAAGAATATATATAGTTAACTTTAATTTATTTTGCAGTATATTATCGATATATCAACAATATGTTCAAATTCTTATATTCTAGTATGGATTTAGTGCAAGTTTTGTAAACTACATTAAACGTGCAGATACTATATATTTGGCTAATTTGTTCATTCGAAATCTACTTTTACTTTTCAAATAACAAATATGCTATACATCATGCATGGATGGATGGTGAGAGTATCTAAAATAAAACAACAAATTTTGTTATGTGACGCATCGGAAAAACGTTATGTTGTATTGACCAATTCACACCGTTAATGTTGAAATATAATACTGACTACCATTATGAAATTATGGTCATCTGGAGTAAAACACCGCACTGATGGGACCGCAATTTCATCCTGAAGTGTCCATCGCCATACCTTGAGATGTTTTAATTGCACAGAGCATGAAGTGCTCTATTTTTGGAGGGCAAATGACAATTTCACTTGTGTATTATTCTGTCGAATATGAGTGAGGAGCGACAAGGTGATGATGGGACCAAAGAGCATGAACTTGTTTGCGTGTCTGAACAATACATGAGAGGAGAACCTTTGATGACTTGGTTGTCATCTCACCAACAGACCACTCTTTTTTTTTTTTGACTTGTTTGCTCTGTATTAATCTCAACCGGCTGGTGCCTCAAGGAAAACAAGATCATTTACAATTGCTGGAGTTACATGCCACCTCTCGAGACCATGCGTCTCAGTGACTTGTTTGGCTAATACATGAGCTACTTAATTTATTACAGACTCGATTAACAAAATAGAAAAATAAACTCATGTAAAGGACGGGGTGAGCTCCGCTATCTCTTCCAGTACATGGCTAATGATAGAACGCTGCCATTCCCTTTTTCTTCCAGAGGATCTCAGCTAGAGACCACCCCTGCGTGCAATTACACAGTGATGGCACACGTTGCCCATGGAGCTAGCTGGGCTGTACAACTTGTTTTTCCAAAATGCGTCACATACCGATGCTATACTCGTTCTGACGTTCTTTCAAGACCACCAAGAGCAGTTCGATGTGGAAGCCGTTTCACCCTCTCTCCACAAGTGCGTTAGATCAGGCCGGGACACACTCCATGTACTGCAGCTACAAAACATTACTAGACGAGCTGGTGAAAGTGCAGAACTCGTTTTCCTAACACCACCCATTCCCATGCATGCTACACCGTTTCAGCTCTCCATCGCTTGGTCGGTGTAAGCAGCAGTCCATGTTGTTAGCTTATTAGGAAAGGAAACCTCTCGGCCAAATTGAGAATATATAGAGGGAATGCAAGGTCGGTTGCCTGTCACTACTATACATGGGAATATATATGTGTGGGGTTGTACTGGTAGGTTTGTGCGCGCGGTTGTGCCCATTAATTTGTGGATGAAGTACATTTTCACATGCTCTGCTCTGATATGTGGTTGGCAAATTGCATTCGATCTACCTGCCATTTGCGATAAATTTCTGGGCCATTATATTATTCGTCTCTAAATGTGTTCACATCATATAGATCGATGTACAAGTGCTTTTCCATGTGATGACTGTTTATCCATGTCTCTAACGTGTGGTTCTGACATAGTGGTGTCTCTAAAGAGAAGAGAAGAGCTGTGTCGTGCACCCTAAGTCTGATGCCACAGGTTGCGTTACCAGCTGTGAAATAAACTAGAAAAATGTCAATACGACAGAACATAGCTCCAAAACAATTGGTAGCTTTACTTTCAGTGGATACATTAATTGGAACCTATGCACCAAAATGTTAAAATAAACTTGTTCTTTAAAAAAAGTTAAAATAAGCTTGCAAATAGTTAAAACAAGCTTGAGAGTAGATGGCACATCATATACTGCAGTTAGCAGAACCATGCATGGCCTTGATGATTCTTGGAACCGTGAGTAGAGAGAAGCAAGCGACAATGTCTTTCTGGAAGTGTCCTGGCCGACACGCTTCAGAAAAAGCATGGAGCTTGCATAAGCAGTTTCACCCTCTCTTCACGAGTGTGTTACCTCAGGCCAGCCGGCATTAGCATTCCATGTACTGCAACTACAAAACATTTCTAGAGGAACTGGCTATGATGCAGAGAACTCGTTTTCCCAACACCACCCATTCCCACGCGCTACACCGTTTGAGCTCTCCATCCTCTCTCAGTTGATCTAAGCAGTCCATGTAGTTAGTTTATTAGGAAAAGAAACCTCTCGGCCAAATTGAGAATATATGGTGGGAATGCAAGGTCGGTTGCCTGTTACTACTATACATGGGAATCCATATACATATATATGATCGAAGATGTGGGATGGGTTGCATATGTGTGGGGTTGTACTGGTAGGTTTGTGCGGTTTGTGCCCATCTGTGGATGAAGTACATTTTCAAATGCTCTGCTCCGAGGTGGTTGGCAAATTGCATTCAATCTACCTGGTGCTGCCAATTGCCATCAATTTCTGGGACATTATTATTCGTCTCTAAAATGTGTTCACAGATCAATGTACATGTGCTTTCACATGTGATGACTGTTGTTTACCCGTATCTCTAACGTGTGGTTCTGACATAATGGTGCGTATGCACTGTTAGTCTAAAAAAGTAATAAAGAAGAGAAGAGTTGGTTGCGTTGCTAGCTGCAAAATAAACTAGAAAAATGTTAATACGACAGAGACAGAACAAAAACAATTAGCAGCTTTACACTGAAGTGGATACATTGGAACCTATGCATATTAGCCTCTCTATATGTATAGTTTGCTGAATAACAATGTGGTTTGTATATATTTTTCATCTACTGCAATTAGCAGCGAGAACCATGCATGGCCACGGCCTTGATAATTATATTTTTGGAACCGCGAGAGTAAGGTTTTTCTGGAAGTGTCGAGGCCGGCACACTTCAGGAAATGCATGGAGCTCCCTGTTTGGCGCTCTGCTTACCAAAACTTACACACTGAATTAAGCGATAGGACAGAAGATCGCAAGGCCTCTACTTTACCGTTGTGGCCGTTTCCACACACTAATGTAGTTCTTTATTAAAAAAAAAAAATCATGATCTAAATGAATTTTATTGGATTGAATTTTCTACACAAGATTGTGAGTGAATTTGGATGAGTTCTCGGCACAAGCGAAGTTGTGCCACTGCAGGGTTGCAGCCATGCTTGAACCGTCTGCCACAGCTTACTTGTGTCTGCGTGCTATATATCAAGTGCAGGCTTGTGGCGAGAACTCATGCAAGTTGTGCCACGCCAGAGCTTTCGTTGTCCTGATGCCGCTCACCCCCAAGTCGATCGATCCCAAAGAGATCGATGCACAGCAGCACATCACCGGCTCGGATCGGAATCGTCATGGTAATGGTATGGCTGTTAATTAAGAAAACTCAATTGAAGCGCTGGTCTTTTATGGACGCTTTCAAGTGGAGATGTGTGCTATATCAGCAGGACCATATTATTGCACAATGCAAGCGTCTGCTGCTACTATGTCAACAGAAATTTGTTGTCACTCCAGAATCTCCAGCACAGAGCAAAATGCAACATCATCCACCCATTCTGAAACCACCTCATGCTTGTGACCATCGACTTCTCTGAAACTGTCAACGCTTCATGGTTATTGTCCTGATGCCACGTATTCCAAACCATCATATGAAAACTGAAACTTCTTTTTTCTTGAACTTCTACGTGTATACAAGAACCAAAGAGGATAATGCCCATGGCTAGCTGTTGATAGCTACAAACGAACTTAGAGGATATATATGAGATGTTGGATACATGGATTAATTGTGGGTATGCAGTCAAGGACCCTTGGCTGCCCACCCCTGAACCTGATATTACTGAAGGAACTGCAGAACTATTGAATATGCATTAGAGAGGACACTAGCCAGCCCAACAGTACACGATGCCATTGCCGGGATTATGAATGAACTGCAGAACCATTGAATATGCATTCTGCAGAACCATTGAATATGCATTAGAGAGGACACTAGTCAGCCCAACAGTACACACCATGCCATTGCCGGGATTATGGCGTGGGTGCGTACCTTGTTCTCTTGATACAGCTGGAGATCCACCACGTTGCTCTGACAGCAGGATGGAGGTGAGACTAGCCACAACGAAGGGATCAACTTTTGTTTAGATAATGGAATTAACATTCCGGCCTCTGCGGTAACGCACACAGCCTAAAGCCTCTGCGTGACCACACACAGCCAAACTTATTACAAAAACTAAGAATAAAAAAAACTTTAGTACATGAAGATATATGTACTAAAGATCTACTACATCCAAAATAAAATTGAGTTTACTACTCAAGACAGTGCTAAAGATATCGATGTCGCTTCATGGCGGTCTTTGAATCAGCCACCACACCTTGAACAACGTGTACCAAAATAAACTTGAAAGAAACTCATTGGATGTAGACAGCCCCACTGCAGCTGGCAAATCGGCCCACACTTGAAATCGTGTGCCTTCACCGTTGCCCCTCCACCTTGATGTATCGGTGGCGTTCGGGATAGCCACCATCGATCTTAAAGACGCTGCCTCCTCTGTAGATCTAGAGGAGTAGCGCGCTGGCGTGGATCGAGAGTCGGCGCTGCACGTACAACGGGACCCCACGCCAACCATCTCCATGGGCGTCTTCCTCTATAGAATGGAGGACGCCGCACCGCCGCTCCAGCCATGGGAAAGCCGGATCCGGAGAGTGCGGATGGGCGTTGACAGCCGGACGTCTTGAGCTCGAGGCGGAGGCAGTGAGGCAGCAATGGAATTGCTCGCCCGGCCAGATCGATGCTCAAGACGCGGGATCGCGATGGGAGGGACGGGCGAAGTTCGCCGGGGATTCGCGACCGGCGGCGTCCGGCGGCCTGGCTGCGCTGCCGGGCAACTGGAGGCCATGCATCTGGCCTCTAGGCCACCGGATCCGGTGAGAGACAGAGCAGGGCCGCCCGGCCAAAGAACGTACCGACGGGCGGCGATTGCGATCGGCGCGTCGCGAACACTCGGCGAGGGAAGGGCCTGCCGTCGCCCTCACAGCCATCCGCCCGGGTTGTGCGGCGTTGGGCTCCGGCGGCGGCGGCGGCGGCTGCAAGTGGCGGCGCTCGGTATTTTCTGTGCGTGAGCTGGTTGATGAGTTACTTATGGTAGTGGTTGTTGATGAATGACCCCAGTTAATTTAATTTTTAGCCCTTTTCTTTGGAATAAACTAGGCTACATTTTTTTTTTGTCTAATTAATAATACTATAAAAAGTGGACAACTAAGGAAGAAGGAAGTCAAAGCACACTATCCATTTTTTTTTTGTTTCTGCGAACAGGCCCGTGCTTCATTTAGAGGAGATTAGACTTTGTTAAGACTCCCTTAGGAACAATGACTGTTACACCTCATCAAAGATGCCGAACATATGCACAATCATGAAACAACATATTTTGCCTATACATTTGTACCTCGTACACTGTACACACATAAGCTTTTGTGAATAAAACATAAATAAACCTATTCTAGTTGAGCCCAACGGTGATCGCACCACCCTCAACGATGCCCAGTGAGCAGCTATGCATTCTTCTTGGACGATGACGAGAGGTAGCGCCAGCACTGTCCCCTGGCTTGAACGTCGCGGGAAGAGCAGTAATTGGAACTAGTACCACCTAACTCAATAGACTGGTTTATAGGAATAATTTTAGCGCCTAATTCAGTAGTTAGGATGTGTGTTTTGGCCTGTACGATATTTTCTCGACGTCGCACCCATGCCTCTTGTTTGTATCTGTGACTTTTCCTCTTAATGAAACACAGGTCAAAACAAGAATAATTTTAGTTAACGTTGTTTTCTCTTGGAGATAAATATTCGACACACTTACATGCCGAACGAGCTCTAACGACATTGCAACACTACTCTATTAAGCCCTCGCATGTTTGAAACAAGAACATGCTTTGTTCTCATATGGAAACCATTTTGCAACAAGTCCATCCGCCCTCATGCATGCATTGCCACGCGGTTATAGGACGATAGAGCCATATAGGTGACTTGTGCACCAACGGAAAGTACACAAATTGGTCTTCGTTCTTCCATCGGCTCGATCTGCCGATAGGCTCAGAACACCTCACTTCATGAGCAACTGTGGCCTTGGGTGATGGCCGATACACGTCTTTCTGGCACGACGTTTGGCATGAGCAGAACGGTTCCCACAACTCTATACTCACTCCACACAACCTGAGATGACAGTGCAACAGGCTGTTGATGGTGCCCTCCAGCCAAGCCTAGTGTCCCGACAGTCTAGCTAGGTGCAGCCCAACAACAGTTAGCTGAACTCATGCCAATAGTCCAGCAGCTCAACTTACAACGCACACCTGATGTACGACTAAGCCCAATGTGCATGATTCCTGGGAGTGACGACCAAGGAAGCGGCACGGGATGCTCGAGAGGCACAGACACACGAGGGATGCGCGGAGCATCCTGCAGCAGTTGAGCAGGAGCGTCGTGAGGCCAACCAAGTCAATTTTCCCCTGATGCTTCTCATTCCAAAGCTAGTGTTTGCTGCTGTTGATGATGCACATGGCACACATAAACCTCTAACCAGGTGTTTATAGTACCGAGGATTTATATATAAAGATGGAAAAGAGCGAACTAGTGAGATCACCGTAAGAGGTTGGGTCTATATATCAAGTGAGCCCAGCAGGATACTAGTACTTATATATAGTGAAGAAATGAACTTGTTATTATTTTACTATATGTTGTTGATGACGTGTCAGTAACTGAGACCTGACATAAATAGAGTTATAACTTACACCATAAATAACTTATAATTTATATGTACAGAAACACGGCCAAAGCAGAGTACTGTTCCTTTTTTCTAAAATTACAGAACAATCTTGCACATGGCTATATATGTTATTGTTATAATTGTAAGGCTATATATGTGAGTATGAGAAACAGAGGCACCAATCCGAGCATGATAAAACTATCTTAAGATTAAATAACTGAGGCAGTTTTACTTATCGTCTGAAACAGATCCGAAGCAGGCTCCAGCCGCTGTAGCAGCCGTCGTAATTTCTTCATATCACAGATGGGTCGCATTGTAAACGGTCATCGCATTTTACAATCTTCAGAGACGGTCACGGTCCTATTAGCCATCCTTATTGGTTACACATCAGAGATAGTTAATGACAGAGACGGCTTTATTACTGTCTTGTTCGAGACGGTGGTTTACTCGTGCCGTTGACACCGGTCTGAAATGTCACTTTCTCCATTAGGGGTTGAAGGGTCTTGTGAAGTATTGAGATTGTGAGAAGTGATGATAGGTGACTCGACTCTCGTAATTAGTTCAGAGAATTAATAATCTAAATAGCACCTCAATGAAAACTAGAAATAATGTACTTTTTTTGACCGAACCCAGTCTAATAATAATGTTAGCAATTACATGAGAAGTGCACTTAGTGAATGTCTTCAATTTAAGATTTAGAGGCGCGGCTGGTGTGCAGGTAATCACGTTTATTATTCCTGTTTTGAATTGGAATCTTGTGCAAATAACGTTGTTTAGTACCTAGCTAGTGGTGGCCTTCCTTTCACATACTCAAGTGTACTAGCTAATGGCACAAAAGATATTATGAAAAGGAGACATTATGATCGCCGCAGATCACTTCTCTACTGAAGTTCAACAAGCTTGCATTTCATCCACCATCAATAAGTTAATAACTCGAATGGACTTGATAGCAAAAACTGCCCATCTGGCAAAACCTAACCAATTATATAAACCCTAATTTATGATTTTGTGGAACTAACGATTCTTGCGCAAGACTTTAGAAATGAACTTGTTAGTGTACTACTATATATTGTTGATGACGTGTTTTTTTGGTAGGGTAGAGAAGTCAGTAACTGAGATAAATAAAGGTTTAAGTTACACTATGTAATTTAAATGTTCAAAATAAATTACACCGTGTTTAAATTCCACCTTGTTTTCTGTGGTTGAAGCACATGACCTCTAGCTAAACCTGTGCAGAAAGCACGAGGCATGGTGACCGGCACGAAGCACGTTTTTGGCCCGCACGGCACGGCCCGGCACGCGGGCTCGGGCTCGACCGCCCGGTGCCGGTGTGGGCCGTGCCTGGCCCGACCCCAAGGCCACGCGGGCCAGCCCGCACGCCCGGTTTTCCAATCTGGCCCGATAGAGGCCCGTTATTATCATATATATCGTAATCCTAAATTGCTAACCACCCAACACCACCACTTTCCTTGCCTCAAAAAAAAAAAATCACCGCTTTCCTTTCCCCACGCACGCAGCTTCCTTTTCTTCGCACATCGCACCCATTTATGCGAGACACAGCACGCATGCAGCTTCCTTCCCAAATTAGCACGCATGCGAGACACAGCACACAGCACGCACTGCTACACGCAAGCGGGTGCCCGGCGCTAGCACTCGATGCGAGCGCCGCCACCTCCGCTCTTGGCTCGAGCACTGGCCGCGGACGCCGGACGCGAAGCGCGCCGGGCGGCAACATCCGACAGATCTGGCTCCGCCCAGCAAGGAAGGGAAGCGCGGGCGCGGCGCCGCCGCCCGTGGGAGTCGCGGCTACAGGAGGCAGGGCCTCTCCCTCAGCACCAACCTCGTCGCCCCGGCGCAGGGCCGTGCCCGCCGCCGCCGTCTCCCGCTAACGACCTCCTCCCCTTCCCTACTTGTCCAGCATGGGCCTTGGGCGTCAAGACGATTTGGCTTTGGGCCCATGCCTTTTGGGCCGGCCCGGCATCTAAATCAGCCGCCGCCGCGTGCCTGGGCCGACCCCAGTGGCACGGTGGGCTGCTTTGGCACGCCCGGTGGCCCATGGGGCCAAACAGGCCCGTGCGACGGGCCATGCCCAGCCCGGCCCGGGCGGGCGCCGCCCGATGCACATGATTACCTCTAGCTCATTCTAGAAGAGGCACACGCGCGCTGAGTCAGATGCTGCGGACTTCGCATGTTTCTGACCAGCTGGCGTCCGCTCAATAATGCCTGTACTGGGACACAATTAGTTCCCATGATCATCCTGAATACATATGTGTTAGTGTCATGAAACTTTTGGCACACTAATGATAATCAATCCTAAGACACTACACCGCTACCCCCCATGTACATAGCAGAAAAACACCGTGATAGTATGCCTCAAGTGTTATGATGCCGCGGCAACCAGAGGTTAATGGATGATAACCCTATGTGTGGCGCTAATTTTTTAGAGTTCAAGGGCCATGCCCGGCCTTTTATATTGATATAAAAGACCATAGTAACAACATTCAAGGTTCAGGTATATGGAAGCAAGTGAATATGGCCGTGCGTTATTTTAATTTTGTGAACTTTAATTATTTTGAGACGATCAAATGTCAGAGCAAACATAAATAAGTTAGCTCTACCACACGACATGGTCACTTAGTTAGAGCTGGGCGCTCCATTCTTTTAGCAACCACCAACACTACTGGGGACTGTTTTTTTTAAAAAAAGAATATTTTTTTGTGATCACGCCGAAGCACGTTTTTCATTAAGAAGAAAAAGTTTTTTTTTTAAAAGATTATAACACAACGCCCCACGGCTTGGTAACACAGAGCACCAAATAGTCTCAAAGCTAATTAGCCAACAACTAAACAACCGACAACTGAATGAGTTAAACGATTACATGATAAATGGCCTTGCTTCCTGGACACAAACACATGCTCACAAGCTCACAATGGTGGACATCAGCGCGGCCAGCTGCTTGAAGCATTTTATAAAAGAAGAAATGGAGCATCATCTATGAATATTGATGCAATAATAGGGTGCTCTGGCTTCCTGAGGTAGTAATAGCTCTAGAAGACATGTGCAGCATTCTATGAGTACGGACTGGGAGGATGCTGTAATGGTGTGGGCACACAAAAATTAAAACGCTAAATATTAACAACCAGTGCTATTTGCTCGTGCACCATGCAATGTATGGCACCGGCCTGCAAGTTTGACAGGGCAACTGAGCATATATCACAACAATATCCAATCTGGTTGCACCTAACTCTTTCAATGCAGTGAGCGTTTCTCTCCCATTTCTGCACAAACGGAAGCCTGAGCAAAATTAGCTGCTCTTCAGGGACGCAATTCTGGAGCTAGTCACAGCACAGACCATAGGAGCAAACTGTCAAAGAAGCCACTGCCGCGACATAGGTTTTGCTGATGCCGCTCATTCCCGACAATTGAGGCCAAGCTCACCCTCTGCAACTCGTTCAATCGTGTTCTGTGAGGCAGAAGTATCTATAAAAGATTGCACGCATGTCTGTCTGCTGGTACCTCCAACGGCTGTGGGTGTATATATGTTTCAATTCGATGGGTGTTGGTTAACCATTATATATTCAGCATACATGGTTCTTGTTGGTGTGCAACTCGATCACCATGTGGCCTGTTGGTGTACCATTGCTGTGTGTTGGTGTCTTAAAAACAGCTTTCGCATATCTCATAGTATAATACCTCCTTTTATTATGATAAATGTATTTTGTACTGTAGCTAATTTATACTATCATCTACCAACAATGGCTTACCTCTGTCTGCCGAAAATAAAGCCACATGTTCACTCAGAGCACCACTATAACTAGCTAGCATGACCATTGAATGTGGTACTCACAACCTCCTGGTTGCCAAGCTTATGATTCTTCGACAATTTATATACCAACCTTACATCATTGTATGAGTTTCCTCTATTTTCAATGTGACATATCTCACCGAGGGGGCGGAGGGCTCGGTTTGGTAAGGTGCGGTGTCCGCCATACCTTGGGTTTTGACCACAAATGGCTCTATTTTTCGATCTCCTGAGTCCTGAGCTTTCAGTTAACACAATAATGCCATTGCTGCAGCTTCTGGTCAAAGCCGAGAGATGATGAACATGTAGTAGCAAAGCGAGCCGTTATGGACCTATGGGTCATTAGGCCTTTCGTTAATGGACCCTTGCGTCTCATCCATGGTAGGCCAAAAGACTTGTCGGCTTAATGGACTGAATTCCAGCTTCTTTCTATGCACGAGAATGTTATTAGTGAATATAAGCAACTGTTGAAGTTCACTGTCCATGTACAAACAGGCGTTTTGATGACAGGGCAGTGATACAACGATAGTTGGAGTTCTACGTGGTGAAAACGTGTGCATGCATCATAGTATGACATTTTGATTAGGCAGTCACACACAGCTAGCGACGGTTCGAGTTACGCAGCAGAAATATGCACTCGGGCTTGTTTGGATCAAGCCCTGGACGAGTTGCCTATGCTCAAGACGTGCCTGTGTACTGCCTGTACAAAGATGCAAAATTTACAGAATAGCATTTGGTTGGTAACGTGACTTTGCTGCCTGAGCGGTCAAAGGACAGTTGTAATGGTCTTCTTTTTTTTTTTTTTTTTGAAAAATTCATTGTGCTTGGAAAGTCACCTTTGAGAATTAAAACCTACCAGGCAACTCATGGGATAGATAGACAAGGGTAAAC
Organism: Hyparrhenia diplandra; assembly: GCA_015847255.1. Taxonomy (NCBI): domain Eukaryota; kingdom Viridiplantae; phylum Streptophyta; class Magnoliopsida; order Poales; family Poaceae; genus Hyparrhenia; species Hyparrhenia diplandra. The sequence continues at coordinate 90,107 of JADLZK010001660.1, forward strand.
AATGAGGCTAGGTGTTCATTAATCTATTCTAAAGCAACAACGACTAGCTTCAAGTGCTCAGTTAGCGCCGCCATCCTGTCCACAGAACTGCTAGGAGCTGCGACCGTGAGAGATCAACGTCGTTTGCTTAGTTGCAGCGTGCTCGGCGTTGGCAGTGGTCTCTGTCTAGACAAGAGAACTAAGTCTGGCATCTATCTATGCCGCCAGGCTGGGTAACACAATCGTCACCCTTAGCTTGCTGCATTGCTTCAGAACAGAGAGCGATCATAGGCTTTAATTTGACACTGAATTTGTCACAGAGCGCACACCACAAAGGCAAACTGTCAGAGGTATCACAGACGACATGTCATACATTTTCCTGACACCTCTCAATCCCAAGAAACTACACACTGGCCTGCTGAAGCATATGTTGGGCGCAATGACCTCCTGTAGTATTGAGCGTTACTGGCAACACATTACTCAAATGAAGTAGGGAGGGCAAAACGCATGCAAGAGAAATGCATGCCTATATATGGACAGCTAGTGCTGACAATATTCAATATATAGAACACATCGTTATAGTTTTATGGTTATTCAGCACTACTACTTTTATGATTGCGAGTATTAAGGGTTCTTTTAATCTACCAGCGGGCAAAGTAATAATTTACATCAGCTACCTACCAACATAAGACTACAGCAACTCTTTTAAAACAATTTCAATTCGGAGGAAGTGAGGATCCAGGGTGCGTGGTCTAGTGGTTTGTTGCCTCTTTGAACCAACTAGTCCTGCTAGTGGGCCACATTCACAATGGGTACAAACTTTTTCTGCAGCATCTGGTCCGAGTTTTTCTTTTTAATGTGAGTGGAAGCTTCTGATCGAGCTGAGGGACGATGAAAGCTGTGTGGCGAAGGGAACCGTTATCCGCATTGGGCTTATCACCACAGAGGTCAAACGGCCTTGTCCGCTTAGTTTTGAATGAACCCCATCAGCTTCTTTGCTATGCTGATGGGATTATCACCACACGAGAATTATTGAATATTCATTCACAACTGTTCAAGTTCTTCTGTCACCAAAAGAAAAACTCAAGTTCTTCCTCACACAATTGGCGTCTTGATAGGCACAGTCACACGCTGACGGTTCTGGTTCTACACTGAAAAAAACGTGCAAGCGCATTAGATAGAAGCATGGCGTTTTTACATGGTACGGCGTTCAGTCTGAGTCGCGCACGCCACTTCAGATTCCGTATGGAGAACACTCTTCCCACTACCGTGTACTAGTCTACCACGCGGTGAGCCCATTATATGGTGCTGCATATGACGCGTACGACAAGATCATGAATGATCCCTACCGACTGCTTAAAGCCGAGCACTCCACACGACATAGGTATTCCTGAGGCCGCTCAATCCCAACAAAATACCGTCATGTGTGGCATTGGACCTCCCAGTAATGAGTGCCAGTGCGACAAATTACATAGTATTTACGCTAGCTTCGCCACTAGGTCCGGGTGAGTTCATCAAGTTCTGTACACACAGGTTGGTTATCCCGAGCTCAATTCCTCTCCGTTTCTCCAGAATTGAGTTTTGTACACGGGTTGGAAATATTGAGCTGCAGCAGACCGGACAGGCTAAGCCACCTGAGCTGCAGCATACATTGGTGTAGCCACGGAACTGGTGGAGCTACCGCCGCAACACGGCTTTTCCTGAATGCTATTGCTGATGCCACTCAATCCCAACATTTTTGCTAGCAAGTGACGTGCTCAACAATGTCGGCAATGAACTTTCCTCCATTATGAGTATAGTTGGTAGTAATGAAATGGAGCATGGAGGCATGCAAGGGTAAAGTATTTATGGACTATATATGCAGAAATGTTCATCTCGATACTTATAGAATGCAGTACTTTAGTATTCTATAAAAATGCATCATTTTTTTGTTTAAATATGGTTATTTATTTTGATAGGAAAGGCAGGACTACACTACAATTACACATGTCAGCACTTTGTCTGAGTTAGAACTGTCTTAAAACCACAGGGCAGAACTTGTTGTAGCTAGCCAAGTAACACCTACCCGCTAAAAGGCTAGTATGACGTACCATGCATGATTTCTGTTTCAATAAAATTTCAGTAAAAAAAAAAGTCTACTGCCACGTACCATGCATATGAGTCAATTATACACTGATATACACAATCATTTTCGGTAATGTTTACGATTTTTCACTGATGGTTCATAATGGTATAGGCCACAGGGTAACTGTACTGATAAGAACAATGGTACTTTATACCACAACAATCTCCACTCCGGCTGCACCCAAGCCTCTCAAAGCAGCGACTACTTTTCTCCTGTTCCTATGCAAACTGAATCATGAGAAATGTGCTAATCTCTTCAGAGAACGGTGGCACAACACAGACCGTAGAACGGCCCCCTGAGGGTAGTGGATGGCTGCACAGACCGTAGAACAAGGCCCAGTTGTTGATCTCCTACACACGCAAATGCAAGATCTGGCATCCCGAGGGTAGTGGACAAGGTTTTGGGATTCAAAACGCAAAAATTTCGGTGCTCACCGACGAAATTCGGAAATTTCGGACCGGTTTTCTTCGGTGCTCACGAAATGGACGAAATTCGAAATTTCGACCGGTTTTTCTGTTAAGTTGACCAGTCAAAGCTTTCGAATTTGACCGAAATTTAACCGAATGTTGACCGAAATTTGACAAATTTAGTCCGAAATATTGATAAAAAACAGAACAGCATCAAAATCAATTAAATAGTATTTCACAGTTCCCTCGGTTAATCGGGAAAGCATGGGCACCCTCTAAATGCAAGTTCTTCCTTTGGCTGCTTCTACAAGATAGATTATGGTCGGCAGCGAGGCTCCAAAGCGGGACAGTGGCCAAATAACTACTTCTGTGGCCTTTGTGAAAGAAATCTAGAGACAGCGTATCATTTTTTTCTTCGAATGCCCTTTTGCAAGGAGGGTCTGGGACATGGTTGCGGCATGGAGCGGCTGCCCAGCACTTCACTCGATGGTGTGGGGTCAAAATCAGCATAATTGCAAGCCATTAGACGTTTTTTTCTCGGTGATGATGGCCAAGGTAGGAAAGAAGGAGCATAGCCTAGCTATTTTGACTCTATGGTGCCTTTGGAGTCTTCTTGAATGCGACGGCGATTTTCAGGGAAGAGAGGAAGACAGCTCAAGAGCTGATGTTCGTGATCATAGATTTGGCAAAGCAATGGTCCTTTTGCTGGATGTAATTTTATTCTTCCTTTCCCTCGGTTGTACAAAGATCTTGTGAGTAGTTAGCATGAGGTACTCCAACCCCGACCTTGCTTAGGCATGGCGGGCAGCGCCTCTCGCTTGTAATCTGAACTTATGCTGCCTTTCTTAATATAAACAAAGCCGGGCAACCGGATCTTTCAAAAAAAAAATCAATTAAATAGTGTTCCATGCTTCTATCAAGGCTTTAAATTAAACACTTTAATATTAATTAAACACAGGATGGTGCTCCAGATGGCCGTCCGTGGTGCTGTAGCTTCAGCAAGGTCAACGCTTTGCACTAGCCCTGGCCCTCATCCTGTTGATTGATGTCGATGTTACTGCTACCAAGATCTGGTAGTGGATGGCTGCACAGTTGTGCTTGCAACGGTCCAGATCCTAGAAAGAGAATGCCGAGTTGCACTTCGTTTTTTTTTTCGAAATCAGGACTTCACCCGTATTGCATTAAGAGAAAGGCCGAAAGAAAGCCAGTAACCGGATACAAGAGGAGACGCAAGTAACCCTCGGGTTACCCACGAAATTACCGACACAAACAAACAACAAGAAACGAGAGGGGAGGGATGGGGCGGACCCTCCAACTAACAACCCCGACAGCTGCACCTATTAAAATAAAAAGACCACACAAAAAGACCACAGCTGCACCGAGTTGCACGTCGTCATCAGTTCAGCCTGCATGATGGAGAACGCTCCTCCCACTGCCGTGCAGTCTGCTGCAAGCCGAACTCTTCATATGGTGCTGACATGATGTGGAACCAATGCGCAATGATTAAGGATGATCCTTGCCTACTACCCCACGCGCTTGACTGGGTTTGACCACATGTAGGATACCCAGCTGCCACGATATAGGTGTTTCTGATGCCGCTCAATCCCAAGAAAATTCTTTCATGTGTCGCATTGACCTCCTGTAATGAGTGTTAGTGGCGATGGATTACATAAGTGAACTAGGGAGGCTAAAGAAGTTAGAGCAGCAGGCATGCAAGAGAAGTGTAGAACGTACTATATATGGACACTGCATATATAGATATATGCAACACCGACATACGTTTTGCTGATATATACCACTCAATCTCCTCACAAGCTGGTGGCATATGACCTCTGTATGTACGTAGTATTGCATCATTCGCACATCTTGCAAGCTTCCGATTAGACCAGAAGAAATAGCAGGTAAAAAAAATAGAGAGTATTGTAATCCATTAGACCATATATTATCAATGTAACGGCTTCAAGTGTGTGCTCATATTCCTACAGTTAGCGCTGCCGTCCTATCCAGTGTACTAGCTAAGGAGCTATAAATGAACGTAATGGAAGACGTTCACCACCGTGATCCGAAGTCTGAACCGTTGGCAGCTTGGTGTATCTCCAATCGTCAGCTGAGACAGGAGAAGCGACGCCTGCGCCACTGACCCTTCGATTCCTATGCTGCATAGTTTGTGCTACCTGGTGGGCATGTCTGGCAGCTGGTGCAGTGCCTCCAGAAGCTGAGTTATATGTTTATTTCAGTTTTGTATCTGTCGGCTCACCATTGTATTTCACCAGTGGTTCGTGTTGGTTGTGGAACTCACAATAATGTGGCCTGGTGGCGTGCCATTGCTGCGCTGGCCATATTTTGTCAATCACTCACACCAGTTCCTAAACTAAGTCACACCTATACTTTGTGCTACCTGGCTTCAAACAAATTTTGCAAATATATAAGACGATACCTCCTCCTGTCCTGTTGTGATAAATTAATATACTTGTACTGTAGTAGGTAGTTTACACTATCATGTACCCACATGGCCTTGCTTTATTTGTCTGTAAACGATAAAGCCACGTATTCACTTGGAGCACCACTATATTTTTTCGAAAGTGTGTCTTGCATGTTCTACATTAAGGAAAGTGGAATGTCAATTACACCCCCTACTAGCATACGATGGCGAGGTGTTGAAATCCGCTAGAGGCAACACTTAACAAATGGCGCCGACTATAACGGTGGTGCAAATAGGTTGTACTGGCTAAAAAACAATTGTGCTACTTAGAATACTAGGCGCCCTTATTGCAGAGCGGCAATGAGTGGAGCAAGGAGGTGGAAGCCGGCTGCGCACCATTCGTCAGGTTGAGCCCGGACATGTGATTCTTGTGATGGCTTGTGTGTGTTCCTTCACACCTCCCCAATAATTATTTTACCTATTTTATTTCACCATGCACTCATTCGATCAAGGTAATTAATGTCGCATATGTGTGTGTTTGAATATCACTTTGGAACGAGTTGCATCTGGAAGGGATCTTCATATTTGAACGTGATAGGAATTATTAGTAGGTATGATTGCACTACAAATTGCAGCAGCAGATGATTCAGATCTGGTACAGTCTCTGGGCACCAAAAACTGAAACCTGAATATAAAACCTAAACCAGCCCCGAACACCGTACCAATTTAGGGGGAAATCCATCCCCGAAACCGAAACCCGTGCGGATACCTGAAAATATTATAGCAAATCAGCAAGAACGGCAGTACTAGCTAAGTAGATTGTAGATAAATATAAATTTATTTCAGCAAGATGTAACCAATAGGCATGGTCAATATAGAACATTCAGTCGCAGAACATGACACTAGAGAGTTGAGATTATATTAAAATAAATCCTGAAAAAGAGCTAGCTTGAGGTTGTGCCAGAACATGCAGCCCCCATCTTTGTGCGGTTTTTTTTTTTAATAATCTTCAACTGATGCTAAAACGTCACAGAACTTTTTTTTGCGATCAGCTGTTGCGGCTTGAACACCATCGCTTGGTCTACTGCGGGCCCGTGGCTGGGGCTTGGGGCGACGCTCCTCCAGCCTGGCTGCTACTGAGAATAGCGATGGTGAGCCACCAAGACCATGACCAGAGCTAGAGCCCATGTGTCGGTTGTCGACACCATGTAACCACCTGAGAGGCCCCCTCTGCTGCGCCTGCGGTGCCGTTGCAACATTGCAGCAGTGGGCACACATCGGGGAGTGGTAAGGCATCGTTGTGATACATCTCGAGCCACGATGCATCTACGATTTGAGCTTGGACGCACAGCTGCATTGCAACAACAAGACACAAGCCACGGAGCAAAGGGTCTCCACAATTTGAGCTGCAGGATTGTTGGAGCAACTCCGGCAACATCGTTTTCCTGATGCCTCTCAATCCCAACATTCCAGCAAACTCTGCTCCAGTGACGCTAATTTGTGGTGATAAATGGAATAGGTAACTAAACTTGGGTGGGTCAAACTGAGCATGGAGGCTTTTTTTTTTTTTGCGATAAAGCATGGAGGCTTTAAGAGTGAATTATATATAGGGACTATATGCAGCAATGCTGATGTTAATACTTACTGAACTGTTCATTTTAGTTCAATGCATGGTTATGTATTCTGAGATGAAAGGCCGGCCAGCACTACTGCATTTACACTTGTCAGAGTCAGGGTTCCCTTAAACCTCAGAGCAGAACTTGTTTCATGTGGCCGTGAACTGGAAACCAATTTTCGCATATATATATAAGATACCTCCTATTCTGATAAATGTAGTTGTACTGTAGTTAGTTTATACTTTCAACTACTACCCACATTACCTTGCTTTATTTGTCCTTGGAAGATAAAGACTCATATTCACTCAGAGCACCACTACAAATACCACCACACTCTATGTGTTACTCACTTCCTCTGGTTCTCAAGCTGGTGGTCTTGCGATGGCTTGTGTGTGTTCCTTCACCCCCTTAATTCTTTTACATATTTTTTTTCATCAAGTACTAAGTCACTTTGGAATGAGTTGCATCCGGAAGGGATATTCGCACTTGAATATGAGAGGAATTCCAATAGGGCATCGATGTGCTACCATTTAGAGTAATGTCGCTACCATTCGGAGCAATGTTGCTAGCACAAGAACCAGAATGTGTGAATGCTTCATAGACATTCTCTCAACTGCTAGTAGGGCAGCACCAAGCACCTGAAAGACAGTTTAGAGCCCTAGAGGAGGTCGTCCCTGGCATCTGTCATACCATGCTGCGTCGTCATTGATCGAGAACTTCTCTGGGCGCCGGTACTTGACGTAGACGACAACGGGTGAGATTTGTAGTGCATGGTGAGAGGACATGACCTGCAAGCATGGGCTCAAATGTGAGGATCAGTTGCTGGGAACGATCAACTCATGATGCACATCATGATATGAGATGATCTGATCTGTCTCGTTTGACTCTAAACTAAGAAATCTTCAAACTGGGCCCATCTGTCCTGACTCTTTCTATATCTCACAATAACCAAGTGAATGAACACTACCGATATCTCAATCTGGGAGCGTTACGTTGGCGGCAGGCACGTGCTGTCTCATATGTGACCACGTTTCTGATCCAACTAGTGGTGTTGTTTCGCGATATCCAGACTCTGTCGGAGGCTCGGAGCTAAGCACGGCAACTTGGCCGCATGGTCAACGCCAGTCACCACCTGTCGTCGAAAACTGATGGCCCAAGCCATTTTGTTGATTTTGCATTCTGATGCTATCATGCATCTCGATGCTGACCTAGATTGACAACATGGCAGCCATAGATTGTCTGGTCTGAATGTATACAAGAACAAACAAAATAAAGGAACAGAGGCAAGAGATTGATGTGTAGTGCTGGAAATTCACAATGCACAACACAACCATAAAATCCTGGTTGTATTTTCTTTTTCTGGTACCAAAGTTATGTACACACAGTAGGTTGGATGCTAGTTGAACCAACATAACAATTGTGATGCTGATAATTCCCGTGAAGCGAGCGGCTATTTGATCCATGACAATATAATGTTCGCCCAAATCCAGGCGTTGGTGAGCCACCAAGACCACGGCCAGAGATAGTGACCATATGGTGCCGGTTGTCGACACCATGTCACCACTTGAGAGAAATGGTGTTGTGGTGGTATGGCGACATTGCAGCTGCAGACCCACATAGGGAGTGTCGTCTCATCATTATGATGCCTCTCGTGTCGTGGATGCATCTGCGATGCAAGCTTCGACGCATAGTTGCAACAACAAGACACAAGCCATGGATGTGTGTTGAGGGCCGAGTGGCAGCGTGACCACTTTGGGTGTGGAAACCCGGTGTAGTGACATCATTTGAGGTGAAGGACTGTTCAAACGTACTTGGCAACGACGTTTTGCTGATGCCTCTCAATCCCAACATTCTAGCTAACTCTCCTCCAGTGACGCTAGTTTGTGGTGATAAATAAAATAGGTAACCAAACTTGGGCGGGTAAAACTGAGCATGGAGGCTTCAAGGAGTGAAGTATATATATGTTAATATTTATTGAACTGTTCATTTAGTTCAATGCATGGTTATTTATTCTGAGATGAAAAGCCAGCACTACTGCAATTGCACTTGTCAGAGTTAGGGTTCCCTTAAATCTCAGGGCAGAACTTGTTGCATGTGGCCTACTAGTAATTCCTAGCAGCTACAAGTCGAGTGTCACGTACCACGAGTTAAGAGATTATTTAATTATTATGAACACTCTGATAGACATGTTTCTCTTTTATGAAACCTTTGATTGCCATGTTAACTACTGTGTACGATATAATCATGAGGATTTACCGCGAGGGCTGGTCATTCCAAACTTGAAGGCCTTCCTGCTCCTGTAAGGTCCCAACAAGCATTCCCTTAAAATAAACGTTCCAACCAAATAGATAAAAGCATGAACCATGTCAATGCAAAAATGGGCCTATGGGGCCAAAATAAGTGCCAGTCAAGCTGAAAAACCAAGTCTGAAACAACTTACGATCGACTGGTTTGGAAAAATGGAGTGTGAACAGTTTGATACCAGAGACCAGTGCAGCAACTACAACAACTCACTACATTAAAGAGGCATTTTCATGGCACGGCTTTAAGACCAATGTCATGAACTATTTTTGCTAGCTTCAACAGCCAAACGGGGAGCTTTACGACCAGCTTCACGGGCAGAGCACTAGATTTTGTGTTCTTACAGGGGTGGGAGCCAGATGAAGCTAGAGAATATCAGCTTACTATCACAGCTCCTCTCTGTTGGATGGACTCCAAAACAGAAGTTGGCCAAATTTGACCATTTGGTTGGCACGGGGAGGAGCAGAAGCATGACCAGCGAGTGGAACGGTGGAGATGGCACAAGGGTGTGCCTGTTAGGCCGTCAGGGCAGACGCATGAGGCGACGACCGCCGGCACGCTAACAAACACGGGCACACACACGGGCACGAGCATAGACGGTGGCAAGAGCTTGCAAGGGGAGGTCCCAAGCCTCCTGCTCACCAGAGCAAGAGCAAGGCTGCGCAATCGCCGACCATGGAGGTGTGAAGGCAAGGAAGAAGATGGGTTGGCCATCTGTATAATAAGAAAGATAAAACGGAAAGAAAAAAGATGCCATTGTGTGTGGAAGAAAGAGGAAAATTGAGAAAAAAAAATAAAGATAAAATATTGAATAAATAGATAAATAAAAGGGCAATATCACCGTTAATTTCATTTTTTTTTTTTTCTACCAGGCGAAACTGTTTGACCAATTGGTTCATGAAAACAGATCCAGCCTGATTATTGGTCCTACTGCTGTTTTTCACGCTAAAGCTAATGAAAGTTGTTTTACGAGTGACATTAATAGAGTTTTACTTGTAGCGAACAGTTCTATATATTGAATTGCATCAATGTATATGACCTACTCCCTCCGTCTCAATATACATGACGTTTTAACGACGGGGGAGTACCAAGGCACCAACTCAATTACCTGCATGCCCCTACTTCCAATGATTATATATGCACACCGCAATGTACAGTCAAAGTTCACAGGTATTAAACAAATGAAAAGTTCACGAAACAGATGGATGTGCTACTTCGTGGGACGAGAGAGATTGAGAGGAAAACCTTCCCACCGCCCTTTTTTTATTTTTTATTCAACGTTGTGGGAGGTAAGGACGTGATGGATGGCTGGATGGTTGGCAGTGTTAGGCTCAGTATAGGATGCAGGACCTAAAAACGACATGTATTTTGAAACTTTTCATCCATGCTCAAACGTCATGTATATTGGGATAGAGGGAGTACATAGCTTTTGAGGCTGCAATTTTTTTATACCACACAGATCGAAAGTTAGTCGATGACACAAAGTACCCCACTACAACTCTATACAAGCACAGTAGCGTGAGTTAAGATTGCATATGGAAAAATTATAAACAGTCCCGGGCCAATGTGGTGCTGTGAAAAATGTGGTCTTCTACAACGAATATACAATGATAACAAAGCTATATTTGTCATTAATCATTAAGTTTATGACATTTATTGGTAGCTGCTTTATCTTAAAGATGAAAATGTACTGTGTGTCATACCAATTGAAAATCTTCATTCCTCGCAAAAAAAAAAAAAAAAAATGAAAATCTTCATAACCTACTTTGTGCCATAGTTTGATGAAAACGCTTATCCACCATAATTGTATTATCCAAAAGTAAACTTTGGTGCTGTGATTCACTCCTGTCCCCAAAAAAACGATGGCATTCTAGTTTTGTCCTAAATCAAACTTCGGTGTTGTGACGGGCTCCCTCTGTCCAAAAAATTCTGCAAGCATTTGATTGACCTCGATGGACAAGCAGAGTATCCACTGCGTGGTGTCGAACAGAGCCACTCACTACATCTGAGGAACACCTTTTCCTGGTGCCACTCATTCCTAAGGCCGCAAGATGTGGCTGCACTTCCTCTATCGAGCGCTCAATTGTGGAAGGAAAGAGGTAAAAGAACAATGAGGTAAAAGGAGCACGCACCATTCGCAAGAGCTTAGAGGATGTGTAGACTGAGCTGACACACACCTGTCCATGTATAGTAGTTATAGGCTTATAGCACTGGGGTACGGTTAAGGGAATCCCTTCTGTTTTTGCCATTATTATTTATTTTCAGATAATGTTTTACAGTTTGAATAATTTGTTTGTTTATTTTTCTATTTTTGTAACATAATCACATATGACATAGTAGTAAATTAAAGCTCCACTACGAGGATATTAATTAGAGCAGGGACTTCGTTTGTGTGGTAGACTACAGAGCAGAAATGTTACTAATTTGATTCTATATGATATGAGTATAGTAATGGATAGTTGACCAGGAACTACATTTATTTTGAGACTTCGAGATTGATTTTTTGTTGAATTCATATGCATGATGGAATTTTAAAAATTACTTTATTAAATACGTCATATGTGATCATGTTTCTGATCCAACTAGTGGTGTTATTTTGCGAAATCTAAGCTCTGTTAGAGCTAATAAGCACTGCAACTTCACCACCTGCAGTGGCAAACTGCAGATCCAAGCCAGTTGATTCTAAATTCCTGGTGCTATCACGCATCTAGGTTTTGCTACATTGAGGTTGTCCTCAACTGATTGCATGGCAGCTATAGAATGTCTGGTCTCAATGTATAGAAAGCAAAGAAAGTGAAGAAGCAGAAGCAAGAGATTGATGTACTACATAAAAGTTACAATGTACAACAAGACTAGCTATGAAATCGTGGTTATTTTCGGTTTCTAGTACCAAAGTGATGTACAGAGTAGGTTGGGTGCAAGTTCAACTAACATCACTGAGGTCGTCGTGCATGCCGTGCCTTGCTTCTGGTAGCAGGCATAAACAGGATGGAGCAGTCACAATTATGTGTGATGCTCATAAGCACTAACCCGCGGCAATATAATATTCGCCCAATTCCATGCGTTGGTGAGCCACCAAAACCACGACCAGAGCTAGCGCCCATTGTGTCGGTTGTTGAAACTACACCATATGTGATCACTAGAGAGCAAAAGTGTCACTGTTGTATAGCGACATTGCAGTTGTGGGGACACACTGAATTTCCCATCATATCGTTTAAATTTCCCATCATATCGAAGCATTAAATATACCAAAAGTCGCATTCTCGAAGTATGGAATGTAGATAAACAAAATAACTAATTGCATAGTTTAGATGTATCTTTTGAACCTAGTTACCCTATGATAGGATAATATTTATCACAAACAAACGAAAAGTGCTAAAGTGCCAAATTCAGCACTACAGTTCCCAATTCTAAGATACTGAGCACAGCCTGAGAGTCACAGGGCAGTATTGGTAGGCCTCTCGAGCCGCAGATGCATCTGCGACGAGAAGGACTAGTTACAATGACAAGACAAAAGCCAAGGATATGTGGGGAGGGCGCAGCGGTGGCGCGACCACTGTAGGAGTGGAGACCCAGCGGGGTGACGGTTATGGGATGGTTGGAGCTACCTCAGCCACGACATTTTGCTGATGCCTCTCAATCCCAAGCATTCTAGTGGACTCTCCAGTGACTAGTTTGTGGTTATAAATGGAAGAGGTAACTTATCTAGGGTGGGTAAAACTCAGCATGGAGGGTTCAAGAGTAAGGTATATATATAGGGACTATGTGCAGCAATGTTGATGTTAATACTTTTGGACTGATCAATATTTTAGTTTAATGCATGGTTATTGATTCAGAGATGAAAAGCTAGCACAACTGCAATTACACTTGTCAGAGTTGGAGCTCTCTGAAATTATCCTCAGGGCAGAACATGTTGCATGTGTCCTACTAGTACTTTCTAGCAGCTAAAAGTGTAGTGTCACGTGCCACGAGTTAAGAGATTTAGTTGTTATACGAACACTCTGAACTGTGTACGATATAATCGTGATGGTTTACCGTGAGGATTGGTGGTTCCATAATAGCGGGCAACACACATGCTTCTGTTAAGCCCATGTCAATACAAATAATGCAACCACGGGTTTGGTGCGGCTTCAAGACAACTTAACTAGCTGGTTTCTAGCTTCATCAGCCAAACAGGGTTCTTAATTTTGGAAGAGCTTCGGATTTTGCACTCACAAGGGGTGGGTGGGAACAGGATGACGATGGAGAGTTACAGGTTATCATGGCTCCCCTCTCTTGGGTGGGCTCTATCACACAGAAGTTGGCTGGATTTGCCTACTGGTTGGCATGCATATATGGAACGAGTAGAGGAACGGACAGGGAGTTGAGTGGCGGAGACGGTATCACACGGGCGCACATGCTTGGTTGTTACGGCGAGGATGCGAGGCGATGCGAACTGCCACCAGCCCACGAGCACCGCTGCCTAGAGCGAGCATAGGCGCGGGGACTGCCGCCGCCTGGTGCTAGTGTGGGGAGGGCCGGAGCCGTCTGCTCGCCAGAGAAAGAGCGTGAGGAGGCAGCAGAGACGCAGCCGCAGGTGCAGAATGCCAGGATGCACCGATGCTGGGCTGCACAGGCACCACGCACAATCAGGACTAAATGCCTCAAGTTTTAGTCCTGGTTTAGGTTTTGGGAACCGAGACTACGCAATCAGAACTATCAGATACAAAGATTGAAGTAAGGCCTTTGAAATTATATATAAAAAAGCCTCAATAAAAACATGTTTTTCTTTCTATAGTCGGGATGCATACCATTGGGGTTATGCTACTGCTACACTAGCTTGTCAATGAACTTGTGAAATGTCCTGACGGGCGCAGAGCTTAGTCATGTGTTTTTGAGGTTTGAACACCAAATGCTCCTTTTAATTACAAATCATTGTCTAAGAAGAATTTTGGATGCAACAATCACCAGGCCCATACCGACGTTGAAATACAAGGTTCTCCCTCCGTGATCAAAATTGGTTGTGGCATTGCAACAAGAATTTGAAGCTCCATAATTAAACTAATCACACATGGGCAATCATGGAACGGCCACATGTACAACCACAATGCGGTAACTGGTAAATGGGTGTTCACAAGCAAGCGCAAGCTTTATGGCTCGTTAGACGAAAGGTGCAAATAAAGCAAGATGGGTTTTACATATGTATTATCCGTAACATGCAGCAGCACCACAAATGGGTTTCTAATCCGCATGTTAGAAAAAAAAGAATCAATCTTAGAAATTTACACAAACATTGGAAACACCTCATCATCAGTTTGTACATATATAAACTATTAATTAATCGCCTTAACTGTTATTGGATCCGTTTTGTTTTCTGAAAAGCCAAATTGCCCATGGGTGCTGGGCAAGCCAGTTGTGGGGCGCATGCCTGCCCACGGGTGCTCGGCCAGTCGGCTGCTTGCTGGTGAGATGTGGTCAGGTCAAGCTGGAGCAAAGAAAGCTGTAGCCACAAGCAGAGACTTCATAGCTGTAGCTGTAGCTGGCCATGGAAGCTGTAGCTGCTTTGCTGCCGGACGTTGTATCGATTAGCACGTGGAACGGAACCTGTAGCGATCAGCACGATCGCTGGACGCTGTACCTTGAGGTGAGGCAGCAAGGTATCTATTGGTTGTTGGATTGTCACGGATGGCGCAGATGCAGGCACGCAGCGATTGCGGAGTGCCAGCGCCGATCCCAACTGCAGATGATCTCATCGCGTAGAGGCCATGGTGGCAAACTACCAAAGGCACCATAGCCATGGGATATGCTTCGCTGATGCCACTCAATCTCAAGCTTGTGAGAAGCTGAATCACATGTCGTGAGGACTTCCTCCGATGAGTGTTTGGGGGTGACAAAATAGGTAAAGGAACTAGGGAGGCTAAATGACCATGCATGCACAAAGAGTGGGACTGTATGCAGCGCGGTTCAGGTCGGTAGTATTTATAGATCGAACACATGGTTTCAGACTTTCAGTGTGTAATTATTTATTTTGAGGATGAAAGTGCAGATTATTGCTATATTTAAACTTGTCAGACTTCGAATTTACACCTCATGTACAACTTGTTGCTTGGCGCATTAATTTGTATCAGGTACGAGCCTACAATTACGCACCACAAGTCTGAAAAAAAGGGATTCAAATTATGAACGGGCTCATGGATACTACCTTCACTCTGTGTATTAAATACCCGTAAGGATTTATGGTGTGGCTAGTAGTGGAACACAATGCATGGCAGCTAAGGCCAGTCTCAATGGGGTGTTTCATGTCACTGTTTCCAATACAATTGCTCTTTGAAACTATAGTATGAAACACCCCTCTCGGGGCATGTACAACGCGGCTGTATAAGCCGTCCGTCCCGAAGCCGCCCTTTTACGTAAAACCCCCTCGCGAGCGAGCCAGGAGACGGCCGATGTCATCGTCGGGCGAGGCGACGAGGGTGGCTCGTGCTCCCAGGCAAGCAACGCCGGATGACGACGCGTTGTATAGGTTCGCCGTCTCCAAATCCATGCCTGCGGATCCGGCTGTGCACGCTGGAGATTCCAAGCTCAACGCCAAAATCTTCCTTCTTTCTCCCATGGCTGCGCACACGGCAGCGCCAAATCCCAGGGCGCTGGGCGATTAACGGCGGAGCCCCATGGCTCGACGGCAGCGCCAAATCCCATGGGGGCGGGCGGCGGCAAGGAAGATCCCGTGTGCCTGGAGAGGACGGCTACCTCGGGACTGCGAGCTGCGGGGAGGAGGGGCCGCAGATCCGTGGCGGGCGAAGCTAGATCCTGGACGCCGGGCCGATGAGCCGCAGCCATGGCTTCCGCGGGCAGGATGTCGATCCCAAGGGCGGTGGCGAGCCCCGTCCATGCCAAAGCCGCGCCGCCGCGTTGGGCCCGACCAGACCCGCGCGCAGAGCAGCTCCGTTGAGCCGGTGCTGTTGGTGCTGGTGACGAGCGCGGCGGAGAAGCCCGTGCGGAAGTAGCAGTTCAGGAGCAGCACGAGGCGCATCCCATGCCGGAAAGGTTGAAGGTGATGATGGCGGCGAGCGACGGGTCCGGCAGAACCTGCTCCAGTTGATGACAGACGAACGACGGCGGGATGCAGAGATGCTTTCTGCTTTACTACTCTTTCAGACTTTCAGTAGGTACTGAAAATTCTTGTATGCATTTTTCAGTACGCAATTTGGAACATCATGGATATACGCAGCAGGTATATGCAGTACGTATGTCTCCAAAACTTGGATGGCCTGTCAAATTGGATCTCGATTCACTCACCACCATATGCGTACTGCATCATGCTATCTTCAGAGTTTAGTACGTAGTTCAGTTGGTTCATCAATTTTATTTAGTTGTAATCATATTCATCTTGTTTAAGGTTGATATGTTACCTTCAAATAGCAACACAATGGTATATAGAGTAGTATTCATGGTAGATCTTGGCTTATGCAATGCATTAAATAGCTCACAGACAATGAAATAGACGGTCCATCAGATTAGTTGTCTTTTTAGTTGTCGCGTGTGTTAGATTCGAGGATGTTGCATAACCCCCGTCATGGTTGAACACGCCTCAATGGGTCAATTTCATCTCACGGTTTCAGAAGCTACATACAACTTTAAATTACTGCACAAAGTTGTGATCAATTGTTTCATCTAATTGTGTGGCCACAAAAACGCATCCTGCATTTCATCACACGGTATGCCACGGTGCAGCTCTCTTACGACGCCCGCCACGGAGCCTGTTCGTCGTCGAGCTCGCTCCTGCTGCTGCATTCGCTCCAAAATAAATCAAGAACGAACTGCTCACTAGCCTGCTTGCTTGCTTGGATATCTAGACGCACGGCAACAACACAGGGAAAGAGATTAGCACTAAACTAAAGAGCTGCAAAGACCTTCCCCGTACTCGAATCCAGTGAACACCGATGGTCACGAATCAGGCAAGAAATGGAATTAGCACTGAAATAACGAGCTGTTGTAGCGATGGGTACTGCAGTTGTGCTGTACCGATGCAATCAGGCACCAATCAGACAACGCGCGGCGGCCAAGCTTGTGCCGGTGGCCAAGGAGCCCGCGCACGGCAGGGGAGCTCGCGCGCGATGGTGCGGAGGCAGAGCCCACGCACGGCCGGGCAGGCAGGGGAGCTCGCTCGCAGCGGCAGAGCCCGCAGTGGCGCTTGCAGTTGCGCTTCGCGCGGCAGCGCGGCGGCAGAGCCAACCACTTGCGCGCGGCAGCAGAGCATGCAGCCAGATCTCGCCCAAGGCCGGGAGTCCGTGGTTGAGCCCGTGTCAGCGTCAGCGGGGCGAGCGGAGGGGCATGTGCGTGCGGGATGGAGACTGGAGAGGCAGAAGGTTGGGGACGACTCGCGCGCGGGAGGATGGGGATGCGCACGGGATCAGGAGCGATGAAACGATAGGCCTCAACGCCGGTTTCATGCGAGTTTCATTGTTTTGGAAACCGTGCGAGCGGATTTCACCTAGATGAAACTTTCATCTTCTCTCTCCTACCCATTTAAATGCAAAGATGCTTCTTTTGTGCTTAATGTGTCACCTAATTAATGTGCATGACACTCCCGTGAAACCCCCATTGAGACCTGGCCTAACTTCTTTTTTTTTTTTTTTTTTTTGGAGTTGGGAGCCAGAAAAATGAACTATCTTTCCTTGTCGCCTTGCCATCATGGGGAAGAAAAGAAAATTACAGAGCCTCCACAAAATTAAATTGAGCTTACTAAAATTATGGAAAATGGATTTTGAACTTGGACAAGCTATCTTAAAAGTTAAGCAAACTATTGGGGAGTAGAACACTCATTACAACAAAACGTTCACTTCTATTCCCAGATTGAGCATGGAAATTTTACTCAGGCTGGGAGCTCCTGCTTAATTCCTATAGTAATAACAATTTTAGTTGGGCATGCTTCATGAACCCAGATCCTGCAATTGAACCGCCATTAGCTCTGCTGTGTTATTTTACGAAATTCAATTGCAGCTAAACAATGCAACATAGCGACATGGGCGTGCTTGACCGCAAAGCCAAACATCTATATGTGGTGCCAAAATGTTGCTGATGCTTCTCATTCCTAAACAACATATCTGTCATGCTACATTGAGGTGATAGAAAATCTAAATATGTAAAAGAACCTTAGAACAAAACAAGGTACAAGAGATCGCAAAAGAGATGTAGTGTGCACCAAAGTAGTCATGGTGCACACCTAGATAACAAGATGTCATGGTTATATAATGTTTAGAAAATCAGTCAGAAAAGGCTCACTGAATTAATTATTAGAGGAACAATGATGCGCCCATTCATCTCGTGCACCATTAATTTCAAGGCGATCTTCTAGGGCCAGTGGCAAAGCAGTTTTCCCTTCCTTTGCCGAGAGTGGCACTCGACAAAGAGGTCCTGGCCGAAAGTGCATCGACAACTGCACCGGTAAAGCTGGGAACAATGGATGCCGAGAAAAATCCACTTTTGCAGCTTTGCTGAGTGTCAGTGCAACTGCACTCACCAAAGGTCAGGTCTTTTTGTCGAGCCCTTGCTAAACGCCGCTTGATAAAGGATTTTTTCAAAAAAAAAAAGAGAAAACTTCTTCGCCGGCTAAGCAATTTGCAAAAAAAAATATAATAATAAAATATCTTCGCCGAAAGCACTCCCCTGGAGTGGCTCTCGCCAAGTAATTGCAAAAAAAAAAAAAAACTTCGCCGAGAGCTCCCCTCGTGGCTCAAGCGAAGTATTTTGCAAAAAAAACAAAAGGAAAAATCTTCGCCGAGGGGTGGCACCATGGCGCTCGGCAAAGAGCCGTCAGTTGTAACTGTCATTAACGGTTACTTTTCTTTGCCAAGAACCAAAACTAGTCGCTCGGCAAAGGCTCTATGCCTACGAAAATTCCCTAGCAGCTCTTTGCCGAAAGCACCACGCTTGGCAAAGGCTTCACTGAGATGAATCGTGCCTTTGCCGAGTGCTAGTGGCCTCTCTGGGCCAATCCAAAAGTATCTAGTACATGTCAATGTATATATGTTTGCTCCAGGCCAAACCTGAATGTCCATTTTACATCTGTTGCATTGTGTTTATGACAACTATGTTGTAACCAGGAAGTTTCCACGTTATAACACATGCCAATGTCATTTCACAAGTTATTATATTATAGAATTCTCCAAATTCAGCCGTAGTCCATTGTGATTTAATTTGATTTCTTCCAAATAGCAAATTATTTTTTGCTGTATATATATACAGTATTTAAATTGCTAAACTGACCGTTGGCTGAACACATTCTTCGGTATGCCGAACTTCTTGGCATCTGTTCTTCGAATGTCCTTTTAGCCAAGCCTGCTTGATAGTCTTGGGTATTGATTGGGATCTTTCTCTCCCTCCACTGGATATGTTGATACAAGCTAGATTGGATTTTGAAGCTGTTTTCTTCAGAGAGGTGGTGATTGCTGCTTGTTGCATTGGTCAATCTGGTGCACAAGGAATGGTCTAATCTTCGATAATAGGCCTTGCTCTTGTGCTAATTGGAAGAATCATTTCAAAGAACAAATTAGTTTGATTTGCATCAAAGCCAAAGCTAGTCTTGCAGGCTCCCTTCATAGTTGGCTGGAGAATATCTCCTAATGTACTCTTGTTTTTCTTTTTGGCTGTGATAGCCCAAAATTTTCTTGCACCCCTTGTGCACCTATAATCTGTACTTTCCCTTTTAATGAAAAAAAAGATTAGGTGGGGTTGTTTTTTCCCCACCGAGTCCTTAAAAAAAATAGTGCCTATTAACCTTATATTTACCTTCTAATGGTTCTCGGAAGCCATAGTACAAGGATGATAACAGCTATGGCTGCACCGGACAACAGCCCGACTGCACCCCACACCGATCCGTCGCCAAGCAGGTGCTGGTGGCGGCGGTGGTGACGGCAGGGGCACATAGCCATGATCGCAGCTGTTCTCTTCAGGCACCGATTGGCGGGACCCCCGCGATGGATACACCAGGCTAGAACTAATTCTGCATCCTCGTCGGCAACCGTGCTTAAACGTTGTTTCATGCTCCACGGTCATCAAGATGGCTGTCACTTGTCACCTAGCTCTAGCTCCACTCAATCTATACATGGGCATGCAGCCCGGAGCCCGCCGGCCCGCCCGCAGCCCGTTAAATCGGCGCGGCCCGGCCTGTACCGTGCCCGTGCCGCCCGGCCCGAGGCACCGGGCCGTGCACGGGCGCCCGGCACGGCCCGTGGCACGCACGAGCACGGCCCGACGACCCGGTGCAGCAAGCCCACGAGCGGTCCCGGCTGTCGGCCAGGCCTGCTAGTCCAGATACACAAGTGCTCAAGAGTCAAAGCGCGAGCCTGCTAATCCCCTTCTGAATCGCGGTCGCCACCATCTCCCCGTCGTCCCGAGCGCGCGACGGCAGCGCCCGCCGCGCCGCGCGCTGCGCCTCCGCCCGCCGCGCGGCGCCTTTCGCCTCAACCGCCGCAGCGCGCGCCTCCGCCCGCCCGTAGCGCAGCGCCTCGCCTCCAACGCGCCGCGGCGCCTCGCCGCCAGCTCTGCCCGGCCGGGCAGCGCCGCCTCCGCTTAGCCGCCCGAGTGGGCGGGCAGCAGCGCCAAGCGCCGAGCGCCGACGCCGTCGAGGGACAACCTCCTTCATGCGCGGGAGGAGCTGCGGCGGCGGGCGGCGCTTCTCTTCCCCTTCCCTTGCTCTCGGGCCACAGGCCGGCACGGGGAGGCCGTGCCCACCGCGGCGGCACGGCACGGATTTCCGGCACGGCGTGCCGTGCTCGGCGCCCCCTCGGCACGAGCACGCCAGCGGCACGGCACGGCCGCACGGCGCGGCGGCCAGGCACGGCGCGGCGTGCCCGGCACGGCACGGCACGGCGGCGTGCCGGCCGGGGCTGGCACGCCCGATGTGCAACTATGACTCAATCACAGAGTGTGAGGCAGGAAAAGCACCATCCACCATGCTTGCCTGATGCCGCTCATTCCAATGCAGCAAATAAAATGCTTAGTGGGCAGTTCTGAAGAAATAGCACAGAAATGACGGGGTAGTAAAAGATGAATGCGTGCACCGGCCAATCGCAAGACCCAGAGTGTGTAAAGTGAGCTAGCCACTGCTGGATGGTAGCTCGTTATTATATATAGCCCGCTCTAAGGTGAAAGTGTGAAACTATAATAGATATGCCATTCTGCTTTTTTTATCTGCGCCTATTTATTTTATTGATTGTCGATAATGTTTTTTTTTAAATCTATCTATATAAGGTCCAGCTTCTAAGTACATATCAGTTGTGGCTCATTTTCGGATGGTACAAACCAACTCCAAAGCCATATTACACCACACTGATCCAGCATATTCACCAGCTGCTAATACATGAATGGTCTCGGTTACAGACTAAGACTACAGAACTGCTATATATATGATCATTTTTAGGTAATGGATAAAACCGGATTCAGGCATCTTTAAAGAAATTGGACAAGTGTTATCTTAATAATTAAGCAGAATATTAGGGAGTAGAACATTTGTTACAGCAGAATTTTACTCAGGCTGGGATCGCTGCTACTTGATACTACCATTTTCGTTGGCATGAACCCAGATCCTGTAACTGTTTCGTGAAATGCAAGGTGGCCACATATGGGCAACATGCACACATTGCCAAAGCTAAGCCTAGCATGCCTGTGCTGTGGTGGTGAACTGTCGCCACGAATTCACTCAGCTGCTGATTAGCAAATCCTGATGCATCACATTCCCAGGCAATATCGGACGTGCAACATTGAGGTGACTGAATATATATGAATTAATATGTAAAAGAACCAACAAGGTACCAGAGATGTAGTGCACCAGGCCAGACTCACGGTGAACACCTAGATATTATGGTTATAAATCTTCCTGTACCAAACTGAGTGAAGACATACTAAATAACCATGCTAAAGTGCAATAGTTACTCTAGAATGCACGAAATCCATATTCATATGAAAATGTTTATAAATTTATTTATCTTTTATAATACCAAAAATTTCAGAAGCAATTTCTCTAATCATACTAAATTAAGTCCAAAGACTGCACTGCCTAAGCTCCTGCTGCAGCATATATGATTTCTGTCACCCACCCCGGGCTGTAACTCGTAAGCCTAGTATACCAATCCACCAGGCGACTCTACATATGCATAACGAAAATGTCCGCTCTGGTTGCTGCCATGCTTCCCATCATGTTTCTATGCAAAGTAAAGTTTGGGTAGAGTGATTTGTTCTTCGTTTACATGGCTCGATGGTGGGAGCAAGAATGGTTTCAAATTGCACGTCAGACCTACAATAGCCATCGAATGTGAATTGTTTGAACTTGTGGCTACTGGAATTCGAGACATCTCTGCATTACCGCTCAATCACAAGTACTGATGTTGATATAATTAAATTCATGTACACAGATCGGTAGCTTCCTGTATCTCAGATTGTTGGGCCCTCTAATAACTTGACTTAACGACCATGTTGGCCCCTCTAATAACCAGGTTGGGTTAAACAGATTGACATAACGATCATTCTCTTTAACCGGCACAACACACAGGTGCGTATTGGGCCCTCTAATGACAGGTGCAACACATGCAAAACCCTCTCTATCTCTTCTGAGTAACGACCATCCTCTTTATCTTGCACTTGGGCCCTCCAATGATCAAGTGGAATGCATTTACCTGATACCACTCACTCCAAAGCTACCAGTGACGACGCGCAGACGCCAGATGTGAGATTAACTAATCTCCCTTGAGTGAGTAGTGTTGCCGGAACATGCAGAAGAGAAAGCTGAGGCAGGAGGACGGAGGGAAAGGAGCAGCCAGAGTTCTCATCGCAGCAGCAAGAGCACGTTTGGTGCTAGTTATAGATGACAAGTGAACATACCATGCATTTTAGTAATTTTAATGCTTAATTTATTTGACATCAAGTTGAGCCACTTGTCAGGTGCGCCACATGTAGCACTTACGTGTTTCTTTCGAAACACAGACCAATCCTGCACATGGCGTTTGTTACATAGGATACATATTCAGTTTTTGGAGAAAATAGCTAAGCTATATGAGCTTAGGGATGCGTGGCCATATCTCCTTAGTCCTTTTGTGGTTCTTGACTCTTGACAGTTGAGATGCGAATCGTTAGTTGCCAAACACCGCAAGAAAACAATCGATTTGCTAAGAAAATGGAGAAGATTATGTGTGACATACATTTGCTTACAATGTTTTTTTACAGAAGCAAATTCGTTCTTGCCTTCAACCTCAATGATCTGAAATAAGTTGCATCAACAATCGGAGTTTGTCTCCTTGTTTTGTGATTCTAGGTGCTTGCGAGACTGCCGCCCCAGTTGCTTATGGAGACTTAATTTGCTCCTTTCCTTTTATAGGCCTGAAGCAGATTGTGCTTTTTATGTACACTATTGGGAGAGGTGAATCATGATCTGTGTAAAATTTCATCAAGTTTCCATTGAGACCCCAGATTCGTCATCGTAATTTTGCTAGCTTCCCTCCTACTGGTCGGCTTCAAATCCTAGTCCAGTGAAGATCTAGTTGGCTAGCTCTCCCTCTCTGCAGATTTTG
This sequence comes from Hyparrhenia diplandra, assembly GCA_015847255.1. Taxonomy (NCBI): domain Eukaryota; kingdom Viridiplantae; phylum Streptophyta; class Magnoliopsida; order Poales; family Poaceae; genus Hyparrhenia; species Hyparrhenia diplandra. The sequence goes on from JADLZK010001660.1 coordinate 113,503, forward strand.
CTTCTGTGCTGTTGCTGTGTGACCATTTCGTCTGGTTCAGGCCACACATTGTATGCAGCACCGTCATGGACAAATGGTTTCTGTCCATAGCAATCGCGATCTTGCACTTACATACTGCACTGCTTTGTCATCCATCCACTCCTCTTTATTGTACATAACGTTTTGTAAATTGATTTGTTTAGGAATAACTACTCTTGGTGACACTAGGTCAGCTTTAATTTTGCTATGTGTGTGCATATTGGTTGGAGCAGGATTTCTTATACATTAGACAACAGAGCAGAACATGTTTTGTTGAACATGGAGAGTAATATATTTACAAAGTCTTTGCTATTTCTCCCATCTTCCTTTGCTGCATCATGCTGTCATTATCGCGCTAGCCTCCATTCAGTGGGATTATTCTGATTTCTACTTGTCACAGGCTCAAAGCTGACATGCTGTCCACCCCAGACTTGTTGGTGAATGCCCAAAAGATGGATGCACGGAATGCACCGTCCATCAAACATGCCTGACGCCACTCATTCCGATCCATAGGTATAGCAAATATAAATTCTGGCTGCACGGTCTCCGCCGAGTACTGGGCGTGGTAGAAGAAAATAGGTTGAAGAAGTGGGAAATGGAGCATGCACAGGATACGAGGGGGAGTGTGAAGTGAACCACTGGTGAAGAGTAGTTATATATAGGAAGCACAAAGGTGAAAGTTAGTGACATACAGCTCGTTGGAACAACATTTCATTTACAGGGTATAGCCCTCGCGCTTATATATATCATATCACTTGGAGCATGACTTGTTTTACATTAGAAGAGTGCAGAGCACAAGTTGCTGCACCTAACTGCATTGCGTTTTTTTTTCATTTTTTTCATTTTCCTTTTTTTTTCTGTATGGTGGCCAAGTCGCATTATTTCTGACATGAGAACATTAGCTGCAACCATTTTGAGTCTGAGAAGTGCCCATGGGCCAGATGGCCGGTGCCTTAGTGGATTGACGCCAGCTAGAGGACCAGTGTTGCTGAGTGGCCCAATCCCAGTGTGCAGGGGCACCGCCTGGCCTAACGCCTAACCTGAACGGTTTTTCAGTACTCAGGTGTGCCAAGCCTCTCATTCAGTTGCTCAATTTGGCAGTAGACGAAAGTGATCTTCACAAAAAAAAAAAAAGAAGAAGAAGACGATAATGATGAAATTTTAGTTGTTGCATGAGTTGAAACCTCTCTTTCAGTTTGCACAATTTAGAAGATCCAGAGCAATGGCTGCTCAAGCAAAAGCACGTGTGGATGGCCGATGGGGACAGGGAATGCTAGAGCAGGCATCCGTGGACAGAGGTTAAAGTTTTACAGCGAGGGAGTCCGAGTGACAAAGAAAGAAATGAACAACGCATAACAAAGGTTATGAGACTTTGAATCCATAAATCAAAAAGAAGTAGGGATTTTTTTTCTCTACTCTACGCTACAATATAGCAAGCTTTTTGAGAAAGACCATTTAATTTTGCAATTGTCCAAGCTTAAATGGATTCCCTTTGAAATCAATTCAATTCTTGCAGACAAATGCACCAAGACATGAGTATTATACTATTATTACGCCCATGAAGTGTGAGTGCAGATGTCCTCTGAAAATCACCACGTCTTAAACAACGCTGCAGGCTTCAAGGTATTACACATTGATAATAAAATTTTAACAAATTTTGGAGCATTAGTTACACTTGAGGAAAAGGTGGTCTAGGGTCTCCTATATATTGTCCGATCAATCCAGGTGCGGGTTCTTTGATACCCTATCAGGATTTTCTCGTGCTTAGTATGTCCTTTTCCCTACAAGGGCTGGCAAAAAGGACTTCCATAACCAATTAAAGGCATTAGTGAATTAGTACCCAGAAGAGATTTGTGGGTTTTTTATGATGCGAAATTTGAGCCCCAAATGTAGAACCATGAATCATGAATCTTAGTCAGAGTGATTTCTTGCAGCTAGTGGAGAGGAGTTGGGGTTGCAAAAAAAAACAAAAGCCCTGTTCTAATAGTGGCAACAACCGAGATAGCTAGTAGAACAGTTCAGTTGCATAATGCATGTTTTACACTTTCACCCCTCACTTTAGTTCACCAGACTTGCCTGATGCCGCTCATTCCGAATGCAGCAGAATGAGAATGCACCAGTTAAAGAAATAGCTTAAAGAAAATAGTAACAAGGTAAAAGGTAATGCACCCTGAGCAAGAGTGTCTGTAAAGTGTGCCACTTTTCGAAATCGTAGTTATATGGCCTATATATATAGTACTAAGGTGAAAGTGTAAAACATGCCTTCGTGCTTTTTCATCTGCTCCTATTTATTGTAGATAATGTTCTGTAAATTTATTTATTTATATTAGCATTTCTTTTGGTGCCATAAGCTAAGGTCGCTTTAATTTAACGTATATATCAGATGGAACAAGAGTTGTTTTAGATTATTAGACTTCAGAGCAAAAAATGTTTTTTATTGTGCAGAGTCATTATATACAATGTGGCCATTTATTTGGTCCGAATCCTTTTTACCGGGGATGAAGACAGAAACTCTTTCCTTTATTTAAAAATACAAATGTGGCCATTTCTTCACCTAGCTCAGCGTTGATATGTGTTTTCTACTTTTTCTTATGAAAAAGGGAACAGATCATCCCCATCTTACTTCATTATACTGCATGGGAGCTTCTTGCAAGATCAGGAAAACCAGAGTTTTACAAAATTTGATCTAAGATCCTCCATCTTAGCAATGTATATATTAGACCGTCGACATTATGTAGCATTATATTCAGATCAGTAGTATGTATTGTTGCTCCCTCAATTGCTTGTTTCAGCTTATGAAAGATCTGCGTGTACGCATGACTGAATCGTGGCAAGCATTCACCATGAGTCCAAATTTTTATTTTGAATGGCAAATTTGTAGCTACATTACTTACTAGAAGTAATTATTGGTTGAACACACGCAGAATTACATCCCATCTAGTTATAACAATGAAGTCAAAACTAATCAAACATTTATACTTTTCACCCACACCACCCAAACCAATTTTCACCTGCAGCTGGGCTATTCCCCTAGTCCCCACACTCCCATCAGGAGTCCAACAATATCCTCCGTAGTCTTGTTGATTTGAGACCAATTCCGCATCTTTGTCCACTTCGCGCGCTTAGAGCCTGCACACCCGCTCAATTCCAGCTTTAAAGTCATCAGGGGAGGAGTTCGGTCGGGTAGTGTTGCCAGTCGTGCTGTAGACGCTTGCCAGTGTGACAAAACACCATCCAACTGGACTTTAGCAGACTTGCTGGGTGATTGAGACTCAGGAGCCACACGGATAGCACTGCCCACCAGGACTTGCCTGATGCCGCTCATTCCTAGTGCAGCAAAACACGGATGCATAATTGCATTGGTAGTGGAAAGTGCCGAAAGAAAGTAGGAGCTCATATAAGAAATATTGAGCGATGTAAAATGAGCCACTGGTCGAGGTAGTTAAATTGCATTCCTAGTGCAGCTAATTCATTAGAGAAATACTCTCCTCCACCGTAGTGCTATATTGAGCGATGTATCTAAATGTCATTTCACAACTTATTATCGGAATGTGCCTTTCCAAATTCAGCCGTGCAATGTTGACTTCTTTATTTTGAATGGCAAAATGGTAGCAACATTTCCCAAACAAAGTGATTATTGGTTGAACACACGCAGAATTCCATCCCATCTAGTTATAACAATGAAGTCAAAACTAATCAAACACTTCTACTTTTCACCCACACCACCCAAACCAATTTTCACCTGTGCGATTAGCTGGGCTACTCCCATTGTCCTGCACACTCCCGGAGCCCAACAATATCCTCCACACTCCCGTTGATTTGAGGCCAATTCCGCAATTTTGCCCACTTCCGCGCGCTAAGAGCCTGCACACCCGCTCAATTCCAGCTTCAAAGTCAGGGGAGGAGTTCGGTCGGGTAGTGTTGGCAGTCGCGCCCTTGCACTTATCTCCATTTGTCACAACACCTGTGTGTAGTCAGCAAATCCGCTGTCAGCCAGCTTCACCATGCCAGTGTGACAAAACACCATCCAACTGGACTCTAGCAGACTTGTTGGGCGATTGAGACTCAGGAGGCACATGGATAACACTGCCCACCAACAGTGGCGGAGGATGAAACAAAATTGTAGGGCAACATGGAGTCGTCGATAACACAAATATTGTGAAATATTCTCTCTTTCTCTCTCTCAAAATGTTTCACTAGACATTACATCGACGTCGAGTCAGTCAAATCAAATTATTTGACTAAAAACCTATCGGATTTTATAGAGTTGGATGACTTACGGTGATGATACTGTATTCCTCTTGAACTGCAGCAGTGTAGGTTTCTAGTAGACTAGAAGTTCCTCTCGTCGAGTAGTCGTGATCGCCTCTCGTCAGCTCGCTGTGACGCTGTCACTGCCCAATTCCCAAACCAGATTCATGAACTTTCCCTGGCCCAGCGATAGAACCGTGGGACGCAATTATGTGAACCGTCGTTAGGCGGCCGGCCGCATAGTGTGCGCTGAAAAACGAAATGTCTAGTACTCTATTGTGTACTCCAGTTCATGGACACGATGGACCCCGACCAATATACAGGCCACAGGCCCACAAGCTAGCGGACAAGTCCGTCCACAAAGCCAGGCAAGGCCCAAAAGCTAATAATGGTTCAGACTTCTATCTTCTTCCTGCGAACTTTCATCCTTTCAGGCTTCAACAGCCAAACAGCAGGTCTTGGACCTTCAGACCTTGCAACCATGGATACGCAACAACTCAGGGTAGGTATCCGCGAGGGTAGGGCGAGCGCCCTATACCTTGCCCTTCTGGGTCCTCCGCCACTGGGCCACCAGAGACTTGCCTGATGCCGCTCATTCCTAGTGCAGCAAAAAAACACGGATGCATGGATGCCGAGTGGCCCAGTAGAAAGTGCTGAAAGAAAGTAGGAGCTCATAAAGAAATACTATAAACTGAGAGCGATGTGAAATGAGCCACTGGTCGATGGACGATGGTAGTTATATTATATATAGGTTATATGGCACTACGGTGGAGGCCGGTGTGAAAAATGCTGCTCTGGTTTGTCATGTGCTCCTATTTACTATGTACATATGTGTTGTAGATTTATTTATTTCCTTAGGAGTGTTACTTTTGGTGACATAATTTCAGATTTAGTTTTGCTACGCGTGCGTATCGATTGGATCACGGCTTCTTTTATATTATACTGCAGAGTAGAACATGATTTTAGTTGTGCAGCGTCATTAGTTATGTCCTCACGAGTTGGCCTTGGAGCAATTTTTAAAGAATCTGGACTATTGCCCCCTTGCCTTGGAACAATTTTTAAAGAACCATAATGTGCTACACCTCTATGTAAGCTCGTAGCTTGAGCTCATGCGGACATGGAACTTCCTTTCTCAAGATACATTGTATTCAACATACTCCCTCTGTCCCTTTTTATTTGTCTCTAGAGAAGCGTGTTTGTGAGGGGAAACACGGTTCTCTAGAGACAAACATTTAGGGACAGAGGGAGTAGACTGGAATTAGCCGTCCCTTGATTTCTTCCCATGCTCTACCACTCTGTCACTGGTGGACACGTCTGTGCGATGGGAGCTTTGACGACAACACCCGAGGAATTCACTAAAGCTAATAACATTTCAACCACATTGACATGAACCATGTCAATACGACAAAGCATGTTATCAACGGCGCTGCCCAATGGGCTGAAAAACAGGTGTCCGATTGAGATCAAAGTCAGCTACTATTACTTTTTTAGCTCTATCTACAGTATTTTGTAGGCAGCAAACTGCAGCTGCGGCTGCAACGCTTAAAGCTGCAGTGAGTACACCACGAGACTCAAACAAACTGCTAGTACTCATTTGAAGATGGTGACTAAGTCTCCACCTGTTCTTAGCAAGATGAAAGCCAAAAGTAGCATCTTTCCCACGTCCTGGACGCGCTTAACTGTGACACCTGCCACTGTTGAAGGAATAACCTATAATATAAACCTCTCATGTGGAATAAGCGTTCCCGGTGACTCTCAATCCTATGCTAACGATGTATGGCAATAATCATATGCTTATATACCATGCACACGGAACAGACCCTGCTAAGACGCTAAGTATAGGTGGTGAGAAAAATAACATGTCTAAGACTCATGCAACTGTCCAAGAGCTATTGTGCGGGTAGGCAACATGTCGGTAGTATTTATAGGCTTATAGCACACAATTATTCAATGTACTGTACCAAGTAATTTATTACTATTTGTTAGACGAAAGGGAAGATGTGTGACTTCAGTTATTTCTACTACTTGAATACTTATAAAAGCGAACATGCATGCTTAAACTATCCACACTATCAGTGTTTATTACCATGTTATTATGATAACTATTTTCTCATGCACGCTATCTTCTATGGGGATTCCTTTTGGTCTGATTCCTTTTCTCAGTGTTCCTATGTCTTTTTCTCGAATACCTAAAATATTTGTGTATCATTAATTGTATTAAGAAGAGTTCAAACGAACATACAACGCGCTTATAACAAGAGCCGAAGGAGGTCAACACAGCCGTAACTGGGCCATCCTAACAGGGAGTTTCTCGGTCGATATTACACAAAGAAACAACCAACACTGATGCAACAACACAACCCAGGAGGCCGCCTTGCGTATTCGCGGCTAAACGGCCGGGAAAAGCGCGTCCAGCACCTTGGTCATGTCCCCTCCAAGTAGCTTCTCATATGCCTCAAAGTGTTTCTATGTGTTTTCTCCTTTTTTATGAAAAAGGGAACATAGCGTCCCCATCTTACTTCATTATATATGCATGGGAGCTTCTTGCAATATCAGGAAAACCAGAGTTTTACAAAATTTGAACTAGACCCCCATCTTAGCAATGTATTAGACCGTCGACACTATGGAGCATTATATTCAGATTTCAGTTCACTAGTTTGTCTTGTTGCTCCCTCAATTGCTTGCTTCTCCTGAATTTCTTTGCAAGTTCGAGGATGAGGAAATGAAGCCATCCTTCATGCAACATTGATTCAGGTTGGAGGAGACATGGGAGCTGATCGAACTTGTCAAATGTCGCAAGTACGTAGGTTGGTGCAGACAAGGGAGTCGTTCACACTTGGGAACTATCGGAGGTACCACAACCACCACGTTTTGCTGATGCCGCTCAATCCCAACAAACTAGTGACATGCTAAAGCCACCCATGTCGCACTGAACTCTCCTTCAATGGGTTGTTGGTGGTGGTGATCAATGGAAGAAGTAACCAAACTAAGGAGGATAAAACGAGCACGGAGGCATGCAAGACTAGTTTGAAGTATGGGGCTATGTGCAGCAGGCTCGTGTCGATACTTATAGAAACAGAGCATTTTAGTATAATGGATATTTATTTTGAGATGAAAGTCAGAACTACTAAATTACACTTGTCAGAGTATGAATTCTCTTAAACCTCAAAGCAAAAGTTGTTGCAGGTGACCAGGTAATTCATTGCAGCAACCAGTGTACTGTCACTTACCACAAGTTTCTGAAATGATTCAACTAAGAACGGAGGGGACCCGTGCAGTGGTACCATAATCGTAACCAGCACACATTCTTTTTAGCCCATATATAGAAGCCGACCGCATCAGCGCAAAACCAAAATGCCTACCACACTACCATTGTGTTGGCCATCGTCTGAATCGAGGCTTGATCCGTGAGGCCGAATGACAAGTTCAGTCAAACAAATATTACTAAGGTCATGTTTGGTTTAGGGACATTTTAGTCCCTGGGACTAAAAAAAATCCCTTTTAATCCCTACCAAACCAAACAGGGGTGACTTTTTTGTGACTTTTCCTCTATTAGTGGAGGGACTTTTTTTATTAGTCCCTAGGACTAAAAAAAGTTTAGTTCCTATCAGGACCTAAGTCGATGAGTGTCTATAATAATGATAAGTTGAGCAGAGACCTCTTTTATGTTCGGATATTGAGAGTGAGATACTCTGACGTTCAACGTTGCATGCATACTGAAATTAAAAAAAAAGTATGGAAGAAGTATGGGACAATGTGTCCAGCTAGTATGGAAGAAGTATGGGACTATATGTCCAATGTCCAGCTAATGACGTCGTTTGTGTTAATAATTATAGAACACACCGATGTGAAAAATGAGAATCATTAGTCATTGTGTTTTTTACATTTTTTTTTTGTGAGACAATGTTTTGTCGATTTGTTTGTTTACATATTTATTTGTCAGATAGATGTGAGCCCATTGAATTATTATTAGGAACAATGATACACACGTTCACCTTGTGTGCATCATTTTGAGGATCCATCTTCTGTTTGGTTACCGTGGTTAATATAGTTGCCTCTGTGGCTACACAAAATTATCATATATGGCAACTCATGTACTAATAAGTCCGCGCTCGTTCTACGTGTTGATGTTGACTCATGTACCAAGAAGTTAATTTAAACGCATCTAAATGGCATTTCACAACTTATTATTGGAATGCGTTTTATTTTGAATGGAAAATTTGTAGCTACATTTCCTAATAAAAGTGATTATTGGTTGAACACATGCACTTGCCCCCTTCGCACGCTAAGAGCCTGCACACCCGCTCAATACTAGCTTCGGTCATCAATAAGGCGATGTGCTCCGTGGGGTAGTGTTGGCAGTCGCACTCTTGCACTTATCTCCATTTGTCACGACACCCACGCAGTCAGCAAATCCATGCTGGCTGTCAGCCAGCGTCACTCAACGCATGCCAGTGTGACAAAGCACTGTCCATCTGAACTCCATCAGACTTTCTGGGTGATTGAAACTCGGGAGGCACTGATAGCACTGCCCACCAAAGAATTGCCTGATGCCGCTCATTCCTAGTGCAGCAAATAACCACGGATGCATGCGGAGTGGAAAGTGGTGAAAGAAAGTAGGAGAGCTCATAAACTGAGCGATGTAAAATGAGCCACTGGTCGATGGTAGTTATATATATAGGCTATAGCACTATACGGTGGATCGAGGCCGGTTGAAAAATGATGCTCTGCTTTGTCATGTGCTCCTATTTACTGTGTACATAATGTGTTGTAGATTTATTTACTTAGGAGTGTTACTTTCGGTGACATAATTTCAGCAATAATTTTGCTACGCGTGCGTATCGGTTGGATCAGGGCTTCTTTTATATTGGACTGAGTATAAATAATATGATTTTATTTGGGCAGCGCCATTAGTTTATATATCCTCATGAGGTGGCCGACGGTCCACTGGGTACGGCGATAGTGTTTGTCATAGGAGCCGCAGCTGCGTGTCAAGGGTGAGACACCGAGCTCACGGCATGAGCCAAAGCGTTGATCATACCTGAGCCGTAGTGGTATGGCATTGTTGCTGTTGGGGTGGGGGGGTGGGCACGCCATCGTGGTGAACTGGTGATAACCTCTTGAGCCCCGGACACCACTAGCAGAGGCGCAGAGCTAGACTATTGCCCCCTTGCCTTGGAGCAATTTTTAAAAAAAAAACATAATGTGCTACACCTCTATGTAAGCTGTGAGAGATTGTACACAGTAGCAGGAGCCCAGTAGCTAGCTTGAGCTCATGCAGACATGCAACTTGCTTTCTCAAGATACATGGTATAATCACTATAGACTGGGATTAGCCCTCCCTTCTTCCCATGCTCTACCACTCTGTCACTGCCGGACAAGTCTGCGATGAGAGCTTGGACGAAAATACTCAACCAAATCGATAAGGCATATGTCAATACTGTTATAATCGGTGACGACAGGAAACGATGAACAAGAAAATAAAACCACAGAGAGACACAAGATTTAACGTGGAAAACCCTCCCAATGCGGGAGAGTAAAAAACCACGGGCGCCAGCCAGCAAACACTCCTCACTATTATCAAGAGTCGGTTACAACGCCGATGCGGCGGCTTACAAGAGAATGAGACGATACTCCAGGTGAAACCCTAGACCGGGTATATGTACCGTGCAGCGGGGGGTGGGGCGAGCCCCCCCCCCGGCCCAAGCCTCCGGCCCACGGGCCTCGCCGCTTCGCTACTGGCGAAGCCCGGCCTTCCTTATGGGCCTGAATTTGGAACATACTCAACAAATACAAAGCATGTTATCAACGACGCTGCCCAATGGGCTGAAAAACAGGTGTTTGCTTGAGATCAAAGTCAGAGCTTCTAGACTATTTTAGCTCTATCCACAGTACTTTGTTTTTTTGTCGAACACGTCTTCACGTGTCTTTTTCATTAAAAGAAGAAGCCAGACTGGCTGACAAACAAAACAAAACAACACAGCACGACACAACACAACAATACAACACAACACAACACACAACCACAGAGCTAGTGGCCAATACAAATGAGAAGAAGAGGAGCCCGCCACCGAGCCACAAACCACAACACGTTGCAGCATCGCTAGGCCAAACTTGGGAGACATCATCTGAATAGAGTGGAAGTCCGGTCGCCGAACACACAGCCAAGCATCAGGGGGACGTCACACACTCAGCAGCGACTGCCCGAGGTGGATCTAAGTGCGACGTCGGTGGCCCATGACCAAGCACGAGGCCGGCGACGACGATGACATCAACCCCCGAGACGACTCCAAGCCAAGTGTGACGTCGGTGGCCCACGGCCAAGCAACGACGACGGCGACAATGATGGCATCGGCGTCCAAGCAAGACAGGCCAGGTTGACGGCGGAGCGCACCAAGGTGAACAACGCTGCCACCTTAGGCGAGTTGCAACAATGCGCCGACCAAATCACGGGGGACGCGAACAGATCGCGCGATGGAGCTCCCGGTCGCCGAAACACGATGTCGGTGGCCCACGGCCGCATTAACGACAACGGCGGCAACGGTCGATTTGCGAGGCGAGGCGACAACGGCGGTAACGGCCCCAACCTTCGTGTCGACCCCGGGATCGGACGGCGAAGACTCTGGCGCCCGATTTGCGAGGCGAGGACGTGGAGGCGACAATGAAGATTGGGGCAGAAGCGTGAGGCGATTTTAAGGAGCTCGATGGGCTCAACGGAGCCTTTAAGAAGGGGATGACATCCACGGACGCGCCCGCGCGCGAGAAGTGCCCACCGAACTTTCGTTCCCGTGAGCCCCGGCAACCGTGACGACGGAACCGAATGACGACGCCTTCAAGAAGGTGATGACGCGGGCGCCACCGCCGCCGCCCAAGGCGCAACGCTTGGGCGAGGTGGGTTTTCACCCCACCGCCGCCGCCCACGATGCCACCCTGCACAGTCCACCTTCGCACGGCAGCTGGACCGCCGGGCGCGTAGTAGTCGCCGCCGCCACCGGGAAGGAGGTGACGCGCCCATGCCCGCGAACGGAGCCCGCAAGGTGGCGCGCCTGCAAGGGCCCGGACCGGGCGGCGGTGGCGGGCAGGGGGCCCTCGCCGTGAATGTTGAGGCATGCTCCAAGTCGTGAGACAGCGGAGCAGCCGAGCCCGGCCACCGGATCCACCTCGCCGAGGCGCCTCGCGCCGAGGCGGGCAGATTGGTTCCACCCAGGTCGCGGTGGTAGTTGTACCAGCCGTGGCCGCCGGATCCACCCCCGCCGAGGCGCCACGCCTCGGACCGGTGGATCGGGCAGACCAGGTGAAGCCGCCGCCGCCTGCCCTAGCTCGCCGCCCGCCGTCGCATGCCGTCACCAGCAAGGCCGATGTAGACTCAGAGCCAATGGATCCGGCCGTGGAGGGCCCAGATCCGGCCGCCCGACGGCCGCCGGCGCCGGAGTTGGAGCTGGAGAGGGAGGAGTTGGGGGGAGAGAGAAGGTTGGGGAGGACGGGAGGGAGAGGCAGGAAGAGGCTGCGGAGGCTGCCTTGTTGAGCAGCACCGCCGGCCGCCACCGCCGCACAACGACGAGCAGTGGCAGCGGCCGAGGGAGCTCGCCGCGGGGGGGGCGGCCGGGCGCGGCAGGCGTTGCCCCCCAAGTCGTCTCACGGGGGAGACGACGCAGGGTCCTTGCGTGGGTTCAGTGGGACCTTGATTCCCATCCACAGTACTTTGTAGGCAGCAAACCGCAGCTGGCAGTGAGACCCCAAATCTGAAACAAACTGCTACTCATCAGAAGTAACGAAGTCTGGATATTTACCAACCAGGACGAAAGAACACGACCAGCAGCGTCGTCACGTACGCAAGGATTGGGCATCTGCCTCACGCAGTCCCTTTGCATATGGCTTTTGAGTTTATATTGCCCTGGTTTACTGCTACTATGATTTTTTTGGGGGGAGATGCATTGTTGTTTCGTGCTGAATTTACATTGCGCGCTAACTCTTACAGCCCACCAAGTTGTGGCTACATTCTCATCACTTGGCAACCGTTCTCCCCACAGGTGGATTCAGTCCTGCACGCCAGCATCGCCACGTGTCTCTCTACTATGATTTTGATTAAGGTGACTAAGTCGCCACCTGCTCTTAGCATGATGAAAGTCAAAAGTAGCGTGTTTCCAATCTCCTGGACGCGCTTAACTGTGACACCTGCCATAAACCTCTCATGTGGAATAAGGGTTTCCCGCGATGACTCTCAGTCCCATGCTAAAGCCTAACGATGTATGGCAATAACCATATGCTTATATACCATGCACACCGAACAGCCCCTGCTAAGACTCTGAGTATTGGTGGTGAGAAAAATAACATGTATAAGACTCATGCAAGTGATCGATGCAACCGTCCAAGAGCTATATATATTGTGCGGGTAGCCAAGGGTGCATGTCTGTCTGTAGTACTCATAGTCATAGGCTTATAGCAACCAGTGTACTGTCACTTACCACAATTTTCTGAAATGATTCAATTAAGAACGATGAGGGTCTGTGCAGTGGTACCATATATAAGAAGCCGACCGCATCAGCGCCAAACCAAAAGGCCTACCTCACACTACCATATTGTGTTGGCCATGGTCAAGCCCAAATCGGCTTGATCTGCGTACTGAAGAGGTGACTCGATCAGGGAATACCTGTTTTTTTTTCTAATTAAAACAAGTGCAGACCAGCATATCTCATGTATGATATACATCCACATCGAATTAAAATTCGATATATGTTTACCTAGTGCATGGCATATTAATTTTTTTTTTTTTTTTGATAAAACTGGAGAGGCCTCTACAGGAATTTATTTAAAACAAATAAAAGTCCCATGGCATATTAATCTTCATATTAATTAGAAACCTTAACAGAAACATCTGACATTTTAATTTTTGTTACACTCTAATCATTATCGCCAATAATGTCACTGGACACGTACAAGAGCTAAAAGCTGTGTGTGTCCTACTGGTACTTATATTATGTTAAAGAGAAAGTAGAGAGCAAATTACTCCACGCCTAGTGTCAAGCACGGACCCTCTAACACTATATGCTTTCCCCCATGCATGGCTAGGACCGTATATGCAAATCCATGATGCCTATCTTTGTGGGACGGCTACAATGCACCTGATCCGAGACGGTCTCGCAAATCACAACACATTCCTCTAGCTAGAATTCCCTTCCGCAGAGGATGCACATGCACCGGGAGAGACTTGCGTTGAGACTGGCTCCCTACACTGGGAGAGCCTGCTGCCCCGTGCACCAAACTTGCCTGACGCCACTCATTCCAAGGTAGGAAACTATGGATCCATTGCTGGGTTGAAGAACAAAATATGTTAATTAATTGATGAACAACGGGAGGTAACTGGAGCATGCACCGGATGGACGCAAGAGGGAGTGTGAAATGATTGATATCCACTGGTGAATAGTAGGATATATATATCAGAGATGGAGGAGATGGAGGTGTGAAAGTGTCAAACATGCCCCTGTGCTTTTGAGTTCATTTATTTCTCGGATAATTAATGTTGTCGTTGCAAATTTGTTTGTCTATTTATTTTTGGTGACATAAGCTGCTGGTGACAGAAGTTAGCTCTCTGTTAGCTATGTAATAAATCTGACTTGGAGCAGGACTGCTGCTGCATGACAGAAGTTAAGATTGGACATGATTTTGAGTTGGCGAAGGCAAATTGAAACACTGGGTCATACATGTATGCTACTACAATATACAGTATAAAATTACTTGTACATTTGCAAAAGGAAAAGGCTCCATTGTATTAACTCTATCTACTTGTACTCCCTCCGGGATGGTATTAGAAGTCGTTTAGGACAGCGACACGGTCTCTAAAACACAACTTTAACCTCTTATCATTATAAAAATATTTATGGAGATGTGATATATGTATACTTTTATCAAAGTATCTTTTAAGACAAATCTACTCATATAATTTTTACATTTACAAACTCAACAAATCAAAAGTTATTGACGATTTATATTCCCGATGTTTGACCAAAACCTTGTCCAAAACGACTTCTAATACCAGCCCGGAGTGAGCACGTATCAGCTGCTTGCTAGTCCTTCAAAGTCGGTCGCTTGGGAATTGGATCTCTGCGAAGTTGTCGATCCATTTAGTGCTGGCTAATTGCGAACACATGGTTGATTTAGGTCACATGTGTTTAGTTTTGTGATTGAGTGATTGTCAACGGTCAACACTTTAATTCTATTTTCTTTTATCTTTTATGCTTCAGCTATGTTCACCGGCACACGTGGAGTGTGTCGAAGACGTATCTCTTGGTTCGTGTTGTATAGGTGTGGAGCTCGGAGATGGTAGCCGACGGCGAGGTGAAGGGGCCAAGGAGGGGCGTGCGGGCCGACGGACCGCGGAGGTGAAGGGACGGACGTGAGGCTTGGACCGAGGGGACCGGATCGCCGGGTGGCTAGCCATGGTGGCTGACATCCGGGACATCGACGAATGCAAGAGGGCGTGGCGGGACCGTGTCGATCGGGTCAAGACGGCGAAGCGTGCGGCAGAGCGGGAGCTCGGATGACTTGGTGACTTCGAGGCGGTCAAGGCGGCGATGACACGTGTTGAGGAGGTTTGGTGGTTTGTCCTCAAAACCATCGGCGCTGGTTTTCGTGGTTTGGGCCTCAAAACCACGGGTGCGGGTTTGGTGGTTTGGGCCTCAAAACCATCGGCGGGTTTCACGGGTTTGGACCTCAAAACCCGGGCGTTCCGTGGACGGAAGGACGGCGCGTGGCGGCATCCGGGAGGTTGCGTGGAGCGATGCTACGGATGAGGAGGCGCGGTGGCGTCGGATCGATAATTACCCGAGTCGACCAAAATAGCCCTCGGGTTAGAAGATCGACTCATGTATCTTAGGGGTAGTTTAGGCAGAGGGAATATTGGACTATTTAGTGGAGGCTTACCCCTTCATCCTCTCTTGCCTCTCTTATTTTTATTTTCCTAGTTTCTTCTTAGGGTTCATGTGAGAGAGAGGTCCACGAATCAAACAATTCGTGCTTGTGAACCTGTGATTTCTGAGGGAATAGGAGGCCCGAATCCTCCTATGTGTCCTCCGGGATTTAGCAATTGAAGATGTGATTTTCGTCCACTGCGTTCTTCGTTTTTCCTCTTTTTCGTTCTTGGACACGATCTGATTTTGCCAGAGATTGGTTGCGTTCCAAGCAATGATTTTTTAGGAGATGATTCGTGCTGTGGTGGATTTCGTCTGACCAAAATTTGGGCTCGAGTCCTTTTGTTTTGGCCGAGTTCCGATCGATTTAGTGGCTGCCTGTTTCTCCGTTCGTCAGCTCTGCCTCGGTCTGTTCTTCGCTCGCGTGGTGACGAGCACTCCAGGTGTGGTCGCCCGTGGCCACCGGTGCTCTGTCCTTGTTGTATGTGAGTCTGTCGATTTCGTATTCAGCATCCTTGTGCAGGCTCATCGGTGGGGATCTCGTCACATCAGGTCTGCTGTTCTCCAGTGCCGGTCTGAAGCAGTTGTTCGTCAAGCTGCAGCTCGCTCGCTCCCTCTGCAGATTCCACCAGACGCACAGCAAGGTAACAGCTTCATTGGGCAGCAAGGTAAAGCAAGTCAGTTTGAGCACGTAATTCCATTTACCTTGAACTAGTACTTTTAGAAATCAATTTGGAGCTGCAGCAGGTCCTCGGTGCTTGAGCTTTGACTTGTTTTATTTAGCTTGGAGTACTACTCGGTTTGCATAGCTGCATTTTTGTTGGTCGGCAAGTGAATCAATTCAAGTCACGCATTTTCATTATCTTGCTTCTATGAATCACTACCTCTAGCAATCATTAGCTAACCATAGGAGGATTAATTTATATTAGTTTGGTTAGAATGATATTCAAGATGTACAAGGAGTACTGCTTGCTGTTCTGTGATTCTTCTAGCTATTCGTGTACATGCTGACCAGCAAGACCTTCCAGCATGCAAGCATTTTCTTTCAGCTGAGCACTAGTAATGTTTGAGTTCAAAAGGATATTTTCTTTGGCAGCCTGTACCTCGGTGCTTGAGTTTCGTTTTGATTCAGTTTGCTTGAATGGCTTGCAAGCTGCAGCTTCCTTCTCAGGACTTGGTTATTGGTGCACCTGTGTGTGATGTTAAGTTGCAAGAGAATTCTTTGAACAGAGCTAGCTAGCAAGTGCAAGGCTCTAGTTTCTAGTTTGCTCATTTCTCGACTTGTTCTTTTTTATAAATCGTTCGTGCATTTGAGCTCCGATTTGAGAACCGAGTTTTGCGTTCGACTCTTTGAGCCCAACACTTGGCGTTTGATATCTTGCTACCAGTTAGCACGTGTATCACTCGTATCTGTGTGAGTTTGCTTTTGAGGTCGGGGGTTAAGCCGATGACCCAAAATTGAAAAGGAAAATCGGGGCTCCCATTCACCCCCCCTCTGGTCGCCGTTTCGGTCCTTCAATTGGTATCGGAGCCGGTTAAGGATCATGTCCACCTTAATCGGTCCGTGATCCGCAGAAGGCGACATGGAGAGGTTTGGTCACTATGGTGGCAAGCCTCCGGAGTTCGATGGCACCAACTATCCCTATTGGAAGATTAAGATGCAAGCACATCTTATGGGGATGGATTGGAGAGTGTGGGAGATTGTCGAGGATGAGAACTACCAAGTGCTAGCCGCTTGAGTGGGTGAGGAACAAATAGCCCAACACAATGCCAACAACCGAGCGAGGAGTGTCTTGTTCTCTAGCCTCAAAGACATAGAGTTCGAGAGAGTTGCCACTTGTGAGACCGCTCGTGAGGTGTGGAAGACACTTGAGAGCTACCACGAGGGAACCCCACAAGTCAAGGCCCGCCTATATGAGACCTACAAGAGAGAGTACAACAACCTAATCCAGCTTGATGGCGAGTCCATCGATTCTCTTTTTGCTAGGTTTCAGACGATCTGCAACAAGCTGCGGGCGAACAAGCCTTCGGAGAGGCTTGATGATCACGAGAAGGCGATGCGGCTTTTGTACGCCTTGGATCGGAAGGTGTGGGATGTGAAGGTATCCGCGATCATGGAGTCCGCCAACTACGACACCCTCACACCCGACGAGCTTTACAGCAAGCTCAAGTCCTCCGAGATCGAGGCCCAGATCCAGGCGAAGCTCAAGAACCCATCTGCGCCGAGCGTTGCACTTGTCTCGAGGTAAGGGCGTTCGGTTCTTACGCTAACCCATCACAGATCTCTTTTGCCCTGTCTTCTTTGGTGTTGCGTGGGATGAGGAGCGATTTGGACGCCTTGAGGACGACGAGTTGGCTCTCGTCATCAGCCGATTCTCGCGGTTCCACAAAAACCGCTTGAACCGTCGGCGTGGCGGTGGTCCCAAGGGAGGATGCTTTGAGTGCGGCGATCCGGACCACTTCGTCGCCGCGTGCCCCAAGAAGAGCAAGGACAAGTACTCCGGCGAGAAGTACTACTCCGACAAGCACGACTCCGACAAGCGCAAGGACAAGCGCGAGTACACCGTCGGCAAGCACAAGTCTAAGAAGGGCTTTGACAAGGAGGCGATCAAGAAGAAGTACCTCAAGCGTGCCAAGGAGAACAAGGACGCCTTCTTCGCCTCCCTCAGCGACCTCGACAACGACGGGCAAGCTTCCTCCAGCGACGAGGAGCCCGAGCGCAAGATTGAAGACAAGCTGAACGGACTTTGCTTCTTCGCCGACTCCAAGCACGGGGGCTTCTGCACCATGGCCCTCGACGGGCGGTGACCGACGGCGTGCCGAGCCACCGGCGGCGGACTCTTCTTCCCCCCGAGGTATCTCCTACAATCGAATCTCTCACTGATGAGGTTGACTCTTTGGGCGATGCGCTTGTGTGTCAGGAGAAGTTGCTCAAGCGAGCAGCTAGGGAGAGAAAGGAGTACAAGGAGAAGTGGGAAATGGCTATGGTGGAGATAGAGTTGCTTAGGAAGCCTGTGGATGTGTCTGATGAGACGGAGTGTGACGCTTGTGCCATGCATATGTCTAGCATCATGTCTTTGCAATCCAAGTCCCCGCTTTGCTAGATGAGCACGTTGATCTGAAGGCTAAGCCTATGTTGTTGGCGTGCAAGTCTTATCCGGACTTGCGATCCGAGTTGGCGAGAGAAGGCCGCCAAGCTTGCTTGTGGTTTGAGAAGGCCAACTCGGTAGCACCGTCTTGAAGTGTGCTAAGTGTGAAGCTTTGGAGATGGAGGTCATGTCTTGTAGGCATGACAAGGGGAGAGTCGAAGAGGAGAACAAGTATCTTCGCTCTGTCCTGAGTTGGGTGTCTAGTGGAGAGCCACGGCTTGGCATGATGATGAGTCGGGTTCAAGAGAGGGACCGACACAACGGGATTAGGCTTTGCAATAGGTGGGAAGGGTGAAGTAATCTATGGCAAGGTTGGTCAAGGTAGTGGTTTGAGCTCGAGTGAGAAACCTATAAGCACTCCCAAGTTGACCAAGATCACCCCACCTGAGCCTACCAAGCCTATTGTGCAAAATGGCATTCTCCAAGAGACCCCAAAGACTCCACCTCCCAAACAAGTGTGGCTTCCTAAACCAAACCACCTCGGGGAACCCACTTGACACTTCGCCCAAGATCCCTCGAGGAAACCCCTTCCTAGAGCTAAGGCCACAACAAGAGTGAACCATCCACCCAAGAGAGTGAACCAACAACCACCCAAGAGAGAGGTGAGGTATCACCGTGTGAGTCTTTGCCGAGAGAGATGGTCACTTGTTTGAGTTTTGCTTTAGGAGGAAGAGGGATGCTAGGCGTCGAGTTGAGTTCGAGAACCATGACTTGTATCACCCACCACTTGGCATGTATGAGAGGGGTGTGCAGTCGGTTCAGAGGCAGTTTGCTAGGCCAGGAGGTAGGAGGCCTCAGAGGGCTAGGCCACGGTTTGTGAGACCCGTGGTGGTGGGTGCTCGCGAGTGGATGTTGATCCTCGCTTTGGGAGCTTTGAGTTTGACGGGAGGAGTGCACCACACTTTGTTGTGCGTGGTGAGCACTTTGGGAAGAAGGGTCATGGGATGTTTCTTTGTGCCTAACGCCTATCTTGGGCAAGATGGTCGACACCGGTATTCTTCCATGTTTACTAACCTTGGTGTTGTGCCATTTGCTCATCCCATGTTTTTCCAATGATGTAGGTGACTAAGTCTTGGGTTCCCAAGTTTATGCTTGTTAACCCTTTGGGATCCAAGACTTGGGTTTCTTTGTCCTCTCATGTGTAGGTATGAGGACATGGGGTGGAGAACACGTGCTTGGTGGAACTTGATTCTTTGTCGTGGTGTGATCAAGACTTGATGGTTGTCTACACCACTTTGATGGCCTCCAAGAGGCATGTGCCTACACACGGTCGGTGAGTTATCATATACACTCATGCCTTGTACATTCATGATTTCTCTACTTGTGGTATGAGATAGTTGTTCATTTGCTCATTTGTATATTGCTTGCATGTATTATATTTGTATCATGCTTTTATATCCTTTTTAGCATGTGTTATCTTGTGTATTATATGTCATGCTAGCCTTTGTGCCCTTTTATTTCCTAGTTTTTCTTTTGCTAGGTGTCTTTGCTTGAGGGGAGTTGGGAGTTTGCTATCCTTTTTGAGAGGTAGTTTTGTAGTGATGTACAGTTGTAGCTTTAGGTTTGCTTTTGCTTTGTGCATCATCTTGTATCATATTGCATTCTTCATGTACACTATTACACCTTTAGCTTCTTGTTTATATTGATCACAATGAGACTATGCTCATTTTAGTGTAAAATTACATGTTGATGCTTACGACTTATGCTCTTTTCGCTTAATTGATATATGTTATGAGCAAAGCTGTTTTTCATGTAAACTTGCTTAACAACGATAAATCTTGCAAAATGTTCACCATGGAGATAGTTCCTAGCATGTTTAAGTTGTTGAGATCCTTTGTGCTTATCATGTATGCTAGGTGACTATGTCTCATTCAACGAGTTATATTCTTGCTTAGATGACCACATGCTTTTATCACGCTAAAATTTGAAATCTAAGCTAAGTGTATGGAAAAAGATCGAGATGGGTCCATACCGTCCCACATCCAAGTCTTGGGACTCTTTGCTCATTGCACTTTGAGTTGAACCTCGGCTTGGTAGTGTTTGACCCGCACCACTTGTTTTAAGCTTACGATTGCTCACATGCATAGGCTTGACATGGTTGATTAGTAAGGCCGACGGTTGTGGATAACCACTCGCACTCATGCCTTGTCCAATGCTTGTAACCGCTGCAACTCCGATAACTTGAAATTTTGACAAGTGTTGGCTCTATCTTTTGCATGATGTATAAACCTTGCTTGGGGTAGTTCACTTGATATACATGTGTAGCACTTGGTAGATTTTTCAGCTTACTTGTGCTATGTGCTATTCTTTGTGGTGGACACCTTTTTCGAAATGCTTAAAAACTGAATCAAAATGCTTTCAAGCCATATTTAATATCTCTTGATCGGGTTTGAGCACCATGTTAAGCACTTGACCTTGTTGCCATGACACTTTTTAGAGCATCTTCTCATTTGGATTGCTATAAACTTGAAGCTCCCTCATTGCATTTTCATGCATTTCATAGCTTGATTAGTGCATTTGCCAACAAGGGGGAGAAAGATACAAAGACGGTGATTGCATGTTTTCGGGGGGAGTAGAACTTTGAGCTAGATGTGTTGAGCCTTTTGCCTCTGTCTTGAGGGTCTAGCTATTTGTGTGTGAAAGTAATTGGTTTGGAGCTATGCTAATGGTGTTGAGCCCTGTTCTACCTCTTCTTGAGGACTAGCTGTTTGTTTAGCTTGGTTGTGTCGAGCCTTTTGCCCATGTCTTTGGGAACCAAGTTTTTGCTCCATGTTTGCTATCCGGTGACTTTGTTTCAGCTTTTGTTAAGCTTGTGTTCACTTGGATGTGCTATCCTCTACCTTCTTACGTCTTTGTGTTGAATGTTGACAATGCACTCATCAAGGGGAGATTGAGTGATTGTCAGCGGTCAACACTTTAATTCTATTTTCTTTTATCTTTTTTATGCTTCGGCTATGTTCACGGCACACGTGGAGTGTGTCGAAGACGTATCTCTTGGTTCGTGTTGTGCAGGTGTGGAGCTTCGGAGATGGTAGCCGACGGCGAGGTAAAGGGGCCAAGGAGGGACGTGCCGGGCCGCCGGACGGACCTTGGAGGTGAAGGACGGACGTGAGGCTTGGACCGAGGGACCGGATCGCCGGGTGGCTAGCCATGGTGGCCGACATCCGGGACATCGGCGAATGCAAGAGGACGTGGCGGGACCATGTCGATCGGGTCAAGATGGCGAGCGCAAGGCAGGCGGAGCGGGGAGCTCGGATGACTTGGCGACTTCGGGCGGTCAAGGCGGGCGATGACACGTGTCGAGGAGGTTTGGTGGTTTGTCCTCAAAACCATCGGCGCTGGTTTCGTGGTTTGGGCCTCAAAACCACGCAGGTGCGGGTTTGGTGGTTTGGGCCTCAAAACCATCGGCGGGTTTCACGGGTTTGGACCTCAAAACCCGGGGCGTTCCGTGGACGGAAGGGACGGGGCGTGGCGGCATCCAGGGGAGGTTGCGTGGAGCGATGCTACGGATAAGGAGGCGCGGTGGCCGTCGGATCGATAATTACCCGTAGTCGACCAAAATAGCCCTCGGGTTAGAAGATCGACTCATGTATCTTAGGGGTAGTTTAGGCAGAGGGAATATTGGACTATTTAGTGGAGGCTTACCCCTTCATCCTCTCTTGCCTCTCTTATTTTTATTTTCCTAGTTTCTTCCTAGGGTTCATGTGAGAGAGAGGTCCACGAATCAAACAATTCGTGCTTGTGAACCTGTGATTTGTGAGGGAATAGGAGGCCTGAATCCTCCTATGTGTCCTCCGGGATTTAGCAATTGAAGATGTGATTTTCGTCTACTGCGTTCTTCGTTTTTCCTCTTTTTCGTTCTTGGACACGATCTGATTTTGCCAGAGATTGGTTGCGTTCCAAGCAATGATTTTTTAGGAGATGATTTGTGCTGTGGTGGATTTCGTCTGACCAAAATTTGGGCTCGAGTCCTTTTGTTTTGGCCGAGTTCCGATCGATTTAGTGGCTGCCTGTTTCTCCATTCGTCAGCTCTGCCTCGGTCTGTTCTTCGCTCGCGTGGTGACGAGCGCTCCAGGTGTGGTCGCCCGTGGCCACCGGTGCTCTGTCCTTGTTGTATGTGAGTCTGTCGATTTCGTATTCAGCATCCTTGTGCAGGCTCATCGGTGGGGATCTCGTCACATCAGGTCTGCTGTTCTCCAGTGCCGGTCTGAAGCAGTTGTTCGTCAAGCTGCAGCTCGCTCGCTCCCTCTGCAGATTCCACCAGACGCACAGCAAGGTAACAGCTTCATTGGGCAGCAAGGTAAAGCAAGTCAGTTTGAGCACGTAATTCCATTTACCTTGAACTAGTACTTTTAGAAATCAATTTGGAGCTGCAGCAGGTCCTGGGTGCTTGAGCTTTGACTTGTTTTATTTAGCTTGGAGTACTACTCGGTTTGCATAGCTGCATTTTTGTTGGTCGGCAAGTGAATCAATTCAAGTCACGCATTTTCATTATCTTGCTTCTATGAATCACTACCTCTAGCAATCATTAGCTAACCATAGGAGGATTAATTTATATTAGTTTGGTTAGAATGATATTCACGATGTACAAGGAGTACTGCTTGCTGTTCTGTGATTCTTCTAGCTATTCGTGTACATGCTGACCAGCAAGACCTTCCAGCATGCAAGCATTTTCTTTCAACTGAGCACTAGTAATGTTTGAGTTCAAAAGGATATTTTCTTTGGCAGCCTGTACCTCGGTGCTTGAGTTTCGTTTTGATTCAGTTTGCTTGAATGGCTTGCAAGCTGCAGCTTCCTTCTCAGGACTTGGTTATTGGTGCACCTGTGTGTGATGTTAAGTTGCAAGAGAATTCTTTGAACAGCAGCTAGCAAGTGCAAGGCTCTAGTTTCTAGTTTGCTCATTTCTCTGACTTGTTCTTTTGTCCGTCGTTCGTGCATTTGAGCTCCGATTTGAGAACCGAGTTTTGCGTTCGACTCTTTGAGCCCAACACTTCGCGTTTGATATCTTGCTACCAGTTAGCACGTGTATCTGTTCGTATCTGTGTGAGTTGCTTTTTTTGAGGTCGGGGGTTAAGCCGATGACCCAAAATTGAAAAGGAAAATCGAGGCTCCCATTCACCCCCTCTGGTCGCCGTTTCGGTCCTTCACTAATCACTTCCCCAACTTCAATGGATACAGTATCAACAAATCACCGTCTTCCCCTTTCATCATTCAGGCATTGTTCCACGTCACTAACCAGATGGTACTATAGATTTGACATATGCCTGGTAACGCAATTTTGCTACCATCGTGTACAGGCAACTCTACGAGTTAAGACTACAATGTTGTTTATATGCCTTTAGTGCTGTCATCTCTTATCTCATCTGACAGCAGTAACCATTCCTCTCATGTTTGTATGGAAATTCAAGCCTTAGGAAACATTTCAACAGATGGAGCAAGATCTTGGTCACAAACTGTCGAAGCTATCACAGCCATGGAATACGTTTTGCCGATGCCACTCATTCCCAACAAGAAAACCTGTGACATGTTGAAATGAAGCAATGTGGTATTGACCTCTCCGTTCATCCAATGAGCTAGCGTTAGTGGTGATATATCACAGACCAAAGGACTGTGAAGGATAAAATGAGCATGTTTTGCTCAGTTCAAAAGTGTTATATCAAGTTCACGTTCATCTTCGTGTGCAAGGCAGAATTACCGAGGAGCTCCTGCATCCTCGCCCGTTTCATGGGCCATGGGTCGCGAAAATGGAAACACATAACAATATTGGGCTTAAGCTTCTTCGCACCCAGTCAGGCCCAAAGACCTAGCGGCTGGGCCTCCGGCTTCTCCTGGCTTGAGCTTTCTTGCTTCCCGTGGTGTCATCAACGGCAACAGGTCCATCCTCTTCATTAGGAGCGGGTACCATGTCGGTGACACAAACATGCCTGATGCCACTCATTCCGATTTGCAAACCAAGGGTGGTAAATAATTGTGGATGCATATGGTCTCTATTGAGTGCTCATGCTCGGTGGTGCAAGGAATAGGTTAAAGAAGTGGAAAGTGGAGCATGCATCGTTGCGAGAGGGAGTGTGAAATGAAGTGAGAGGCACGGGTGAAGAGTTGTTATATAAAGTGGAGCACAGAGGTGAAATTCAGAAACATGTTGTTGTGCTTTTTACATTTAAATTTAGCTGTTATCAGATAATAATGTTCTGCAAATTAATTTGTTTTATTGCCAGGGTAATGTTTTGCAAATCTGTCAGAAAAGAGCTTAGGAACAATGATGCGCACATGCACCTCTCATGCATCATTAATTTCGTGGCCATTGGTGTCTGCTTGGGCTGGTGGGTTATTAAGTGCCTCTGTAGGCCGACCCAAAAACTAGGCCGACCCAAAAACTAGTATATATAGTAGTAGTAGTAGTAGTATATATATTAATCTCAAAAAAAAAGTAGTATATATATATATAGTATGTCGATGTATATGTTTGCCCAAGCACATGCTGTCGTTGACTCATGTTTGTACACACAGGCCAGGGTTCGTGCTCACTCCAAGGCGCCGAACCCGATCGACCATTTTACATCTGTTGCATTGTGATTATGTGTGACAACTATATTGTAATGAAGAAGTTCCAACATTAACGCATTTAATGACATCTCACAAGTTCAAGAAGGTCTCACAAGTACAAGAAGGTTTCAGTTTAATGAAAGCTCAGCGCAAGTATAAATTTACATTGGGCAATGCTATATATGGTACCCTATTTAATTACTTGCTAGGAGGTAATACCTTAAATAAATTGTATATTATTCTCATTGTCTATTTTCTAACACAGTAGGTATAATAGATAAACTATAGTCTATATATAATAAACTTATAGTTGCTATTTTTTAAGGAACTAATCTATATATTTTTTGTCCATATTCATATTTTTCCTTTGCATGCCACCTCTCTATATTTTAAATATAAAGTTACTTTAAAACTTTACCATTAATTAGGGTGCCTCTTGTTGCATAATGTATCTTATGAAGTTATGAATCTAAACTTTGATTTTTCAAATTTATTCTTACCAACTACTGATTTTTCTCTCTCCTCAAGTTATGTTGATGTCTCTTGTGCTTATTGGATATTTCATTAACTCTCCTTTTTTTCTAGTTTTTTTAAAATAAAACTTTTAGTTCATAGAATATATGTTCTTAAGTACTACAGTAGCACTAATCATTATTTAAAACATGCACCATATCTCTTTTGTCATGGAGCTTGAAGTGATATCTCAGGCACAGTAGTAGTGCTAAGCTGAAGAGAATTTTAATACTTAAACCTTATAATGATCGACTTTTACTCTATATTTTAAAGAGAACGCGGCCAAGACAGCACCAATCTGCCAAACAGATGAACGGACGCCAGTAGCGTTAACGGTGACCACTTCACAGAGCACGAGTGGCGTGAACAGAGACGAACGGATGCCGGCAATGAAGCAGGGACACACCGCGCCAAGACTGCGGGATAGCCGGGAGCTCACGAGCGGGCGGGCGTGGGAAGGTGGTCGTGAGATTGCTGTGGCTAGTGGCGGCGATGGGGGTGGAGGCGGGCATACCTTTAAGAAACGACACAAAAAGTTCCCAACGCCTATTCCGAGCTGTTTCCACTACTACATAAAGGATTAATGGTGGCGGCATAATCGATTTTTCGGTGGCGGTTTTCATGACCGCCACCGACGGAGGGTCACGGAAAATGAGCCATTTTTGGTGGCGGACAAAAATGCCCGGATACGGATAATAAAAAAATTAAAAAATTGAAAAAAAAAGACGGGCCTGTGATCGGCCCGCCGGGCCGTGGATCCGGACGGGCCCAGATCGGTGTCGCTGGGCGCCGCGCCGCGCGTGCCGGATCTCCTCCGCGCCGGGCGGATCTGGAGGGAGGGGGGGCGGATCGGGGAGGAGCTCGAGGTGGCCGCCGCCGTGGATCTAGACGGCCGACTCCGGGCGCCCGACGAAGCTCGAGGTGGAGGAGCCGCCGCCGCGCCTGGAGGTCGAGGTGGAGGAGGCGCGCCTGGGACTTCGAGGTGGGAGGAGCCGCTGCCCGCGCCGAGGTGGAGGATCCCACGCCGCCGCCGATCTGCATCTCGCCGCCGCCGAAGCCGCGTCGACATCGGGTGGATGCATGGAGGGAGAAGGGTGCCGGTGGGGGGAGGGAGAAGAAGGCGCCGGCCGGTGGGCCGGTGGGGAGGGAGAAGGGCTCCGGTGGTGGGGAAGTGAGAAGGTGAGAGAGAGAGAGAGTTCGGGGAGAAGGTGAGAGGGGAGAGAGTGTTCGGTGGTGGTGGGTGAGTGGGGAGGCGGGGTGGTTCGAATGAAACCCTAGGGTTTCAATATATACTTTGAGCCACGATATTGGGCCAATTGGGGTTTTAGTCCTGGTTTCACTTGTAGCTAGTTGGGCTTCATTTACCATGGCGGGTTTTTAAAAAACCGCCACGGTTAATCAATTTACCGTGGCGGTTTTAGAATCCGCCACGGAAAATCAAAAATAACCGCCACGGAAAATCAAGACATTAACCGTGGGCGGTTTCTCAAATGCCCGCCACAGAAAAATAAAATCTGAACACCACGCGAAAAATCAATCCTGTAGTAGTGTTCCTATATCTAGACACAGTTTCTTGATTATTGACTCTACCTCTCGTCGATAAACACAGTGCCACATCGGCAAAAATGAATAAATAGAGTAACAAATAGAGATGAAAATCATGATAAAGTCTGCAATCTGTATTGGGGATGCCTTTCCTAGGAGCAGCAAAACCCAAAAGCATCTTAAACAAGGCTTTGTTCCATGCATGCCTGTGACCAACTGACAGTAGCACCAATTCCAGCAGTTGCTTTTTTTTTCCATCAACGACCACATACTTGCCTTGTCTTACAATGTGTTTCGAGATCACCCAGCCTGCAAGAATAGAAACAGAGCACAAATCCTTCTCCAAAGTTGCTGCTCCCACTCCCGAAGTAACTGATCTGGTACATCAGACCACCAGACAACTCTTCTGATCAAGGCAAAACTCTATTTCCTCACAACATAGCATATCTGTGATGTTGCCATATGCTTTTAGATATGGCAACTGCTTCTCTCGTGTTTCTATGCAATTCCATGCATTAGGAGAGTACAGGCCATGGTGCCAAACCAAGGAGCTACCCCCAAACACGGGATATGGTTCGCTGATGCCGCTCAATCTCAAAAAGCTAGTGACAAGTTGAAACAGTGAAACATATGCTTGTCGTACTGACTTCCTCCAATGAGTTTTGTGGGTGACAAACTGGGTAGGAGAAAACGAGTATGCAGGCGCAAGAGCAAAAGAGTGGGACTATATGCAGCCAGGTTCAGGTCGGCAGTATTTATAGATTGAGCACATATGTTTCATTTGTGATTATTTATTTTGAGGATAAAAGGCAGTATTATTGCTACATTTACACTTGCACGTGCCCGAGTGATTTGTAGCAGCTATGAGCTACGATTGCATACTGCAAGTCTCAGAACAGATTAATCATGATCGATGATATATGGTGTGGACCAGACAAGCAGCAATGGGACACAGTCACACAGCGCGCCAACTAACACCACCCTTCTAGTTAATAAGTGACGTACTAAAATTATTACAGGAAATGAGCTCAGCACTTGGACAAGCTACTTATTAAGCATACCATTGGGTAGTTCACATTCATTACAACAAAATTTAACTCAGTACAGTACAGTAGTGAGTGTAGATTGCACATGGACATTTTACTCAGGTTCCGTAAAATTTGGTAGCAGTGTTGTTTGGACACATGACAAAGATGGTGAGACAAAGATTGAGGAACATAAGGCACAGAGCATCACATCTACAATAGCCATCGAATATTTTTGCCGATGCCGCTCAATCCCAAGGTAATGATGTTGTTATAGATGAATGTCGCATTAACTTCTCTCCACTGATCGTTGGAAAGATAAAATGAGCACGCACGCACAAGCTGGTGTGGAGTGTTATCGAGCAACAAGGTTCATGTCCATAGCACTTATTTGTAGCACATAGCTAGTGAATGTGTGTGAGTGTGTCATTGTAGATTTATTATTATTTATTTTGGGATTAAATTAGTTTGGCACTACTAGAATACTAGTCAGAGGCACGGTTGAAGAGTTGTTATATATAGTGGAGCACAGAGGTGAAATTCAAAAACGTGTTGTTGTGTTTTTACATTTAAATTTATTTGTTAACAGATAATAATGTTTTGCAAATTAGTTTATCTATTTATTTGCTAGAGTAATGTTTGTATTAATAATTAATTAGATGGAGACACATTTTTGGACGAAACTGGAGGAGTAACAAGTTTACAAGACAAACAAAACACCAAACAAGGGGGAGAGAAAAGGATCAAGTACATATCAGGGAACAGAACAGGAAATTAAAATAACATACAAAAAGTTTCCTTCAAGTCATTTCTAAGGATTGCAGCCATTGATCAAAGGATGAAGAAATTATGCCCACATCTCAGTGAACGCACCAAATGTTCAGCATGCTTACTAGAAGCGGCATAAGTATAGAGTCCATTCAGCTGCCCTTCTCTCGTCTTATTTCAGCTTGTTTCGGCTTATTTTCTCTCATACAATACTATTAAATCAGCCGGAATCAGCCGGCTTATTAAATCAGCTTTGCTCCTTCGACGACCACGGTGCCCGCCAGACGGTAGTGCGGACTCCAGCAGGTGATTGTTGTTTCCTGACAAAACGACCATGGCCTTGCCTAGTCTTACAATGTCCCAAGAGCATCAGGATAGAAACAAAGGACAAATCCTGCTCCACGGTTGCTACTACTAACGCTCACGTAGAAAGTCACTTCCCTAGTTGCCAGCGTGCTTCTCAAGCGAGCGATTGTTTCTCTAGTAGCGTTTCTATGCCTCGATCTGTGCAGATCAGGAACGATGAGGAGAAGAGGAAGCTGTCGCGACAGTGGGACACACTTCACTGATGCCGCTCAATCTCAACAAGTTGGTCACACTCTGAAGCACATGCATGTTGTATCAATCTCTTTTTTTTGAGTGTTTGGGGAGGATATAAAACGAGTATGAAACTCAGGAGCAAAGAATGAGCTCTATATATCACTACCGGAAACCGAGGCTATGCCGAGTGTATTTTGGTGTGCCGACTGTTTAGTCGGATTGGGAGCCACGGGGAAATAAATAATAGAGACTCCACCAAATAAAATCAAGCCTACTAATTAGCGACATGTTTTCTGACAGCACACAGTGAACATGTGCCATTCTAAATTTATTGTTACTTATTTGTGAAATAGAAGTATTGTGGCACTATTAACACTATAATCAATTGAGTGGGCCACAATTGCAGCCAGAGGACCTCCCCCTAGGCCAGGTTCATCAGTTGTCGTTGCTCCTTGCACTACAGGAAACCGCGTCTTTGCCGAGTGCGAAGAGGTTCGCCGAGTGGCAAAAGCCACAAGACTTTCAACAACGAACACCTTTACCGAAAGTGCCAACCTCTTTCGGCAAAAAACCAGCTTTGCCGAAAGTGCCCAGCCGCCGGGCGGGCACAAAGACTCGGAAAACAATACTTTTGCCGAAAGTGGCCGGGCCGTCGGCAAAATAATACACTCGGCAAAGGATAACAGGACCAACGGACGCGCTCTCCGTCACATTTGCGAAAGTGTCTCACGTTAGGCACTCGGCAAGCGCGACACGCTTTTGCCGAGTGCCAACCTTCCGTGCACTCGGCAAATACTCTTTTGCCGAAAAGTGCCACATAAGGCACTCGCAAACCGTTAATTTTTTTTTTTTTTTTTCGTCCCATATTTTTGTGTGCCATTAGTACCTAATTACATGTCATATTCACAATTTGGGAGAATTTCACGCTGTTTTGCTATATTTCATGAATTATTTTTATTTTCTTGCATTTTCTTGACGACTCCAAATTTGAACTGCAGGTACATGAAATAATGGACGGTGGTCATTCAAAAAAATGTTATTCACGATGTTTGGCGTATGTTTAGGCTAAATCCGAGGGACTTCGCCTGAAATTTCGAACATTTATGTCTTAGGAACATGACGAGTGACGATGCGGGAAAGGTGTTTTTAAAATCTATAAATTCCAAACGAAGTTTAAAATTCACCTAAACTTGGCGTGGTGTCTTGTCATCTCGCGGGGAGGCTGTGAAAAAATTTTGAAAAGTTTCGAAAGCAAGTTGTGACGCCGGATGGCTAAAACCCAGACATCTCCACACTTCATCAATGTTCGGGTTTTAGCCATCCGACGCCACAACTTGCTCTAAACTTTTTCAAAATTTTTTCACAGCCTCCCCACGAGATGACAAGACACCACGCCAAGTTTTCGGAATTTTAAACTTCGCTTGATTTTATAGAATTTAAAACACCTTTCCCCCAAGACGCGGACTCGCCATGTTCCAAGCACATAAATGTTCAAATTTCAGCGAGTCCCCCGGATTTAGCCTAAACATACGCCAAACATCGTGAATAACATTTTTGAATGACCACCGGCCCATTATTTCATGTACCTGCGCAGCTCAAATTTGGAGTCGCCAAGAAAATGCAAGAAAATAAAAATAATTCATGAAATATAGCAAAACAATTTGAATTTGTCCCAAATTGTGAACATGAGATGTAATTATCCTACCAAGGCCACACAAAAAAATATGGGACGAAAAACAAAAAAGATGCAAATTTTGCCGAAGTGCGAAACGTGACACTTTCGGAAAAGGGTAGTTTGCCGAGTGCCTCGTGAGGGCTGCACTCGGCAAACGAATTTGAAAAAAAAATAATAAAAACACCTTTGCCGAGTGCCCCGCTACCCGCCCCACCCGCCCCGCGCCGCCCGCCCGCCGGTGCCGCCCCGCCACGGGGCGCGCCGCCCGTCCCCGGTGGATCCGCCCCGCCCAACGCCAGAGGTCGCCCGCCCCCGGCGCCCGCCACGCCTCGCGCCGCCCGACCGCCGGCGCCGCCCGCCGCCGGGCCCGCCCGCCCGGCCCCTCGGCGGACCCGCGGCCGGGCCGTGCTCGCCGGTTCCGCCCGTGCTCGCCGGATCCGGCGCGTCGCCGCGCGTTGAGCAAAGTCCGCGGGCGCTCGCCCGGCCCCGCCCATCTCGCCCCAGGCCTTGTGCAAAGGAGGGAAGGGAAGGGAAGAAGAGGAAGAGGGAGGAAGGGAAGGGAAGAAGAGGAAGAGGGAGGAGGAAGAAGAGGGAGGAAGGGAAGAAGAGGGAGGAGGAGGAAGAGAGTGCCTCTCGGACCCCGGTCGCCACCGCCATCGCCGATCGGTCTTCTTCAGCGGTGATCGACGCCGCCGTCGCCCGACCGCTTCTTCTGTGGTGATCGACGCCGTCGTCGCCGATTGCTCTTGCCGTTTCTGCGGCCAAGGTAAGCCCTATCTTTCTAGTAGTGGTTAGTACTAGTAGTTAGTAGGGTTAGTAGTAGTAGTTAGTAAATAGTTTGGTGGCCTTCGTGCCCATATTGGTGGTTGTTATATTGGTGGTTGGCGGCCGTGCGCGCATATTGATGGTTGGTGGCCTTCGTGCCCATATTGGTGGTTGGTGGCCTTCGTGCCCATTCTCGGTATATGCATGTGGTTGTTGGCCTTCGTGCCATGTTTTGCGTGTTTTGGGTATCTCCCCGTGCGGTGGAGGTGTTTGCCGAAATTTTGAGTGGACACTAACTTTTTGGCCTTGTTTTGTAGGAGGACTGTCGGAGGGACTCGGCGACTGATGGTCGTCCTCGCGGGCTGGTCTTGCCGCACCGCTGCCTCCACCGACCCCGTAGGTATGAATCACGTCCGCCCCATCCTTGTAGTTGTCTTACATAGCGCGACCCGTTAGGGCGCCTCTCCGTCCAAAGAGATACACGGGCGCTGGTAGGCGATCTGCGCATATCCGCGGCCAGACCGCTTCGGATTGTCCACGTTTTGGACAGCCCGTGGATGCGTAGACAAGGTTAGCATCCATGCTCGCCCCCGCCCGAAGCCGAATTTCGGCAGCACCTCCTCGTTGTTCTCCGGATACACACTCTCCCCGCCAGACGCGGTATCGAGAAGAACAATGGCAAAGGCGCCGCCATATCAATGGCATCCGAGCCTGCTGATTAGAGAGAACTACCCTGGCCTGGTGGACCTCGGGAACAACGGAGGGAGGTTCCCGGACGATGGGACCACTTCGCGGCTTGGCGTGAACGAGGGGCGACTTGCCGGGGAAGATCAAGACGGACTTTTGGGTGAGTGTGTATGCGGGATTACTTCACGCCGTTTGAATACTATGTTTCTTAAATAATTGAATGATACATGTTTTCAGATGCAGAACTACTTCACGCGGCGAGGCGGGAAGGAGGAGGAGGCCGCTAGAGTGCGGGATGTGGTCCGCCGAGAACGACTCAAGGACCTCGCACCACGCAGGCGCGTGTTTCATCGCATCA
Organism: Hyparrhenia diplandra; assembly: GCA_015847255.1. Classification (NCBI taxonomy): domain Eukaryota; kingdom Viridiplantae; phylum Streptophyta; class Magnoliopsida; order Poales; family Poaceae; genus Hyparrhenia; species Hyparrhenia diplandra. The sequence continues at coordinate 146,250 of JADLZK010001660.1, forward strand.
CCTCCTACAACGCCCGACGTGCTTGGCAAGGTGGTGAAGAAGAACGGCAAGGGAGATGATGCTCCGTAGGGGAGACCGACCTCACCGGGGAGCAAGTACATCCGTGTTCGTAGAACGATTTATTCAGATTTCTTCAATAAAAAAATAAGTTGATTTCCATTAATCCCGCTATGTCATGCAGATGTGTCCGAGTGGTGCAAAGCAAGTACAAGGGACTGGGAGGCCATTGTGGACAAGTGGCTCTTGGGGCGACGCGACGCTGCATAAGAGACTCCGTCGGAGGTGTCGCTGGAGATGCAAGGCGCTCCACACCACCACCAAGCAGCGCGTTCTCCCGGTGTATATGGATAGATGGGTACGATTGTGTTGATATTTTTATTCAAGCGCTCAAATCTCTTCACTTCTAACCATCTCTGTGTTCTCCTCGCAAATACTCGCGCGATGAAAACAGGAGGTCGTATGAGTACGCGGGTGGGCCTTGACTCACACACGGCAGGGCTATCGACCGGCCAACGCCTATGACCCGGCGCGAGGGGGCCCGAGGCGCATAAAGAACGCCCGCCGCCTACCCCAAGCTTACCCAAGACGCCGAGGCGGCCAAGCGGCGCTATGGGGAGGACTTCGATCCAGCCCACCGCGCCCCCCGGACAATGCACTGTGATGAGGTTGGGAGGAGGGAAGCAAAGACGGCCGGTTCTCGATGGCCACCGCCGCTGATCGACCGGCCCCTCCGCTGGATGTGCCGAGGGTGATTCGCTCACGGAGCACCCACCTCCACCGACATCCCCATAGCACCTCGCAAGCCGAGCTCCATGCGCACGATGCAGTAACTTCGCCATCGGTCGCTCACCGGTTTTACACATTTTCGCTACCTATGCATTGTTTCAATGTTACGGTTGTAATATTGCAGGTCCCGATGGCGTAGGCCGAGGCCGTGCAGCGCCCAGCGAAGAGTTTGGCGCCAGCAGCGCCCAGCAGAGGCCCATCGGCGGGGAGTTGGAGGCAATCACGCGAACACTCGGGCGCCGGTACCGCAGACGTGGCGAAGCTACTTCCTGTGGCCTCCAGATCCCGGTGTGACCCCCGCCTCCGATTGCTCCCCCGATTTTTTCGCTCCACCCCCGCTTCCCCGCTCCTCCTCGTGGAACGTGACTCCAGGTGAGTATATGTTGTTGTTCATTTATTTGGCATGTGCGGCTCACCGCAGGTACTAATGAGATCGCCTCACACTTGTGCAGCCACAGTCGGCGGGTTCAACCCGACTCCTCCAGTGTGGCCCTTCTCCACCCCATCCAAATTTATCCGGCCGGCCCGACCGCGACAAGCATTACACGCGGGCGGTGGGCCTCCTCCCTCGGGCGCCAAGCAAAGCCCACACACTACGGGCTTCCACACGCCCCTCCACACCACGGGTGGTCGCATCAGTCGGCGCCGCAAAGCACGGGTGGTATCAGGGGCAAGGTGAGGGCTCTTCGCGACTGTGGAGGCCACGTTCGGGGCCGTCAAGTTGAGGTGGTGGTGATGGATTTATTTTAGATGTTGGATATGTTGTAATCGTGGACGGATCTCGTTTCGATGTTGGACATGTTAGATTCCGCTTGGTTGTTGGACATGTTGGATTTTGTGGTATTTGTGGATTATATATGTGAATTTGTGGTATTTGTGGATTATATATGTGAATTTGTGAGATATGTGGATTATATATGTGAATCGGTGATCTATGTGGTTTATGATGTATATATGAATGTTTATGGTATATGTATATGTTGATTTGCAGCAACAAGCAATAGAAACAAAAAAAATGAAATTTAGCTTTGCCGAAAGTGCCAAGACTGGCAAAGTTGGGTAACCTGCAGGAAAATGGCGGTTTGCCGAGTGCAAAAGGTGGCACTCGGCAAAATGACCATAACTTTGCCGAGTGCCTCCTCGCATAAAGACTCGGCAAAGTCCATTTGTTTTTTTTTAAAATAAATATTTTTGTCGAAGTGCCAACATCCGCACTCGGCAAAGATTTAAAATATTCAAATCTTTGCCGAAAGTGCCGACGTTTGGCACTCGGCAAAGCCCTTCGATATTTAACGGTCGACGCCGGGTTCGGCGAAGTGCCGACGCACTCGGCTAACTCTTCGCCGATCGCTTTTTTGGCACCGGGCGAAGATGGCTTCGCCGAGTAAATCTTCGCCGAGTGCGGTCGCTGAGGCGGCACTCGGGAAGCCTTCGCCGAAGTGTTTAAGCATTTGCCGAGTGCGGCGCGCGACTCGGCAAAGGACGCTGCCTCCTGTAGTGTTGGCCCTCTCCCACTATGTGCTATAAATAAACACTATCCACATGAGTGTTCCTGCTCGATCACAGTCCGGTCTTTTTTTTTTTTTTTTTTTTGAGCGAAGGGTCACACTACGATCTTGTACGTGTGTGCGTGCAAATTTTTTATATCCTCCAACACTCAATGGAGAGGGGTCATTGCGACACGCATCTATACCAGCATCACATTTCCTTGGGATTAGGTGACATCAGCAAAAAATTGTGTAGCAAGTTCTGTAGTTCTTTCTTAGTGCTATCGGCGACCCTGTGGCTAGTGGTGTCTCTGGCCAGCGGTGGACCGGTATCTGGTGGTGGTTCATGCGTCATATATTGCTACTTCTATGTTGCTCGTTACAGCTGTGGACGGTCTTTGGTCTAGTCTTGTAGGTGTGCTGTTGGTGCTACCACAGACAGGTTAAGCAAATAAAACAGCCTTCCCTAGTGGGTTTGGGACTATTAGATACTCAGATGTGGCCTCCCACTATATCACACGCATCGTGGAACTTCCATCGCATGTTCCTCCTCAAAGAACTTTGGGTGGGTTGGGAGACAAGTATAGTGATCTGATAAACGCAGAGGCAGATGCTCCACGGCACCTCGAGTTCGATTATCGTGGACCGCAGAAGCATGAGCCTCTGGCGGCACAGCAGAGGCACATATTCGGCGAGCCAATGTTCGTGGCTGGAGGGGGAGCCGGCAGATTGCTGCTTAAAATTGTCCTATTTCGTTGCTTAATTATTGGTCACCCATGTAAGCTTCTTCTTTTTTGATGTGAAGGATTGAGTTGACGACTTAGCATTCTGAAGCACGGGGAATAGGGTGGTGAGGCAACATAGGTGTCACCTTGAGATAACAAGTGTGCAAATGCAACTCATGAGTGTTTTCTAAATAAATAATTGCACCCATTGTGCTACCTACTTTTGAACCCATATGGGTATAATTAGTTGTTTGTAATAGCCTTTAGCCTGCATTATTAGACCTTATGCGGCACAATCTAAAACCAATGCAAACATATATAACCAGTGTGTTGGTGGTTGGTGTCGGTACATAGTAACATTGCTGTAGTGTAATTGTATGATGACTCCTACATTGTAACCGGCTAAGAACTCATGCCTAGCTCCTGGAATTTATAAAGAGGGCTAGGGCTCTCTAGATTGGCATCTTGAACAGACCTCACAGCCTAAACTCCAAATAATTAATGTTTTGCAAATTAGTTTATCTATTTATTTGCTAGAGTATTTGTATTATATATTTAATAAGATGGAGACAAATTTTTTGATGAAACTGGAGGAGTAACAGGTTTACAAGACAAACAAAACACCAAACAAAGAGGAGAGCAAAGGATGAAGTACAGATCAGGGAACAGAAAAGGAAATAAAAAAGAGCATACAGAAAGGTTCCTTCATGTCACTTCCCTAGCTAGTTGCCTCCGTGCATCTGAAACGAGCGATTGTTTTGTTTCTCTCGTAGCATTTCTATGCGTTGGTGTGTGCAGGTCAGGGACGAAGCGGAGAAGAGGTCATGGTGGCAAAGTGAGAACCGTCAAGACTGTGGGACACACTTCACTGATGCCGCTCAATCTCAACAACACTGATGCCACTTCTCTCGTAGCTAGCATTTCTACTCCTTTCTTTGAGTGTTTGAGGGAGGATAAAATGGGTACAGTATGTAGACAAAGGAGCAAAGAATGGGATTTCATATATGCAGCAAGGTTTTTGCGAACACATGGTTGATTTAGGTCTCGTGTGTTTAGTTTTGTGATTGAGTGATTGTCAACGGTCAACATTTTACTTCTATTTTCCTTTATTCTTTATGCTTCGGCTATGTTCACCGGCACACGTGGAGTGTGTCGAAGACGGATCTCTTGGTTCGTGTTGTGCAGGTGTGGAGCTCGGAGATGGTAGCTGACGGCGAGGTGAAGGGGCCAAGGAGGACGTGCCGGGCCGACGGACCGCGGAGGTGAAGGACGGACGTGAGGCTTGGACCGAGGGACCAGATCGCCGGGTGGCTAGCCATGGTGGCTGACATCCGGGACATCGACGGATGCGAGAGGCGTAAGCGAGGACCGCGGTCGATCGGGTCAAGACGGGCGAGCGGCGCAAAAGCAGAGCGGGAGCTCGGATGACTTGGCGACTGGCCGTCAAGACGGCGATGACGACACGTATCGAGGAGGTTTGGTGGTTTGTCCTCAAAACCATCGGTGCGGGTTTCGCGGGTTTGGGCCTCAAAACCACGGGTGCGGGTTTGGTGGTTTGGGCCTCAAAACCATTAGCGGGTTTCACGGGTTTGGGCCTCAAAACCCCGGCGGACGCCCGGTGGATCGGAAGGACGGCGCGTGGCGGCATCTCGGGAGATTGCGTGGAGCAAGGCTGCAGATGAAGAGGCGCGGGCGGTCGTCGGATCAAATTATTCCGAGTCGGACTAAATTAGCCTTAGGGTTATCGGGCCGCCCATATGTATATAGGGGTAGTTTAGGAAAGAGGGATTTCAGACTATATGTGGAGGATGACAGCCTCCTCTCCTCTTTGCCTCTTTCATTTTCGTTTTTCCCTTTTAGTTCTAGGGTTCCTGTGAGAGAGGTCCACAGTTGAAAAATTTGTAGCTAGAAATTGGAGTCTATGATCCTGTGATTTTGAGTGGGAAAGGGGAGTCCCAAAGCCCCCCTGTATCCTCCGGGATTTTTCAATGGAGCCGTGAATTTTTCTGTTCCCGTGCTCTTCGGTTTTCCTCCTTTTTCGTGCTTAGCCATGATCTGATTTTCCAGAGGTAGAGTTGATCTCAGGGGATGATTTCTTGGGGATAGGATCCTGCTAGGCTGTATTTCATCTGGTCAAATTTTAGGAGCGAATCAAGTTGTTTTGTATCAGTTTGGGTCGATTTTGTGCCCGTCGTTTTTCTCTGTTCGTGGTGTGCGTCAGGCTGTTCTTGATGGGGGACGAGCTTGAGCTCTCTGTCGATCGAGTGCCCAGCACTAGCTAGTGCTTGCCTGTCGATCTCTCGTTTTCTTGTGCTCGATTCTCTCTCTCTGTTTGTGTTGTGCAGATCAGCACCAGACGCTCATCATCTTCGAGCAGGCAGCTCACAGGGCCTGGCGTTCACCGTCATCGAGCAGGCGTCCGTGAGAATCCGGTGTGCAGCTTTCAGCACCAAGTCCCTCAAGCAGTCTGCTGCTACTCGTCACATCAGGACTGCAGCTTTCATCCTCTTCCTATCTGCAGCGTTCTTGAGGTAGACAGCAGGTAGTGGTCTCGTTGACAGCAAGAAATCAATTCAAATTCAGTTTGCAATTTCATTACTTTTTGCTGCATATACGTGAACTACTACTCCAAGCATTCATTGATAAATCTTTGGAACATTAATTTATTTAATTGACAAGAGCAGTATTCATGGTATACAAAGACAGCTGCCTGCTGTGTATCGTATTTCTTCTCTGCAGGTTCAAGGCTCGCTACTTGTGTGCTGTTGTCCAGCAAGTGATTTAATTCAAGTTTCAAATTTCTTTATTCTGTGGCATACGTGAAGTACTACTCTTGGTATTCATGAGCTTTTCATTGAACCATTAATTCATTTCTTTCAAGATAGATTTTTACTCACGGTATGAGCTTTGCTAGCTGTTGGTTCTCGTGGTCCTAGAGTTGTGCATGTGCAGTCAAATACTTGTTCCAATTTCATCCGCAATTTGCTCTTTCTAGCTCCGATTTGAGAACCGAGTTTTGCGTTTGACTCTTTGAGCCCAACACTTCGCATTTGATATCTTGCTATTAGTTAGCACGTGTATCACCCAATTCCGTGTGAGTTTGTTTGTTTTGAGGTCGGGGGTTGAGCCGATGACCCAAAATTGAAAAAGGAAAATCGAGGCTCCCATTCACCCCCTCGGGGTCGCCGTTTCGGTCCTTCAATTGGTATCGGAGCGGTTAGGATCACTTCCACCCTAATCGGTCCGTGATCCGCAAGAAGGCGACATGGATCGTGGTTTTGGCCACTTTGGCAAACCTCCGGAGTTTGATGGCACCAACTATCCCTATTGGAAGATTAGAATGCAAGCACACCTTATGGGGATGGATTGGAGAGTGTGGGAGATTGTCGAGGATGAGAACTACCGGGTGCTAGCCGCCGAGTGGGTGAGGAACAAATAGCCCAACACAATGCCAACAACCGAGGGAGGAGTGTTTTGTTCTCTAGCCTCAAAGACACCGAGTTTGAGAGAGTTGCCACTTGTGAGACCGCTCGTGAGGTGTGGAGAACACTTGAGAGTTACCACAAGGGAACCCCACAAGTCAAGGCCCGCCTATATGAGACCTACAAGAGAGAGTACAACAACCTAATCCAACTTGATGGCGAGTCCATCGATTCTCTCTTTTGCCGTGGTTTCGTGACGATCCGCAACAAGTCGCTGGCGAACAAGCCTTCTGAGAGGCTTGATGATCACGAAGAAGGCGATGCGGCTCTTGTACGCCCTGGATCGGAAGGTGTGGGATGAAGGTGTCCGCGATCATGGAGTCCGCCAACCACGACACCCTCACACCCGACGAGCTTTACAAAGAAGCTCAAGTCCTCCGAGATCGAGGCCCGCATCCAGCGGCTCAAGAACCCATTCAAGGCCGAGCGTTGAATTTGTCTCGTGGTAAGGGCGGTTTCGGTTCTTTCGCTAACCCATCACGCATCTCTTTTGCCTTGTCTTCTTTGGTGTCCGTGACAGAGGAGCTGATTTGAGTGTTTGGGACGACGAGCTGGTCTCGCCATCACCCGATTCTCGCGGTTCCACAACAACCGCTTGAACCGTCGGGCGTGGCGGTGGTCGAAAGGGAGGATGCTTTGAGTGCGGCGATCCGACCACTTCGTCGCCGCGTGCCCCAAGAAGAGCAAGGATAAGTACTCCGTGACAAGTACTACTCCTTCGACAAGCACGACCGACAAGCGCAAGGGACAAGCGTGAGTACATCGCCGCAAGTACAAGTCCAAGAAGGGCTTCGACAAGGAGGCGATCAAGAAGAAGTACCTCAAGCGTGCCAAGGAGAACAAGGACGCCTTCTTCGCCTCCCCTCGCCGACCTCGACAACGACGGGCAAGCTTCCTCCCGACGAGGAGCCCGAGCGCAAAAGGTCGAGGACAAGCTGAACGGACTTTGCTTCGTCGCCGACTCCAAGCACGGGGCTTCGCACCATGGCCCTTGACGGAGTGGTGTCCGACAAATTGCCGAGCCACACGGCAACGACTCTTCCCCCCTAAGGTACCACCCACTATCGAATCCCTCACTAATGAACTTGACTCTTTGGGCGATGCGCTTGTGTGTCAAGAGAAGTTGCTCAAGCGAGTAGCTAAGGAGAGGAAGGAGTACAAGGAGAAGTGGGAGGTAGCTATGAGGGAGTTAGAGTTGGCTAGGAAGCCCGTGGAGATGTTCCGATGAGACGGAGTGCGATGGTTGTGCTGCGTGCACATGTCTAGCATCATGAATTTGCAATCTAAGTACTCCGCTTTGCTAGATGAGCACGTTGAGTGAAGGAAGGCTAAGCCTATGTTGTTGAGTGCGTGCAAGTCTTGTCCGGACTTGCGATCCGAGTTGGCAGAGAAGGTCGCCAAGCTTGCCGAGCTTGAGAAGGCCAACTCGCATAGCACCGTGCTAAAGTGTGCTAAGTGTGAAGCTTTTGAGATGAAGGTCATGTCTTGTAGGCATGACAAGGGGGAGAGTTGAAGAGGAGAACAAGTACCTTCGCTCTATTATTCGAGTTGGGTGTCTAGTGGAGAGCCACGGCTTGGCATGATGATGAGTCGGGTTCAAGAGGGGGACCGACACAACGGGATTAGGCTTTGCAATAGGTGGAAAGGGTGAAGTAATCTATGGCAAGGTTGGTCAAGGTAGTGGTTTGAGCCCGAGTGAGAAACCCACAAACACTCCCAAGTTGACCAAGATCACCCCACCGAGCCTACCAAGCCCATTGTGCAAAATGGCATTCTCCAAGAGACCTCAAAGACTTCACCTCCCAAACAAGTGTGGCTTCCTAAAACCAAACCACCTCAAGAACCCACTTGACACTTTGCCCAAGATCCCTGAGGAAACCCTTCCTAGAGCCAAGGTCACAACAAGAGTGAACCATCCACCCAAGAGAGTGAACCAACAACCACCCAAGAGAGAGGTGAGGTATCACTGTGAGTATTGCCACAGAGATGGTCACTTGTTTGAGTTTTGCTTTAGGAGGAAGAGGGATGCTAGGCGTCAAGTTGAGTTTGAGAACCGTGACTTGTATCACCCACCACTTGGCATGTATGAGAGGGGTATGTAGTCGGTTCAGAGGCGCTTTTGCTAGGCCGGGAGGTAGGAGGCCTCGTGAGGGCTAGGCCACGGTTTGTGAGACCCCCGTGGTGGTCGTGTTCGCGAGTGGAAGGTGTTCCTCGCTTTGGGAGCTTTGAGTTTGACAGAGGAGGAGTGCACCACACTTTGTTGTGCGTGGTGAGCGCTTTTGGGAAGAAGGGTCATGGGATGTTTGTTTTGCCTAATGCTTATCTCGGGCAAAATGGTCAACATTGGTATTCTCCCCGAGTATACTAACCCCAGTGTTGTGCCATTTGCTCATCCCATGTTTTTCCAATGATGTAGGTGACCAAGTCTTGGGTTCCCAAGTTTATGCTTGTTAACCCTTTGGGATCCAAGACTTGGGTTTCTTTGTCCTCTCATGTGTAGGTATTTGTCGTGGTGTGATCAAGACTTGATCGTTGTCTACACCACTTTGATGGCCTCTAAGAGGCATGTGCCTTATTGTAACACCTACACACAGTACCGTGAGCTATCATATACACTCATGCCTTGTACATTCATGATTTCCCTACTTGTGGTATGAGATAGTTGTTCATTTGCTCACTTGTATTTTGCTTGCATGTATTATACTTGTATCATGCTTTTATATCCTTTATAGCATGTGTTATCTTGTGTATTACATGCCATGCTAGCCTTTGTGTCCTTTTGTTTCCTAGTTTTTTTTTGCTAGGTGTCTTTGGTTGAGGGGGAGTTGGGAGTTTGCTATCCTTTTTGAGGGGTAGTTTTATAGCCGATGTACGATTGTAGTGTTAGGTTTGTTTTGCTTTGTGCATCATCTTGTATCATATTGCATTCATCATGTACACTATTGCACCTTGAGCTTCTTGTTTATTTTGATCACAATGAGACTATGCTCTGTTTAGTGTAACAATTACATGTTGGTGCTTACAGCTTGTGCTCTTTCTGCTTAATTAATATATGTTATGAGCAAAGTTGTTTTTCATGTGAACCTGCTTAACAATGATGAATCTCGCAAAATGTTCACCATTGAGATAGTTCCTAGCATGTTTAAGTTGTTGAGATCCTTTGTGCTTATCATGTATGCTAGGTGACTATGTCTCATTCATCGAAGTTATACACTTGCTTAGATGACCAAATGCTTTTATCCGCTAAAATATAAAATCTAAGCTAAGTGTATGGAAAAGATCGAGATGGGTCCATACCGCCCCACATCCAAGTCTCGGGACCGCCGCTCATTGCACTTGAGTTGAACCTGAGCTTGGTAGTGTTTGACCTAGACCATTGTCTTAAGCTTCTGATTGCTCACACGCATAGGCTTGACATGGTTGATTAGTAAGGCCGACGGTTGTGGATAACCACTCGCAACATGCTTTGTCCAATGCTTGTAACCATTGCAACTCCGATAACTTAAAAAATTTGACAAGTGTTGGCTTTGTTTTTGCATGATGTATAAACTTTGCTTGAGGTAGTTCACTTGATATACATGTGTAGCACTTGGCAGATTTCCAAACTTACTTGTGCTATGTGCTATTCTTTGTGGTGGACACCTTTTCTCGAAATGCTTAAAATGAATCAAAATGCTTTCAAGCCATATTTCATAACTCTTGATCAGTTTGAGCACCGTGATAAGCACTTGATTTTGTTGCCATGACACTACCTAGAGCATCTTCTCATTTGGATTGCTATAAATTTGAAGCTCCCTCATTGCACTTTTACGCATTTCATAGCTTGATTAGTGCATTTACCAACAAGGGGGAGAAAGGTACAAAGACAGTGACTGCATTTGTCCAAGGGGAGTAGCACTTTGAGCTAGATGTGTTGAGCCTTTTGCCTCTGCCTTGAGGGTCTAGCCGTTTGTGTGTGAAAGTAATTGGTTTGTCCATGTCTTTGGGAACCAAGTTTTTGCTCCAAGTTTGCTATCCGCTGATTTTGTCTTAGCCGTTGTCTAGCTTTTGTTCACTTGGATATGCTATCTTCTACCTTCTTTCGTTTTTGTGTTGAATGTTGACAATGCACTCATCAAGGGGGAGATTGCGAACACATGGCTGATTTAGGTCTCATGTGTTTAGTTTTGTGATTGAGTGATTGTCAACAAATAACATTTTACTTCTATTTTCCTTTATTCTTTATGCTTCGGGTTATGTTCACCGCACACGTGGAGTGTGTCAAGACGGATCTCTTGGTTCGTGTTGTGCGTGTGTGGAGCTCGGAGATGGTAGCCGACGGGCGAGGTGAAGGGGCCAAGGAGGACGGCCGGGCCGACGGACCGCGGAGGTGAAGGACGGACGGAGGTTTGGACCGAGGGACCGTGATTGTCGGGTGGCTAGCCATGGTGGTCGACATCCGGGACATCGACGGATGCGAGAGGACGCGGCAGACCGGGGTCGACGGGTCAAGACGGCGAAGCGCAAAGTGTGCAGAGCGGGAGCTCTGGATGACTTTGGCGACTCGGGCCGCCAAGACGGCGATGACACGTGATCGAGGAGGTTTGGTGGTTTGTCCTCAAAACCATCGGTGCGGGTTTCATGGTTTGGGCCTCAAAAACCACGGGTGCGGGTTTGGTGGTTTGGCCCTCAAAACCATTAGCGGGGGTTTCATGGGTTTGGGCCTCAAAACCCGGGCGGATGTTCCGGTGGGACGGAAGGACGGCGGCGTGGCGGCATCGGGAGATTGCGTGGAGCAAGGCTGCGCAGATGAAGAGGCGCGCGGTCGCCGGATCAAATTATTCCGAGTCGGATTAAATTAGCCTTAGGGTTATCGGCCGCCCATATGTATATAGGGGTAGTTTAGGAAAGAGGGATTTCAGACTATATGTGGAGGATGACGGCCTCCTCTCCTCTTTGCCTCTTTCATTTTCGTTTTCCCTTTTAGTTCTAGGGTTCCCTGTGGAGAGAGGTCCACAGCTTGAAAAATTTGTAGCTAGAAATTGGAGTCTATGATCCCGTGATTTTGAGTGGGAAAGGGAGTCCCAAAGCTCCCTGTATCCTCCGGGATTTTTCAATGGAGCCGTGAATTTTTCTGTTCCCGTGCTCTTCGGTTTTCCTCCTTTTTCATGCTTAGCCATGATCTGGATTTTCCAGAGGTAGAGTTGATCTCAGGGGATGATTTCTTGGGGATAGGATCCTGCTAGGCTGTATTTCATCTGGTCAAATTTTAGGAGCGAATCAAGTTGTTTTGTATCAGTTTGGGTCGATTTTGTGCCCGTCGTTTTTCTCTGTTCGTGGTGTGCGTCAGGCTGTTCTTGATGGGGACGAGCTTGAGCTCTCTGTCGATCGAGTGCCCAGCACTAGCTAGTGCTTGCCCGTCGATCTCTCGTTTTCTTGTGCTCGATCTCTCTCTCTGTTTGTGTTGTGCAGATCAGCACCAGACGCTCATCATCTTCGAGCAGGCAGCTCACAGGGCCTGGCGTTCACCGTCATCGAGCAGGCGTCCGTGAGAATCCGGTGTGCAGCTTTCAGCACCAAGTCCCTCAAGCAGTCTGCTGCTACTCGTCACATCAGGACTGCAGCTTTCATCCTCTTCCTATCTGCAGCGTTCTTGAGGTAGACAGCAGGTAGTGGTCTCGTTGACAGCAAGAAATCAATTCAAATTCAGTTTGCAATTTCATTACTTTGCTGCATATACGTGAACTACTACTCCAAGCATTCATTGATAAATCTTTGGAACATTAATATTTAATTGACAAGAGCAGTATTCATGGTATACAAAGGTCTTACATGAAAATAAATGAAAATAAAAAAAGAAGCAGCTAAACAGAAACTACAGGCGCCCAGCGGCCTTATATAGAACGAAATCGCACGCAAATAAAACCAAAGGATCTCCGAAAGAGGAAAGCTCAAGAGCTCCAAGAAAGCAAAGGCGTCAAAGAGCAAATGAGCCGCAGGGGAGTTCGCCCCCTCGGCGCCCAGCGGCCTTATATAGAACGAAATCGCACGCGGCTCGAGACAACGTCCCATCGGCCGCCATTTGGCACGCGGCCCGAGGCGACAACGTCTCGCCTCCGAGCGGTTTAGATGAAAAACACTTTAATATGAAATAAATAAGATATAACCAATCGACCGGACGACAAAAGCAACGCCGGACATTCGGCATAGAGGGGGTTTCTTGAGGGCGGAAAGTCGAACCCAAGGGAAAGGCGAAAGAGCATTACCCTTGGCCTCGAGGCTCTTGTTGGGGGAGGCCGAACGTTGCCACCCACGGGTCGGCCCGCGAAACTCGGCCGAGATTAGCACATCATGGGCCGGCTTTGGGCGAGAAGGCGAATCACCGCCCCGGTCCCGACGCGCCTGGCCTCACGGCGCTGCCTTGGTCGCTTTGACCTCCGGCGGGAGAGAGGCGGTCGTCGCTTTCCATGCCGGATCGCCTCTTCCGGAGGTCATGAATTAGCCACGAAAGCCGTGGCCCCGAGCTATGGAAGTCAAGGCAACGGCTTTCCGGCAAACCAGAGGCGCTAGTTGAGTCTCATCCGAATGTGTCGACTTACGGCCGGGGTCCAGCCGAATGTCGAGGCGCACGGCCCGGCGGGGTCGGCCGGAGTTCCGCCCTATGCGAACTCGACATTCCTGCTGGGGCGAATGCCTTAGCTCGCTCGACAAAGAGCAAGAGATCGCCGCTTGAATGCAACCCGACTCCGAAAAGGAGTGTATGCGCGGTCAATCCTCGTCGAATGTCCTCCAATGTTTTGCAGGTGGTCGGGTACGACGCCGACGCCAGTGTAACACCCTGATTTAAAAATACAAATAAAATAAAATAATATTCTTGTTGACCTAGGGTGGACTATGGATAGGATGAAAATTTGACTTTTTGAATCATAAGTCGTATGGAAGATCGGAGACCGTGGTTGCGTAGATCTCGTCAAAACGAATTTGTTTGACTACTAACTTGTTTCATTTGGAGATCGGATGAGTTTTAGTAGAGCCATTAAATATGGACCGTTGGATGTGACTTAGGGTAATCCTTTTTTACTCCCGTTCAATGAAAAAAAAGAGAGAGAGAGAGAGAGAGAGTTCTTTCATCTTCCGGCTGCTTCCAGCGCCGCCGCCCCTTCCTGTCTTATCTTTCCCTCTCGTGGTTGCCTCTGTTCCCATCTGCCGCGCCCCTCCTTGACTACTCCATCTTTGGCGCACCTGCTGTTGCTCACGCATGCTGCAGGTGGTGCTATCCCAGGCCTGAAGCTTAGCCCCTGCTGGAGTTCAGGTGTGTACGGCATCACCATGTTCCTACCTGCTAGTTGCTGGCAAGGCGTATTAGTTCCTGCTGTTTTTCCCCTCGATCTGTACCCATGCCATTTTATTGCTGTCCTGCTACTGTGGCGCCTCAGTTCTTGGACCGGTGGTGCTGCTGCAGGTCTGCTGGTGCTCACGTCCAAGGGCAACGTATCAGGGAAGCAGCTCAGGGGAAAGGGTCATGGCTGCTGCTTGCTCCTAATCTGGTACAGGTCGATTCAAGATGTATTAATTCAATTGGCCTAGAGATTGTTGTCTTACGTAAGCTCTTTCCTAGTGGATGGGAGGTAGAATATTTTATTCCTAAATAGCACATGATATGGGTGCTAGTCGTTCCTATAGAAAAGGTTAGATCAAGGGACTCAATTTATTTGGGGTCCGATCCAAGAAGGTGTCAGGCTGTGCTCTTGTGATCTTGGATTTCCAATAGACTGGGACATTTGCTTTGAATTATCTCTGTCGTAGGTCATAACTAACAGATGGATAGGTTTGGTCAGGGGTTTGGACAGTTCAGGCATAGTTGGGAGTCTATATGTCCTTGTGCGTTTTTGAAACAGAGAGCCTCGAGATCTATTTTTTTTTAGTCATTTTAGTGAGTACTTTTTCTGATAAGGCAAGCAATTAATTTTGTTTGGAGTTTAGAGGAACGGGAAACATTTGCTAGTGTTTTTGCAACTTCGAGCTTACCCCTGCATATCGTACAGTATATATGTTGTGATAAACAAAATAATTGTTTGCGTCACCTTTGGATTAGTAGAATTTTGGGCTGTTTTTGAGTATGTGCAAACCATTGCTGTACAGGTGCTGGCGAGTCGGTAGGCAGGTCCTAAGTTGTTTTTCAACGAGCTCGTTGCATCGCTAAGGCAAGTGCATGATGAACATTGTTTGGGCTTTACGCCTATTGTTCGAGTTTTTATTGCTCTCCAATATTCAAGTGATATATTTCTGGTTCACGTTCAAGTTTCCAGTTCATGAGATTCAAGTTTCAAGTTTTCATTTACATTCAATTCAAGTGCCGGTTTATCCGGAGGTGCAATTTGGTTCTTGTATTCAAGTTCCTGTGAGTAAGTGCTGGCCCCACTTACTCGGCTTTACCGGTAAATGCTAAGGAGAATTCAAGTGCTGTCCGTTTCAGACGGAAACTACTATTTAATCGGTGTTCCAGTTATTTCTCATGGATTTCTACATGGCATTCGTTATTTTGGTTCTAATTGTGCTTGCTGAGTATTTTACTCACCCTTGTTTTATTTGGTTATTAGGTACCGAATGATCGTGACATGCATGGGAATAATGGGGAGTAGCTTCTTCTTGAGCACGAGCAATTAGCATACGTATACTTCACTGTTTAAAACCAAGTTTGGCACCTGTAATATCTTAGCTATATGTCTGTTTTGGTTATTCGCAGCTGATAATGTTTGCGCTTGGGTTGTTTCTTCAAGTTTATTTGGGTTGGCTATAATGTGATGCTTATGATCTTATATGATAAACTGTTGTTTTGAGTTGTGAATTATTTGTCTCAGATGTCTTGTTTTTAGTGGAAGTGCTGCCGAAATTTTTAATAATTCTTTGTTTAGTAGAAACTAGGTGTGGAGTGGTAGCCCCCAGTGTTTTGCCTAGCTGGGGCGTTACATTTGGTATTCAGAGCTTAGGTTTGTAGAATCCTTAAAACTTGACATATACTAAAATTGACACACTCACTATAGGATGGGCTGCATGGGTTGCATTGCATTTATGTTTTTGTTTATTTTTCCTTGTATCTCTTATGTAGATATGATAATATGTTGATAATAATTGTGTCCTTATTTTGGTGGATTATAGCTATGCCGCCAAGGAGGAGTGCTCGTGTAGCTAATCGCGGTCGTGGTAGAGGTCGCTGGTCGTGGTAGAGGTCGTGGTGGTGGTAGAGGTCGTGGGCCGCAACGACCAAGAAGTCCATGAACCCGTTATTGATGAAAATGAAGTAAACGAGGGGGCTATAGCGCAGTCAATTGCTATTGCTCCCGGTGGTGGTGGTGGTGGTGATGTTCCTATTGTTCCTGTTGTTAAGAAGATGACTTTCACCAAGTGGACGCCTATGCAAGTTGAGAAATTTGATGGGTCGGGGACACCAACCGATGCGCGGCGTAATCGGCTCGCAAGGTGGAGAAAGTCATGAATGGTTGCGTGTTGACTCGGAGGAGAAAGTTTTCTTTGTGCCACACCGGTTGATAGGCCCGGGCCGATATCCGGTGGGGTGGTGTTTCGAGGCGTGGCCCCGATTCTCGTGGTGCTATCACTTGGGAAGTTTTTCTCGAACAATTTAAAGCCAAGTATTATCCGTAATCATTTAGGGATAAGATGAGTGATGCATTAAATCATATCCAACAGGGAAGTAAGACGGTGGATGAGTATGAGAGGGACTTCAAGCGCAATATGGTTCGTTTTGTACGGCTGCGGGCCTGATGAGCGTGAGAAGGCGAGGAAGTTTTTGAGAGGGCTTAATGCGATATATAGAGAAGTGATGGGAAGGAACCCACCCACTACACACCTTGCCGCAGTGGAGGAAGCTAGGGGTATGGAATCCGAAATTCAGCTTACTACACTCCAAAGAAAATCATTATGGTAATGAGAGTGGAATAGGCACAAACCAAAAGAGGGCCCATCGGGAGGGTGGGCGCCCCTCTCGGCGACCCCCATTCAAGAAATTCAAGTCAAACCAACACAAACCAAGACTCTCGGTCATTCAAGCCAAAGCGGTCGGGGGGACAATCTTCAAGTTCACGCCCCACCGGATCTCAATTCATGCGCCCAAAGGCCCGGGTGGTTTAATTTGCTTCAAGTGTGGGAAGTCCCACCATTCTTCGTGGTGTGGTTTTTTTCCGAGCGTGTTATGACGTGTGGTAGAGATGGACACATGTCCATTGTTTGCAAGAAGAATCCCGATTCTATTATCAAGTGGCGAAGTCCGGTTCTTCCCCATTATCCGCAACTAGCTCTCATGGGTCGGGTTCCTTGCTTGGTGGTGGTCGAGGTTTAGTTCAAATGATGGCTGCTCCTTCAAGGTTCTTATCAACAAGATCCACGCAAAGATATGCCTCCTAGCTACCACTCGGCCTCCTCCCCGCCACTGCTCCACATGCTCATACCGAGCTATCTACTTCATATGCTCCACCTCACTTGACTACACCTTATGCTCCACTTCGATTGCCGGCACCACCATCGTTCCAAAGCACCACGCATCGGGGCATGTTCTAGTGCTATGAATCCTTCTCGCAGTTTACACCATGCCTACTTCTCTTGGACATCCGGATGTGGTCTCGTGTACTTTTTACGGTTGATTCACATGAAGCTCTAGTGTTATTTGATTCTCGTGCTACTTTCTCGCTTTGTTTCATTGGATTTTGCAAAAAGGGCCAAACCGCCTAGTCAAGAAGAAATTTCGAGTCTGCTCGTGTGAGTTCACCGGGGGTCTAATATCTAGTTTTTTGGTCTGTCCGGTTGTGTGATATCCATAGATGGGGATGATTTTGTTGCTAACCTAATGGTGATTCCTCTACCAAATTTCGATGTGATCCTTGGCATGGATTGGTTACATCATTATCGGGCCATTATATCTTGTTTTTGGAAGACAGTTTCCTTAGAGACCCCCTCAGGCCATACCATAACCTTCCAAGCAAGTGCTCCCTCATATTCTCTATTTGTGTTGGCAAGCTTATTTCCCGCCGTCGAAACCGGAAGATCGGATTTCTTTTGGACATTAGCCGAGAAGCCAACCATATCCAAAGTGATTGAAGAAATTCCTATTGTTCGAATATCGATGTTTTTCCGTAAGAGCTTCCCGGAATGCCGCCCAAGCGATAGGTGGAGTTTTCGTATTGATCTTATACCGGCACAAGGCACATTTGCCATAGCGCCATATCGCTTGTGTCTCGCCCTTTTCAAGATGAATTGAGGAGGCAATTGGATGATCTTTTGTCCAAGAAGTTGATTCGTCGTAGTGTGTCTCCTTGAGAGCTCCTGTTCTTTTCACTAAGAAGAAGGATGGGAGTTGGCGATGTGCGTGGATTATCGGGGCTTGAATGCAGTGACTATCAAGAACAAGTACCCATTGCCACGCATTGATGAGTTGTTTGATCGGCTACAAGGTGCTAAGGTATTTTCCAAGATTGATCTACAGTCGTGGTACAATCAAATTCGGTAAGAGAGGAAGATATTGAGAAGACGGCATTTGCGACCATGTATGGCCACTATGAATTTAGAGTTATGTCTTTTGATTGACAAATGCACCTCCTTACTTTTATGGAAACAATGAATAACATGCTATGCAAATTTGATCAATTTGTGGTGGTATTCATTGATGACATACTCATCTTCTCTAAGTCAAATGAAGAACATGAGCAACATATAAGGATGGTTCTTCAAACCTTGAGAGATAACAAGTTTTATGCCAAGTTGAAGAAGTGTGAGTTCTGGCTATCGGAAGTTGGTTTCCTAGGGCATGTCATTAATGAGAAAGGTATCTCGGTTGATCCGGCAAGGTTTTCGATGTAGTAGGGGGGAGAGACCATCTAGTGTCAAAGAGGTGAGAAGTTTCTTAGGAATGGCTGGTTATTATCGAAGATTTGTGAAGGATTTCTCTATAATTGCTAAACCTTTATCTATGCTCACCCATAAGAATGCAAAGTTTGAATGGACTAGTGAGTGTGAGTGTAGTTTCCAAGTATTGAAGGAGAAGTTGGTTACAGCTCCTGTTCTCACCCTACCTGAACCTGGCAAGCGATTCACTGTGTATTCTGATGCTTCACGAGTAGGCCTTGGGTGTGTCCTTATGCAGGATGGGAAGGTTATAGCCTATGCATCAAGGCAGTTGAGAACACATGAACAGAATTATCCTACTCATGACCTAGAGCTTGCTGCAGTTGTGTTTGCCTTGAAGATATGGAGACATTACCTTTATGGTGAGCCTTGTGATATTTTCACTGACCATAAGAGTTTGAAGTACATTTTCACTCAAAAGGATTTGAATCTGAGACAAAGGAGATGGCTAGAACTAATCAAAGATTATGATCTTACCATCCAGTACACCCCTGGTAAAGCCAATGTTGTGGCTGATGCTTTGAGTCGTAAGGCTAGCCCTGCTACATTGAATTATTTGATAGCTGAATTTGAGCGGATGGATATATCATATGTTATATGGGAGTTGCGTAAAACCGAAACAAGGGTTATCCTAGAGTCCGCCTTTACCAAGGCGAAGTGTTGGAGGCACAAAGAACATGACCGGTTATTGCAAGATGTGAAGAAGCGCATTATTGAAGGAAAAGTTGGGAATTTCAGCATGGATGTTTCAGGTGCCATTCGATTTCGTGGACGCCTTTGTGTGCCCTGAGAAGGCTCAAGTCAAGGATGAAATTCTTCGAGAGGCACATCATCGTACCCGATACACCGTGCACCCCGGGTGAGAATAAGATGTATCAAGACTTGAAGAAAAGCTATTGGTGGAAGAGGATGAAAGTGGATGTGGCGAGTATGTGGCATCATGTGGGGTATGCCAACCGGTTAAAGCCTGAGAATCACTGGTCGGTGAAAAAACCGCAACCACTAGAGGTTCCCGGGTGGCCATGGGAGGATATCACTATGGATTTTGTGGTTGGTTTACCACGCACTCCTAAAGGGAAGGATGCTATTTGGGTTGTTGTAGACGCTTGAGTAAGGTAGCTCATTTTATTCCTTACCGTTCTACCAATTCAGCAAGTGACTTAGCTCCAATCTATATGCGTGAAGTTGTGAGACTTCATGGGGTGCCAAAACCATTGTTTTGGATAGAGATGCTAAATTTGTTTCCAAGTTCTGGGAGAGCTTGCAGGATGCCTTTGGGACTGAAGTGATACTTAGCACTGCTTTTCACCCTCAAACGGATGGTCAATCCGAGCGCATAATTCGGACTTTAGAGGATATGCTAAGGTCATGTGTTCTATCATGGAGAGGAAGTGGGAGGATCATTTGCCTCTGGTGGAGTTAAACACAACAATAGTTACCATGCTAGCATTAGATGTGCACCTTTTGAAGCCATGTATGGAAGGAAGTGTAGGTCACCACTTTGTTGGGAAGATGTGGGTGAAAAGGTAGTCCTAGGACCAGATTGGGTTCTAAAAACGACCGAGCCGTATTGCTGAAATTCGACAACAAATGCTAGCTGCACGCAGTGGGCAGAAAAGCTATGCTGATGTGCGAAGGCGAGGTCTGGAGTTTCAGGTTGGGGATCAAGTACTCTTGAAGGTTTCTCCTAATAAAGGTGTCGTGAGATTTGGAGTTAAAGGAAAGCTTAGCCCAAGGTATATCGGTCCTTTTCCAATAGTGGAACGTGTTGGGAAGCTGGCTTCTGAGGTTGGAACTACCTAATTCTATGAATGGAGTGCATAATGTATTTCATGTTTCCATGTTGAGAAAATACATACGAGATCCGAACACCATATGACTTTGGAACCAGAAACCATTGAGGAAGACTTAACCTTTGAGGCACTCAAGCAAATCTGAAGATTCTTTGGACTAATCAAACGTAACGAGAAGCAACGTGGGAGCTTGAGTCTCGAATGCGGAGAAGTACCCGGAGTTCTTCTCTTATCCGTAAGCGGCTTAGTTTGTTGATGTCTATTCCTTTCAAAGAGTAAAGAATTCGAGGGGACGAATTCTTTGAATGAGGGAAGAATGTAACACCCTGATTTAAAAATACAAATAAAATAAAATAATATTCTTGTTGACCGGGTGGACTATGGATAGGATGAAAATTTGACTTTTTGAATCATAAGTCGTATGGAAGATCGGAGACCGTGGTTGCGTAGATCTCGTCCAAAACGAATTTGTTTGACTACTAACTTGTTTCATTTGGAGATCGGATGAGTTTTAGTAGAGCCATTAAATATGGACCGTTGGATGTGACTTAGGGTAATCCTTTTTACTCCCGTTCAATGAAAAAAAAAAAGAGAGAGAGAGAGAGTTCTTTCATCTTCCGGCTGCTTCCAGCGCCGCCGCCCCTTCCTGTCTTATCTTTCCCTCTCGTGGTTGCCTCTGTTCCCATCTGCCGCTCCCCCTCCTTGACTACTCCATCTTTGGCGCACCTGCTGTTGCTCACGCATGCTGCAGGTGGTGCTATCCCAGGCCTGAAGCTTAGCCCCTGCTGGAGTTCAGGTGTGTACGGCATCACCATGTTCCTACCTGCTAGTTGCTGGCAAGGCGTATTAGTTCCTGCTGTTTTTCCCTCGATCTGTACCCATGCCATTTTATTGCTGTCCTGCTACTGTGGCGCCTCAGTTCTTGGACCGGTGGTGCTGCTGCAGGTCTGCTGGTGCTCACGTCCAAGGGCAACGTATCAGGAAGCAGCTCAGGGGAAAGGGTCATGGCTGCTGCTTGCTCCTAATCTGGTACAGGTCGATTCAAGATGTATTAATTCAATTGGCCTAGAGATTGTTGTCTTACGTAAGCTCTTTCCTAGTGGATGGGAGGTAGAATATTTTATTCCTAAATAGCACATGATATGGGTGCTAGTCGTTCCTATAGAAAAGGTTAGATTAAGGGACTCAATTTATTTGGGGTCCGATCCAAGAAGGTGTCAGGCTGTGCTCTTGTGATCTTGGATTTCCAATAGACTGGGACATTTGCTTTGAATTATCTCTGTCGTAGGTCATAACTAACAGATGGATAGGTTTGGTCAGGGGTTTGGACAGTTCAGGCATAGTTGGGAGTCTATATGTCCTTGTGCGTTTTTTGAAACAGAGAGCCTCTAGATCTATTTTTTTTTAGTCATTTTAGTGAGTACTTTTTCTGATAAGGCAAGCAATTAATTTTGTTTGGAGTTTAGAGGAACAGGAAACATTTGCTAGTGTTTTTGCAACTTCGAGCTTACCCCTGCATATCGTACAGTATAGATGTTGTGATAAACAAAATAATTGTTTGCGTCACCTTTGGATTAGTAGAATTTTGGGCTGTTTTTTAGTATGTGCAAACCATTGCTGTACAGGTGCTGGCGAAGTCGGTAGGCAGGTCCTAAGTTGTTTTTCAACGAGCTCGTTGCATCGCTAAGGCAAGTGCATGATGAACATTGTTTGGGCTTTTACGCCTATTGTTCGAAGTTTTTTATTGCTCTCCAATATTCAAGTGATATATTTCTGGTTCACGTTCAAGTTTCAGTTCATGAGATTCAAGTTTCAAGTTTTCATTTACATTCAATTCAAGTGCCGGTTTATCCGGAGGTGCAATTTGGTTCTTGTATTCAAGTTCCCTGTGAGTAAGTGCTGGCCCCACTTACCGGCTTTACCGTAAATGCTAAGGAGAATTCAAGTGCTGTCCGTTTCGCACGGAAACTACTATTTAATCGGTGTTTCAGCTTATTTCTCATGGATTTCTACATGGCATTCGTTATTTTGGTTCTAATTGTGCTTGCTTGAGTATTTTACTCACCCTTGTTTTATTTGGTTATTAGGTACCGAATGATCGTGGACATGCATGGGAATAATGGGGAGTAGCTTCTTCTTGAGCACGAGCAATTAGCATACCTATACTTCACTGTTTAAAACCAAGTTTGGCACCTGTAATATCTTAGCTATATGTCTGTTTTGGTTATTCGCAGCTAATAATGTTTGCGCTTGGGTTGTTTCTTCAAGTTTATTTGGGTTGGCTATAATGTGATGCTTATGATCTTATATGATAAACTGTTGTTTTGAGCTGTGAATTATTTGTCTCGGATGTCTTGTTTTTTTAGTGGAAGTGCTGCCGAAATTTTTAATAATTCTTTGTTTAGTAGAAACTAGGTGTGGAGTGGTAGCCCCCAGTGTTTTGCCTAGCTGGGGGCGTTACACCCGGCGCAGGGACGGTGGGAACACACGGGGATATTACCATCCTACCCATGAGGCCCAAGGAAGGAGTACGGGCGGTTGAAGGAGTAGGTAGAAGGGTAGTTTTGAAATTGTAAAAGTCTACGAACTATAAATAGACCTCAAGGGTCACCAGAATGAGAGAGAGGATCAATGAAAATATACTCCAGTTGAGTTATACCACCAAGCGTTACTCCGATTTGTGTGATTAGTCCTACCGGGGGTAGCCTTTGCTCGAGGGGCTACACCAACAATTAGTTCTTTTATTTTACCTACATTTACCTGCTTCAAACATATGTCTTTTGGTGTATTTAATGTGATGTGATGGAGAGAGAGTTGAAAAAGTAGCAAGCTTTTTGGCAAAAAAATTTGCCATCTAAACGAGGCCTTATTGGCATAGACTGTGGCAAAACGAGATCCTGTTTAAGGTGCAAAAACAATTACTCCATGATTACCCATTCTGCTCTACCTAGTTCTAGCCTTGACAGGGCTAGAGAGTCATTTATCCACGCGCATGCTGCATGCCAAAGTTCCACACAGGCAAGGATACAACCGAACACATTGGCCAGCTGGTGCATGTTTCATTGGAGGGGCTGGGGCTCATGACCTTCCTGAGGCTGCTGAGGCCGCCAGGTGCAGTCCATTGCTATACGGTACAGCGTGTGCAGTATGATCCGCCTCTGTGATCTAACAGATCTGTGTGTAAGAGAGGTGGAGAACCTCCCAAGCTAAGTGACTTGCAGGGCCAGCTGCAATCAAGCAGATGGTTGTTCTTGTCATGTTTCTGATACCGCTCATTCCAAAACTAGAAGACACAAATATACATAATCCTCCCATATAGACAATGCATGCAACTACATGATGTGGGAAAGTCAAAATCTATAAGGCCATGCACACTTCAGTGAAAGTTAAATTGTATATATAGAACCAGTAGGTTGAATATATTGAGTGAGTATTCAACAAAAACTAAATGGGAGGAATGGCCAGGTCGTCCTTTTAGAAACATAATTAAAGATTATATAATAGGTATGACGTTGGATGTCCTACTTGCTTGATCCATCAACGTAAGACGTACTCTTTTTTACAATTTAACCAATTGTTGATCGAAACATCAAAAGTAGTGGAACTTTTTTTTTTTTTTTTTTTGAAAGTGGAGAGGCTGTGAGGCCTCTACTGAAATACAACAAAAATAGCAAAGAAGCTGGAGACAGGTCTGAGTTTTTTATTTATTTGATCAAGTTTTTAAAAAAATATTAACATATAAATATCCAATTAATTGCATTAATTGTCTATAAAAATATGTTTTGTTAATGCAATTATTTGAACTTGTAGATATTAATATTTTTTTTCTAAAAAGTTAAGCATAGCAAAGGCTACAAGATTTTTAAAAGCTGCTTTGGAACTCGTGAATGAGTTCTTGCTATCACAAGATAATAATTAATTAATCTATAATAATGTACTTGGCATCAAACTGATGTGTGTTGTTACTCAAAACATACCAACTATTCTCAAAAAAAAAAAAAAAAAAACATACCACACAACTTAAGCATGCATAGTATATCATAGCTGTCTAACTATGATCATCTGCCGAGAGCCGCCATGATCCATCATATGTCGCTTTCAGCAAAATGATTCCACATTTTCCTTCCTTGTTAGACACTACGTAATGGGGCAATGAAGGGCATGAAGTTCCTGATCGAGAATCACTCAGCAAAATATTCTTCGATCTTCATTTTCTCAATGTCCAGGCATCATGTTGAGACTAGATTGATTGTAGGTGGCTTCTTCCTGAGGCGTCTCACTCGCAAAGCCCAGAATGGAATCACACATGCTGAATCAAAGGACCAAATGATATCTTGGCACCCAAGTCCTAGCTCGTCTTGGCCGGGGTACAAACAAAGGTAGACCAGAAGACAAAAAGTACCCTTGGCTCCAACATTGCATGAAGCTCGAGTACAGTAATTGAAACAAGTACCACCTATACCTCATTAGACAGGTTTTTAGTCTCTAACGACATTCAAAGGCTGGGCCACACATGTTCCAAACAAAAAGGGCTCAGAATACCCTACTTCATGAGCAGAATCATATATGCTCACAGCAACGCGTGCAACTTGCTTCCAAGCCCACAGAGGCTACACCCAGTTCTCCCAAGTGATGATCACAGGATTAGCGACAGACGTGTATCTGAAAAGTTCCGTGGATGATTCCTGGCGAGTGGCGACCAAGGAAGCGACACGCGTCGCAGCGCTGGCGAGGTATACAGACACACGAAGATGGGGTGTGGCGTGGAGCAGCCTTCAGCTGTCAAGCAGGGGCCTTGAGGCAAGTCAATTTGCTCCTGATGCCTCTCATTTCCAAAGCTAGTGTTTGCTGTTGCAGCTGCTTATCACATGACACACATAGACCTCCAAACAGAGTGCTTATAGTATTGAGGATTTGTAATAGATGCAATAGAGCGAAGTAGATGAGATCATCGTAAGAGGTTGAGTCTATCAAGTGAGCCCAGCAGGATATACTATATATAGTGAAGAAATGTTGATGACGTGTTTATAGGTGGAAGTCAGTAACTGAGACCTCACATAAATAGAGTACTTTTTTTTCTAAAATTACTGAACAATCTTGCACATGGCTAACGACATTCAAAGGCTGGGCTATATGTATGTGAGACTATATATACATGTGACCATGAGAAACAGAGGCGCAATCCGAGCATGATAAAACTTATCTTAATATTATAAATTACTGAGTCCTCCAATTAATTCTCCTCACAAAAATTGGCAGTAGTGTGCATGGCATGAAAAAGATAAATTCTAAAATTTCTTTATAAAATTTACAACACCTATGTTCATGCAAAAGGTGGGCCACACACCCCAGCGCTAGAACCCGTGGGTAGAAGACTGCTCAACCTCTTGGGAGATTGTGAGCTAGTAGACAAGTAACAACCTGATAGTGGCAATATTACTCGCACCGGAGAATCCACACATGATGTCATGGTGGAATTCTACATGCCGGACAGTCTGGTGTGAGCGACCGGCTCGTTCGGTGCTTGCAGATTCACCAGAAAGCTGTGTTTTCAATTTTCGGAAACAAAAAAAAATCCGGAACCCACTGAGAAAAGGGGAATTCCCTAAATTTCTGAAATTTCGGCTCAAATTCAAATTCTTTTTAAAAAATTCGACATGACGAGAGTCGCAGCAGAAAGCTCTCTTCGTCTAAACGCTAGTTCCTGTCAGGGCAATTGCTCAGGTCGGTATTAATTATACGTCTTGTTGCAACGTATGCGTATATTTCCTCGTGTATTATGAAATTTCCCCAAATGAATGTCTAAACTATTAGCCTGAAAGACTGCACGAGTGCAAAATACATCCTTGCAAGCGCCTCATTGCATTGTCATATGCACGTTTCCTACCACTAAAGAAACAATATTGCGAACACATGGTTGATTTAGGTCACATGTGTTTAGATTTTTTGTGATTGAGTGATTGTCAACAATCAACATTTTACTTCTATTTTCATTTATTCTTTATGCTTGGCTATGTTCACCGGCACACGTGGAGTGTGTCGAAGACGTATCTCTTGGTTCGTGTTGTACGGGTGTGGAGCTTTCGGAGATGGTAGGCCGACGCGCAGGTGAAGGGGCCAAGGAGGGCGTCTTAGGGTAAACGGACCGCGGAGGTGAAGGACGGGGCGTGAGGCTTGGACCGAGGACCGGATCGTCGGGTGGCTAGCCATGGTGGTGGCGACATCCGGGACATCGACGAATGCAAGAGGGCGTGGTGGGACCCGTGTCGATCGGGTCAAGGCGGTTGGCGTGCGGCAGCGGGGAGCTCGGATGACTTGGCGACTTCGAGGCGGTCAAGACGGCGATGACACGCGTGTCGAGGAGGAGGTTTGGTGGTTTGTCCTCAAAACCATTGGTGCGGGTTTTTCGTGGTTTGGGCCTCAAAACCCGGCCGCTGGTTGGTGGTTTGTGCCTCAAAACCATCACCGGGTTTCACGGGTTTGGGCCTCAAAACCCGGGAGGGGACGTTCCGTGTGGCCGGCGGGACGGCGGCGTGGCGGCATCGGGAGATTGCGTGGAGCAAGGCTGCGATGATGAGGAGGCGCGGTCGTCGGATCAAATTATCCCGAGTCGGACTAAATTAGCCTTAGGGTTAGCGGTTCGGCTCTTATGTATCTAGGGGTAGTTTGGGAAAGAGGGTTTTGAGACTATATGTGGAGGATGATGAAAATTCTCCTCCCTCTTTTTTTCTCTCTTATTTTTCGTTTTTTTTTCCCCAATTTACGGGGTTCTTGTTTTAGAGGTCCAAGAACAAATTTATGGAGATTTTTGAGGGAAGGGCAGCAGCCCAATCCTGCGTCATGCCTCAGGGCTTCGTCACTTTTGTCTTTGTGATTGTCGTTTCAGTTTTTCCCTATTTTCGTCTTTATTTTCGATCTGAGATTCCCGGAGTTCTAATTGATTTCAGGCAGTGATTTTTGGAGAATAGGTTCGTCCCTAGGTCGATTTCATCTGTGTCAAATTTGAGAGCCTTTTCCTTTTGTCTCGATGGAGATCGAGTGATTTTTGGGTCGCACTTTTTCTGTTCGTGCGTTCAGGCGTCTGTTCTAGTTCGTCGTTCCTGTGTGCTTGCTCTTGGGGAACTGGGACCGATTGGAGAGCAGTCTGTGTCGATTTCTTGCAGGTGCTTTTCTTTTTACGGATCAAGGGAAGGAGCTGGTCGGCCAGCGCCACCAACGCTGATGCTCAGGCATCACGCGCGCTCGGTAGAGCGGTGCTGCTCCTGTGCTTTCTTTCTGATTGATTTGCGTCAGGAGAGCAGGTTCAAGCTGTGACCGTGAGCAAGCAACGAAGTGCTCAGTCTGTTGGTGATTTGATTTCTCAAATCTTGTGTTGTCATTTTCAAGCTACAGGAGGCTTTGATTTTTCAATTCTTTCTCAAGCAATTTGGTGCTTTGCTTCCGGGTGCAAATGCTAGTTTTTCTTTTCTCTGTCTCGCTGTTCAGCAGGTCCTAGGCAAGCTTCGATCTTGTTTTTGCATGAGCTTGAGCAGAGCTGCATCTTCAGCTTGTGTGTGCTCCAGCACAAATCGGAGAACAAGTTGCAGCGCAGAGCAGCACCCGACGCTTACCATCATCGAGCAAGCGTCCGTGAGAATCCGGTCACATCAGGACTGCAGCTGTCAGCACCGAGTCCCTCAAGCAGTCTGCTGCTACTCGTCAGATTGCAGCTCATCCTCTTCCTATCTGCAGCGTTCTTGAGGTATACAGCAGGTAGTGGTCTTTGACAACAAGAAATCAATTCAAGTT
The DNA here is from genome assembly GCA_015847255.1 of Hyparrhenia diplandra. NCBI lineage: Eukaryota > Viridiplantae > Streptophyta > Magnoliopsida > Poales > Poaceae > Hyparrhenia > Hyparrhenia diplandra. The sequence goes on from JADLZK010001660.1 coordinate 174,206, forward strand.
CAGGATGCAATTTCATTACTTTGCTGCATACGTGAACTACTACTCCTAGTAATCATTAGCTAATCATTGGATAATTAATTTATACCACCTTGGGTAGATTATTGTTTCCAATGCACGAGGAGCCGCGGCTTTGCCGTTTGTGCTTCTTTTTTGCGCAGTAACAGAGACTCATCGTCGGCAAGGTAAAGCAAGTGGAGTTTTAGCACGTAATTTCATTCTCTTGTTTCCTTGAACTGGTTTGTCTAGCAATCAATTGTGAGCAACGGCGGGGATGTTCCTCGGTGCTTGAGCCTTGATGTGATTTATTTTGGTTGGAGTACTACTCGGCTTGCTAGTTGAAATTGCTTGTTCGTGAACCGGTGTTTGTTACCGATCCGTAGATTTTATAAAGTACTCTCGTCCACGAGTTGACGTTGGTATTTTAGTTTGGGAACTCACTTCTTCTCTATAGAAGTTGAGTGACTCTTTTCGATCCTCCGGTCGATCTTTGCTCTCGTCGATCGTGTGCGATAGTTTGAGGTGTCATTTGTGTTCCTACGGAACATCCACCCAATCTTTTGGGTCGTAGACATTTCGGTGCTCCTTTTGCTCGTGACACCTTGCTACCGGTTAGCACGCGTGTGTTACTCGTCTCCGTTTGAGTTTGTTTTGAGGTTGGGGGTTGAGCCGATGATTTCGAAATTGAAAAGGAAAATTGAGGCTCCCATTCACCCCCTCCGGTCGCCGCCGGTCCTTCAATTGGTATCGGGCCGGGGTTAAGGATCATATCCACCTTAATCGGTTCTTGATCCACGTAAGGCTTACATGGAGATGTTTGGTCACTTTGGTGGCAAGCCTCCTGGAGTTCGATGGCACCAACTATCCCTATTGGAAGATCAAGATGCAAGCGCATCTCATGGGGATAGATTGGAGAGTGTGGGAGATTGTCGAGGATGAGAACTACCAAGTGCTAGCCGCCGAAAGTGGGTGAGGATCAAATAGCCCAACACAATGCCAACAACCGAAGGAGCGCCTTGTTCTCTAGCCTCAAGGATAGTGAGTTTGAGAGAGTTGCCACTTGTGAGACCGCCGTGAGGTGTGGAAGACACTTGAGAGCTACCACGAGGGAACCCCACAAGTCAAGGCCCGCCTTTACGAGACCTACAAGAGAGAGTACAACAACCTCATCCAAATTTTGATGGCGAGTCCATCGATTCTCTCTTTGCTAGGTTTCGCACGATCGCAACAAGCTTCGGGCGAACAAGCCGTCCGGAGAGGTTGGACGAAAGCACGAAGGCGGCGCGGCTCTTTGTACGCCGGATCGGAAGGTGTGGGATGTGAAGGTGTCCGCGATCATGGAGTTCGCCAACTACGACACCCTCACACCCGACGAGCTCTACAAAGAAGCTCAAGTCTTCCGAGATTGAGGCCCGCATCCAGCGAAGCTCAAGAACCCTTCTCGCGCCGATAACGTTGCACTCATCTCTCGTAAGGGTGGTTCCGGTACTTACGCTAACCCATCACGCATTTCTTTCACCTTGTCTTCCTTGGTGTATGCGTGACGAGGAGCAGATGGAGAGCCTTGGGGATGATGAGCTTGCGCTAGTCATCACCGATTCTCGCGGTTCCACAACAACCGCTTGAACCGCGTGGCGTGGCGCCCATCCAAGGGCGGATGCTTCGAAAAGGAGATTCGACCACTTTGTCGCCGCGTGCCCCAAGAAGAACAAGGACAAGTACTCCGGCGAGAAGTACTACTCCAACAAGTACGACTCAGGCAAAGCGCAAGGACAAGCGCGAGCACACCTCCGGCAAGTACAAGTCCAAGAAGGGATTCGACAAGGAGGCGATCAAGAAGAAGTACCTCAAAGCGTGCCAAGGAGCACAAGCACACCTTCCTTGCCTCCCTCGGCGACCTCGACAACGACTCCTCGGACGGGCGTCTTCCTCAAGCGATGAGGAGTCCGGCGCAAGATCGAGGACAAGCTAAATGGACTTTGCTTCTTCATTGACTCCAAGCCGGGGGCTACGCACCATGGCCCTTGATGGAGCGGTGACCGACGGCGTCAAGCCACACGCGACAGCGACTCCTCTTCCTCCGAGGTACCTCCTACAATCGAATCTCTCTCGATGAGGTTGAATCTTTGGGCGGCGCGCTTGTGTGTCAAGAGAAGTTGCTTAAGCGTGCCGCTAGGGAGAGAAAGGAGTACAAGGAGAAGTGGGGAGATAGGCGTGACGGAGATAGAGCTGCTTAGGAAGCTTGTCGATGTCTCTCGATGAGACGGAGTGTGATGCTTGTCTTTGTGCATATGTCTAGCATCATGTCTTTGCGTACCAAGTACTCGCTTTGCTAGATGAGCATGTTGATTTGAAATCTAGGCCTCGTCTTTGTTGAGTGCGTGCAAGTCTTGCCTGCACTCGCGATCCGAGTTGGCGGAGAAGGCGCCAAGCTTGCCGTGCTTGAGATGGCTAACTCGGATAGCACCGCGGTTGAAGTGTGCTAAATGTGAGGCTTTGGAGTTGGAGCTCATGTCTTGTAGGCATGACAAGGGGAGAGTCGAAGAGGAGAACAAGTACCTTCGCTCGTCCGAAGTTGGGTGTCTAGTGGAGAGCCATAGCTTGGCATGATGATGAGTCGATTCAAGAGGGGGACTGACACACATCGGGATTAGGCTTTGCTATAGGTGGGAAGGGTGAAGTTATCTATGGTAAGGTTGGTCAAGGTAGTGGTTTGAGCTCGAGTGAGAAATCAACAAACACTCCCAAATTGACCAAGATCACCCCACTGAAGTCTACCAAGCCCATTGTGCAAGATGGCATTCTCCAAGAGCCAACTAAGACTCCACCTCCCAAACAAGTGTGGCTTCCCAAACCAAACCACCTCAAGAACCCACTTGACACTTTGCCCGGGATCCCCGAGGAAACCCTTCCTAAGGCCAAGACCACAACAAGAGTGAACCATCCACCCAAGAGAGTGAACCAACCACCACCTAAGAGAGAGGTGAGGTATCACCGCGGAGTATTGCCGGAGAGATGGTCACTTGGTTGAGTTTTATTTTCGGAGGAAGAGGGATGCTAGGCGCCGAGTGGAGTTTGAGAACCGTGACATGTATCACCCACCACTTGGCATGTATGAGAGGGGGTGTGCGGTCGGTTGAGGAGGGCGCTTTGCTAGGCCTGAAGGTAGGAGGCCTCGAGAGGCTTAGGTCACGTTTTTGCGAGACCCTTTTGGTGGTCGTGTTCCGCGAAAGTGGATGTTGATCCTCGCTTTGGGAGCTTTGAGTTTGACAGGAGGGAGTGCACCACACTTTGTTGTGTGTGGTGAGCGCTTTGGGGAAGAAGGGTCATGGGATGTTTGTTTTACCTAATGCTTATCTCGGGCAAAATGGTCAACATTGGTATTCTCCCGAGTATACTAACCCCAATGTTGTGCCATTTGCTCATCCCATGTTTTTCCAATGATGTAGGTGATCAAGTCTTGGGTTTTCGAAGTTTATGTTTGTTAACCCTTTGGGATCCAAGACTTGGGTTTCTTTGTCCTCTCATGTGTAGGTATGAGGACATGGGGTGGAGAACACATGCTTGGTGGAACTCGATTCTTTGTCGTGGTGTGATCAAGACTTGATGGTTGTCTACACCACTTTGATGGCCTCCAAGAGGCATGTGCCTTATTGTGACACCTACACACAGTCACCTGTGAGCTATCATATACACTCATGCCTTGTACATTCATGATTCCCTACTTATGGTATGAGATGTTCATTTGCTCACTTGTATATTTTTGGCACATTTTGGTTCTATGTCTTGCTTGTGTATATACCATGGTAGGCTAGCCATCTTATTCATGATAGCTTTGTGTTATCTTGTGTATTATATGCCATGCTAGCCTTTGTGCCCTTTTGTTTCCTAGTTTTCTTTTGCTAGGTGTCTTTGGTTGAGGGGAGTTGGGAGTTTGCTATCCATTTTGAGGGGTAGTTTTTTTTTTTTAGGTTTGCTTTTGCTTTGTACATCATCTTGTATCATATTGCATTCATCATGTATACTATTGCACCTTGAGCTTCTTGTTTATATTGATCACAATGAGACTATGCTCGTTTAGTGTAACAATTACATGTTGGTGCTTACACTTATGCTCTTTTCGCTTAATTGATATATGTTATAAGCAAAAAAGCTTTTTTCATGTGAACTTGCTTAACAACAATGAATCTTGCAAAATGTTCACCATTGAGATAGTTCCTAGCATGTTTAAGTTGTTGAGATCCTTTATGCTTATCATGTATGCTAGGTGACTATGTCTCATTCATCGAAGTTATACACTTGCTTAGATGACCACATGCTTTTTTATCTCGCTAAAATCTGAAATCTAAGCTAAGTGTATGGAAAAGATCGAGATGGGTCCATACCGCCCCACATCCAAGTCTTGGGACCATTTGCTCATTGCACTTGAGTTGAACCTCGAGCTTGGTAGTGTTTGACCCAGACCATTGTCTTAAGCTTCGATTGCTCACACGCATAGGCTTGACATGGTTGATTAGTAAGGCTGACGGTTGTGGATAACCACTGCGCAACATGCTTTGTCCAATGCTTGTAATTTTGCAACTCCGATAACTTGAAAATTTGACAAGTGTTGGCTTTGTCTTTTGCATGATGTATAAACGTTGCTTGGGGTAGTTCACTTGATATACATGTGTAGCACTTGGTAGATTTCCAGCTTACTTGTGCTATGTGCTATTCTTTTGTGGTGGACACCTTTTCTAAAATGCTTAAAACTGAATCAAAAGTGCTTTCAAGCCATATTTCATATCTCTTGATCGGCTTTTGAGCACCGTGTTAAGCACTTGATTTTGTTGCCATGACACTACCTAGAGCATCTTCTCATTTGGATTGCTATAAACTTGGAGCTCCCTCATTGCATTTTCATGCATTTCATAGCTTGATTAGTGCATTTACCAACAAGGGGAGAAAGATACAAAGACAAAGTGATTGCATTTGTCCGGGGGAGTAGCACTTTGAGCTAGATGTGTTGAGCCTTTGCCTCGTCTTGAGGGTCTAGCCTTTTTTTATGTGTGAAAGTAATTGGTTTGGAGTCGTGCTAGTGGTGTTGAGCCTATTCTACCTCTTCTTGAGGACTAGTTTGTTTGTTTAGCTTGGTTGTGTCGAGCCTTTTGCCCATGTCTTTGGGAACCAAGTTTTTGCTCCATGTTTGCTATCCGGTGACTTTGTCTTAGCTTTTGTCTAGCTTTTGTTCACACGGATGTGCTATCTTCTACCTTCTTACGTTTTGTGTTGAATGTTGACAATGCACTCATCAAGGGGAGATTCTTGTAACACATGGTTGATTTAGGTCACATGTGTTTAGTTTTGTGATTGAGTGATTGTCAACGAGTCAACATTTTACTTCTATTTTCATTTATTCTTTATGCTTGGCTATGTTCACCGGCACACGTGGAGTGTGTCGAAGACGTATCTCTTGGTTCGTGGTTGTGCGTGTGTGGAGCTTCGGAGATGGTAGCCGACGGCGAGGTGAAGGGGGCCAAGGAGGACGTCCGGGCCGACGGACCGCTGGAGGTGAAGGACGGACGCGGAGGCTTGGACCGAGGGACCGGATCGTCGGGTGGCTAGCCATGGTGGGCATATATATCCGGGACATCGGCGAATGCAAGAGGACGTGGTGGGACCGTGGTCGTCGGGTCAAGGCGGGCGGCGCAAGCAAGAGCGGGGGGAGCTCGGATGACTTGGCTTCGGGCGGTCAAGGCGGCGATGACACGTGTCGAGGAGGTTTGGTGGTTTGTCCTCAAAACCATTGGTGCGGGTTTCGTGGTTTGGGCCTCAAAACCCACGGCCGCGGGTTTGGTGGTTTGTGCCTCAAAACCATCGGCCCGGGTTTCACGGGTTTGGGCCTCAAAAACCCGGGAGGACGTTCCGGTGGATCGGAAGGGCGGGCGTGGCGGCATCACGGGGAGATTGCGTGGAGCAAGGCTGCGATGATGAGGAGGCGCGGCGGTCGCCGGATCAAATTATCCCGAAGTCGGACTAAATTAGCCTTAGGGTTAGCGGTTCGGGCTCTTATGTATCTAGGGGTAGTTTGGGAAAAAGGGTTTGACTATATGTGGAGGATGACGACCTCCTCCCCTTTTGCCTCTCTTATTTTCGTTTTTTTTTTCCCCAATTTACGGGGTTCTTGTTTAGAGGTCCAAGAACAAATTTGTGGAGATTTTTCAGGGAAGGGCAGCCCCAATCTTGCTTGCCCTCGGGCTTCGTCACTTTTGTCTTTGTGATTGTCGTTCTCAGTTTTTCCCTATTTTTCGTGCTTATTTTCGATCTGAGATTCCCGGAGTTCTAATTGATTTCAGGCAGTGATTTTTTGGAGAATAGGTTCGTCCCTAGGTCGATTTCATCTGTGTCAAATTTGAGAGCCTTTCCTTTTGTCTCGATGGAGATCGAGTGATTTTTGGGTCGCACTTTTTCTGTTCGTGCGTTCAGGCGTCTGTTCTAGTTCGTCGTTCCTGTGTGCTTGCTCTTGGGGAACTGGGACCGATTGGAGAGCAGTCTGTGTCGATTTCTTGCAGGTGCTTTTCTTTTACGGATCAAGGGAAGGAGCTGGTCGGCCAGCGCCACCAACGCTGATGCTCAGGCATCACGCGCGCTCGGTAGAGCGGTGCTGCTCCTGTGCTTTCTTTCTGATTGATTTGCGTCAGGAGAGCAGGTTCAAGCTGTGACCGTGAGCAAGCAACGAAGTGCTCAGTCTGTTGGTGATTTGATTTCTCAAATCTTGTGTTGTCATTTTCAAGCTACAGGAGGCTTTGATTTTTCAATTCTTTCTCAAGCAATTTGGTGCTTTGCTTCCGGGTGCAAATGCTAGTTTTTTCTTTTTCTCTGTCTCGCTGTTCAGCAGGTCCTAGGCAAGCTTCGATCTTGTTTTTGCATGAGCTTGAGCAGAGCTGCATCTTCAGCTTGTGTGTGCTCCAGCACAAATCGGAGAACAAGTTGCAGCGCAGAGCAGCACCCGACGCTTACCATCATCGAGCAAGCGTCCGTGAGAATCCGGTCACATCAGGACTGCAGCTGTCAGCACCGAGTCCTCAAGCAGTCTGCTGCTACTCGTCAGATTGCAGCTCATCCTCTTCCTATCTGCAGCGTTCTTGAGGTATACAGCAGGTAGTGGTCTTTGACAACAAGAAATCAATTCAAGTTCAGGATGCAATTTCATTACTTTGCTGCATACGTGAACTACTACTCCTAGTAATCATTAGCTAATCATTGGATAATTAATTTATACCACCTTGGGTAGATTATTGTTTCCAATGCACGGTAGGAGCTGTGCTTTGCTGTTTGTGCTTCTTTCTTGCGCAGCAGACTCATCGATCGGCAAGGTAAAGCAAGTGGAGTTTTAGCACGTAATTTCATTCTCTTGTTTCCTTGAACTGGTTTGTCTAGCAATCAATTGTGAGCAACAGCAGGGGATGTTCCTCGGTGCTTGAGCCTTGATGTGATTTATTTTGGTTGGAGTACTACTCGGCTTGCTAGTTGAAATTGCTTGTTCGTGAACGGTGTTTGTTACCGATCCGTAGATTTTATCGAAAGTACTCTCGTCACGAGTTGGCGTTGGTATTTTTAGTTTCGGGAACTCACTTCTTCTCTATAGAAGTTGAGTGACTCTTTTTCAGTCCTCGGTCGATCTTTGCTCTCGTCGAGGTGTCCCGTTGTGTTCCTAATGGAACATCCACCCAATCTTTTGGGTCGTAGACATCTCGGTGCTCCTTTTGCTCATGACACCTTACTACCAGTTAGCACGTGTGTTACTTCGTCTCCGTTTGAGTTTGTTTTGAGGTTGGGGGTTGAGCCGATGACTCGAAATTGAAAAGGAAAAATTGAGGCTCCCATTCAACCCCCCGGCGCCGTTTCGGTCCTTCAAATATATAGTACCCATGCAAATCACAGAGCTGAACGTCTCAATATATCTCCTTCCAGAGCTCAACCGATCGATATGTTGAGGTTCCAATACGAGGACGCACCCTGCTTCCTGGTGCTGATGCACGCCAGCCGTGTCCCTCGATGATTTTCTTGAGCTATATGTTTCCCTGATGACTGATGATACCCTCAACTGAGCGAGCATCCAGTGAAATGGTAACTGCTGACACTTGATTGATCCATCCACTTCATGAACTGAAGCATCCCAATACCCAGCAACGCAAATCGCTTCCGAGTCTACAGAGACCACGACGAGACCGCCCTGAATGACCACGTTCTTGCCGTGACCCACATGCACCTCAAAAGGTCAGTGCATGACTCCGGGCGAGTGGCGACCACTGAAGCAATACACGAAGCCTACCAGGCACCGATATGCTGCATGACAGTGCACGGGTCGACATCTTGAGAGCTGCTGCGCCTAGCCGCCTCCTGCTATCCAGCAGGTGCCATGAGGCCAACCAAGTCAAATTGATCCTGATGCCTCTCATTCCAAAGCTGCTAGCTAGTGGGTTTGTTGCTGCATGGATACTGGGATGTGTATTGTATTGAGGACATATAAATGATGCAAGCTGGGTGTGAGATCGAGCAAGAGGTTGAATCTCTCAAGTGAGCCCAGCAGGTACTTATTTATAGCAAAGATATAAACTCGTTATTGTACTATATACTGTTGATGATGACGTGTTTTTTGGTAGAGAAGTCAGTATATGAGAACTGATATAAATAAAGTTTTAAATTATTACACCCTCTAATTTAAACGTTCAAAATAAATTACACCGTGTTTAAATTACACCTTGTTTTCTGTGGTTGTAGCACATGACCTCAGCTCATTCCAGAAGAGGCACACGCTGAGTCAGATGCTGCGGACAGCGGACTTCACGTGTTTCTGACGAGCTGGCGTCCGCTCAATAATGCCTGTACTGAGACACAATCAGTTCCCATGATACAGCTCATCCGGAATACATATGTGTTAGTGTCATGAAACTTTTGGCACACTAATGATAATCAATCCTAAGACATTACACCGCTACCCCCATGTACATGGCAGAAAAACACCGTGATAGCTTGCCTCAAGTGTCATGATGCCGCGGCAACCAAAGGTTAATGGACGATAACCTTATGTGTGGAGCTAGAGAAAATAAATAGTTTTTTTTTTCACTATTACATCAGATAAACTTTCACACGGCGTTTAGCTTTGCAGCCTTGTTGGAATAGCTAAAGAAAGACATCATGTGTTGAAAAGATATCCCTTGGGTCAATCTGGTCTGGGAGAAACACTACCCAAATGGAAAACTGTCAAGTCACATTAAAAAGGGGTCCTTCTGGTGGAGAGATATCTTGAAGCTGTTGGATAAATATAAGTAATTTGCCTCAGTCCAGGTTCAAAATGGATCATCTTGCCTTCTCTGGAGTGACAATTGGAGACAACAAACATTACAAGTGGAATTCCCTGAGTTATACTCTTTCTCTTTGAAGAAGAACTGGACTGTCAGTCAGTAGGTCCAGAATGATCAAGCCTTAACTCAGTTCAGTTTGCCCTCTCGGAAGAAGCCCACCAGCAATACCTAGCTCTGCAGGAAATCAAAAAGTGACATAAATCTCTCATCTGACAATGACATCTGGGTCTTCAATGGAGGCAGATTCACAACTGCCAAAGCTTACAAACTGCTAATGGGGCACAATCAGGTCCCACAAGCTTTTAAATGGTTATGGAAAAACTGTTGTCAACCAAAGCATAAAGTTTTCTTCTAGCTAATTCTCAAAGATAGACTCAGTACTAGAAATGTCCTGAGGAGAAAATCGATGCATTTGCCGCCATACAATTGTGTCTTGTGTAACTGCAACCTGGAGGAGTCAACTCAACACTTGTTCATAACCTGTCAGTTTGCAGTTGATTGCTGGAATGCAGTGGGTATCAACATTCATGGTCAGAATGACATTTTACAAGCAATTGATGCTATCAGATCTCAGTCTAACAGTAATTTCTTCATGGTGCTGATCATCCTGGTGTGTTGGGCTATCTGGACTTCTAGAAATGACTTGATCTTTAAAGGCATTCCGGCATCAGTTGACAGAGCAAAAGGAGGTTTTCAGAAAAGAAGTGCAGATTTTAACCTTGAGGGTTAAAGCACAACTTGCTGTTTTGTTTCATCAATGGATCCAGAATTTGTTGTAATCTGTATTTCTTTCTTTATTTTTTTCCTTTCCTTCTTTGTTTCTTGAACCTATTGTTTGAGACTGCTTTTGCTTTATGCTTTTGAATAAATTCCTGTAGGGGCTCTGGCCCCTCAAGTTTCATTAAAAAAGTGTTGTACATGTACGCTTTAGACTAGCGTCCATTTGAGTCTTGTGTATGCGTGAGATAGCCCTGGCGTCACTCACGACAGCCTGTTGTGCGCTCCGTGAGCACGTTCTATAACTCTGTATAAACTTCACAAAGATCAACATGATGGAAGTTGTTGGCTCAAACTCTCTTGATCATGTTACAATGGTAAACTACTCAGCACTAAACTAATCAGTCTTACATGTAGATGTCTCCCTATTAGCAGATGTTGATTTTGTGTGTGAGAGACTGACAGATCTATCGGAGCTTCATGGATGCAAGTATGATGATCTTTTCCAGCAGTCGATCTGGACAAGATCACACATCAATTCTTCTTGAAACACAGATCTCAACTCATCTCATTAGAGGGGCGTGCCATTTTTCCATACTTCGCCTCTGCGCACGCTGAGCCAAAGTCAAGATGCCATGACGTGTGTCTAATGATCTGGCATCCTCTCACTACGTGTAATTGCATACAATTAGTTTACCTGATACCGCTCATTCTGAAGATAGTGAGGTGCTAAATACCTCCACTTTTACATATGTGTTAGTGTCAAGAAAATAGTGTCTTGCACACTCTCAATCGCATGAGGATGAGGTGGAATGTTGTTTGAGGTGAACCGGCGTTCTCTGATGCAAGTTCATGATATATATACTAGCAAAGAAGTGAACACATACAGCGCTGGTAATTGAATACGGAATGAATGGAACGTTTAATAATGAGATATGAAATTCAAGGCAACACAACTACTGCCATTTCCTCAAAAAAAAACACAACTACTGCCTCTGAAATCCTCAGCTCACTCATACCAAGTACGCATAAGCTTTTTTGCGAATAAAACATAAATAAACCTATCCTAGTTGAGCCCAACGGCGATAGTTCCACCCTCTGATCCGGTGCCCTCAACGATGCCTAGTGAGCAGCTCGTGCGATGCATCCTTCACGGCCGCTGATGACGAGAGGTAGCGCCGGCGCTGTCCCTTGGCTGGAGCGTCGTGGGAAGAGCAGTAATTGGAACTGGTACCTAACTCAATAGACAGGTTTATAGGAATAATAATTTTAGTTAACATTGTTTTCTATTGGAGATAAATAATCGACACTGCAACACTACTCTGTTAAGCCCTCGCATGTTCGAATCAAGAACCTGCTTTGTTCTCATATGGAAACCATTTTTCAACAAGTCCATCCGCCCTCATGCATTGCCACGCGGTTATAGGACGATAGAGACATAGTGGTGACTTGTGCACCAAGGAGTACACAAGTTGGGCTTTGTTCTTCCGTTGGCTCTGCTGAGATAGGCTCAGAACACCTCACTTTCATGAGCAGAATCATCCGCCTTCCCAGCAACACAAAATTACTTGCGAGTCCACGGAGGCTACCCCGAGGCCCACTTCCACCTAGTGAAAAGATGCATATGCGTGGCAGTAGCAACCAACATGCATCTGAAAAGGTCCGTGCATCAGTGTATGATTCCTGGTGAGTGGAGACCAACGAAGCGACACGAGAAACAGGGGAGGCACAGGCACACGAGGCATGCGCGGAGCAACCTCCAGCTACCCAACAGGAGCCCCATCCGGTAGCCATCCGGCTTTACCGATGGGCTCAGAATACCCCATCCACTTCATGAACTGAAGCATCCCGATTCCCAGCAACGCAAATCGCTTCCGAGTCCACAGAGACCACGTCCAGACGGCCCTGAGTGACCACGTTCTTGCCGTGACCCACATGCACCTCAAAAGGTCCGTGCATGACTCCGGGCGAGTGGCAACCACACTGAAGCAATACGCGAAGCCGACGAGATCTGCTGCATGACAGTGCACGGGTCGACATCTTGAGGGCGCTGCTGCGCCTAGCAGCGTACTGCTATCCAGCAGGTGCCATGAGGCCAACCAAGTCAAATTGCTCCTGATGCCTCTCGTTCCAAAGCTGCTATCTAGTGGTTTGCTGCTGCTGCATGGATGATGCACATGACCCACATGTAGACCTCCAAACGAGTGTGTATTGTGTTGATGACATATAAATGATGCAATAGAGAGAGGTAGATGAGTCATGAGATCGCGCAGGAGGTTGAGTCTCTCAAGTGAGCCCAGCAGGGGATATTAGTAGTCAACAATATATAGTACAAAAAACAAGTTCATTGCTTTGCTTAGTTTGCTATATATAAGTACTAGTACAATATATTGTTGATGACGTGTTTTTTGGTTATAAATTACACCCTGCAATTTAAATGTTGAAAATAAATTACACCGTGTTTAAATTACACCCTGTGTTTCTGTGGTTGAAGCACATGACCTCTGCCCATTCCAGAAGAGGCACACGCTGAGTCAGATGTTGCGGACTTCACGTGTTTCTGATGATGAGCTGGCGTCCATCAATATATCAACTGGGATACAATTAGTTTCCCTGATACCGTTCATCCTGAATTATAGATTTCCATATGGCTCGCGCCCGAAGCACGACATTTTGGCCCGCCCAAAAGGCCCGAGCCCGCAGGGAGGCCCGGACAGGCCGCGGGTGTGCTTGGGCGGCCTCGTGCACGACCTCAAAGCACGCCCGCCCGGTGGTATGGCTACGGGCTGCTATGGGCCTGTAATTTGTGGATAAAAAAAACATCACACACACAATGGCTATTTTGGCCCAGCGGAGCCCAACTCTCCTCCTCTATCCTTATCCTTATCTTTAGAACGAATGGACCGGGGATGGGTTTATATGGCCAGATTATAAAAGAGTTAAAAGCTAGATCATTAGATTTCTTTTCTCGTTGATTTTGTTCATGAAAAAAGAAGCTCAAATGTTGATGCTCATGTAATAGCTAGAAGTTTAGTTTCTTCCGAGACGGGGTATATATGTCGGTTCTCGACACGCTGAAAAACCACATCATATAAATAAAGTCAGTGGTTTTGCCAAAAAAAAAAAGAAACGAATGGACTGCCACACATCACTCCCTTCTTTCCTCCCTCTTTCCCTCTCGCGGAGCTCTCGTGATCTTTGGATTGTTGGCGGCGCCGCTCTCTCTTCCTATCTTTGGAACCGCATGCGCTCGGCCCTTGGCTCGTGTGTGACCCGCGGAGCTCTTGCATGGGCACATGTGCGGTCGATGGACTAGCTCTCTCACGGCGCATCTACCATGGGTGTGGCGCTCTTACCTCAGCCCCGGCGAGCCGTGCGGAGATCTTGGCGGCTGGATCCCACCTCAGCGGCTGGCGACCATCGCTACACGCCAAGCCTGCCACGCCTCTTGTCTTCCCCTTCTCTGCGTACCGGGCTGGCATCGGTACGTGGGCGGCCCGGCCCGTAGTTTTGGCCGGGGCTGTGCGGCTGGCATAGCACGATTTTCAGCCGTGGGGCGGGCCTGGGCTGACCCCTGGCCGCGTAGCCCGATGAAGCCCGTGGCGGTGAGGCCCGGCGGGGCGGCCGCCGGGCGATGCCGGGCGGGCGGGCGTTGAAATCTATAGTTGCATGTGGCCGTGAACTGGAAACCAACTTTCGCATAAATATATAAAATACCTCCTGTTCTGATAAATGTAGTTGTACTGTAGGTAGTTATACTTTCAACAACCCACATTAGCTTGTTTTATTTGCCCTTGGAAGATAAAGACTCATATTCACTCAGAGCACCACTACAAATACCACCACACTCTATGTGCTACTCACTTCCTCTGGTTCTCAAGCCGGTGGTCTTGCGATGGCTTGTGTGTGTTCCTTCACCCCTTTAATTCTTTTGCATATTTTTTTTCATCAAGTACTAAGTCACTTTGGAATGAGTTGCATCCGGAAGGGATATTCGCACTTGAATATGAGAGGAATTCCAATAGGGCACCGATGTGCTACCATTTGGAGTAATGGCGCCACCATTTGGAGCAATTTTGTTAGGAAAACAATCTGAATGTGTGAATGCTTCATAGACATTCTCTCAACTGCTAGTAGGGCAGCACCAAGCACCCTAAAGACAGTTTAGAGCCCTAGAGGATGTCGTCCCTGGCATCTGTCATACCATGCTGCGCCAAGTCACTGATCGAGAACGTTTCTGGGTGCCCGTACTGGATAGTGGATGCAGACAACAACATGTGAGATTTGTAGTGCATGTTGAGAGGACATGACCTGCAAGCATGGGCGCGAATGTGACGAGCTTCAGTTCCTGGGATCAATCAACTCATGATGCACATCATGATATGCCACTATGCCAGAAAACGCTATCAGTGACACTCTGATTAGTGACGTGAAAAGAAAACGCGTCACTAAACTGATATCAGCGACGCGGGTTACCTCATGATGCACATCATGATATGTGCAATGATCCGATCTTGTCTCGTTTTTTACTCTAAACTAAGCAATCTTCAAAATGGTCCCATCCGTCCTGTCCCTTTCTCTCACAATAACCAAATGTGAATGAGCACTACTGATATCTCAAACTGGGAGCATTGGTGGCAGGCACCTGCTGCTGCTGGTCGCGTGCTAACCTGCGAACTGTGGCGCCGGCAGCTGCTGGACGGGGTGGCGTCGACGAGTGATGCATGAGCGGTTCTAGTGGAGTGGCTCCGGCTCCTGACCCTGAGCCCCTTTTGCTCTGCTATCTGGTGCTGTTTCGTGAAATTAATTGAGCAAATTTATTATATTACTTATGTTACATGTGACCATGTTGCTGATACAATTAGTGGTGTTGTTTCGCGAAATCCAAGCTCTGTCGGAGCTAAGCACTGCAACTTTGGCCGCATCGTCAATCGCCAGTCACCACCTGTCGCCGAAAACTGATGGCCCAAGCCAGTTTGTTGATTTTGCATTTTGATGCTATCACGCATCTTGAGGCTGACCTAGATTGAAAACATGGCAGCCTTAGAATGTCTGGTCTGAATGTATACAAGAACAAACAAAATAAAGGAACAGAGGCAAGAGATTGATGTGTAGTGCTGGAAATTCACAATGCACAACACAACCATAAAATCCTGGTTGTATTTTCTTTTTCTGGTAC
Source organism: Hyparrhenia diplandra (assembly GCA_015847255.1). Classification (NCBI taxonomy): domain Eukaryota; kingdom Viridiplantae; phylum Streptophyta; class Magnoliopsida; order Poales; family Poaceae; genus Hyparrhenia; species Hyparrhenia diplandra. The sequence continues at coordinate 189,446 of JADLZK010001660.1, forward strand.
CAAAGTTATGTACACACAGTAGGTTGGATGCTAGTTGAACTAACATAACTATTGTGATGCTGATAATTCCCATGAAGTGAGCGTCTATTTGATCCACGACAATATAATGTTCGCCCAAATCCAGGCGTTGGTGAGCCACCTAGACCACAGCTAGAGATAGTGACCATATGGTGCCGGTTGTCGACACCATGTCACCACTTGAGAGAAATGGTGTTGTGGTGGTATGGCGACATTGCAGCTGCAGACCCACATAGGGATTGCCGTCTCATCATTTTGATGCCTCTCGTGTCGTGGATGCATCTGCGATGCAAGCTTCGACGCATAGTTGCAACAACAAGACACAAGCCATGGATGTGTGTTGAGGGCCGAGTGGCAGCGTGACCACTTTGGGTGTGGAAACCTGGTGTAGTGACATCATTTGAGGTGAAGGACTGTTCAAGCGACTTGGCAACGACGTTTTGCTGATGCCTCTCAATCCCAACATTCTAGCTAACTCTCCTCCAGTGACGCTAGTTTGTGGTGATAAATAAAATAGGTAACCAAACTTGGGCGGGTAAAACTGAGCACGGAGGCTTCAAGGAGTGAAGTATATATATGTTAATATTTATTGAACTGTTCATTTAGTTCAATGCATGGTTATTTATTCTGAGATGAAAAGCCAGCACTACTGCAATTGCACTTGTCAGAGTTAGGGTTCCCTTAAATCTCAGGGCAGAACTTGTTGCTGAAAAACGGGCTATATCCCCGGTCTCGAAAAAAAAAAGGGCAGAACTTGTTGCATGTGGCCTACTAGTAATTCCTTGCAGCTACAAGTCGAGTGTCACGTACCACGAGTTAAGAGATTATTTAATTATTATGAACACTCTGATAGACATGTTTCTCTTTTATGAAACCTTTGATTGCCATGTTAACTACTGTATGCGATATAATCATGAGGATTTACCGCGAGGGCTGGTCATTCAATATACTCCCTCCGGCCCCACGGACTTTGTCACCCCTGTTTTTCCGTGCCATCTTATTCAATGCTTCGTCTTATTCAAATTTTTGCACAAATGTAATTTATTTTTGACGACTTATTTTATCAATGAAGATACTTGAATATTGATTATTTTATTTTATGATTTGCATAAATATTTTAAATAAGACGGATGGTCAAAAGATGAAGTTCAAAAGTCAAAAACGTCAAAGTGCATGGGACGGAGGGAGTATAATGTCACCACCAAACTTGTAGGCCTTCCTGCTCCTGTAAGGTCCCAATAAGCACTCCCTTAAAATAAATGTTCCAACCAAATAGATAAAAGTATGAACCATGTCAATGCAAAAATGGGCCTATGGGGCCAAAAATAAAGTGCCAGTCAAGCTGAAAAACCAAGTATGAAACAACTTACGACTGGTGTGGAAAATGGAGTGTGAACAGTTTGATACCAGAGACCAGTGCAGCAACTACAACAACTCACTACATTAAAGAGGCATTTTCATGGCACGGCTTTTAGACCAATGTCATGAACTATTTTTGCTAGCTTCAACAGCCAAACGGGGAGCTTTACGATCAGCTTCACGGGCAGAGCATTAGATTTTGCGTTCTTACAAGGGTGGGAGCCAGATGAAGCTAGAGAATATCAGCTTATTATCATAGTGTTGGGGAGTGGTCCCCGGCGATGCAAGCGGAGGTGTCTGCGACCACAGAAGGACCCTCGCGGAACCCGGCGCCGACAATTTTACCGTTTGGATTCCATGTTCTATGCGGGGAGGGTACGCTTAGCGGACCTCCTCCGCGGCGCAGATAAAAGCGAAGGCTTTCAGTCACGCCGCTCCACTTCAACAACACACGGACAGATCTCCCCCGATCATGCAAGGTTAGCGAGGGCTTACACCTCCGCTGCCTTCTTCCGTGAGAGGTCGCGGAGGGTACACGTCGCGGCAAAACCTGTGCGAAGCCCGAGGGACACGCGGAGGCCTCGGGTCCCGAGAGGTGGGCCGTCGCGTGGGTCCAGGGAGCGGAAGGCGGCGACTCATGTACAAGTACGATATTGGTTGACGCTATTTGTAGACCTAGAGGAATATGCCCGAATCCCGAGGGGCAAACATGTAATCCCACTTTACTTGGTGTTGTAAAACTATAAATAGGGAGAAGTCCTCCCCTAATAGAGAGGTTGGTGAATTCCATTTATGAAGCATTGTTGCAATTAATCCCACACTCAATTCTAGAACCACCCCAAAGCTCCCTCAGGGCTCCGCCCCGAGCGGAGGTATCGACCGTGTTTGGGAGCCCTTAGCTCAACATTGGCGCCCACCGTGGGGCCCGGGACAGAAAAACCATGGCACCACGTAAGAGAAAGAGAACCACCACGGGTACCGTGGCACCCACCGAAAAGTAGCCGACCCGAGGGAGAAGCACGAGGAGCACCTACGCCGATGGCGGAGGAGGACCCTCCGCTTGAGAATGAGCAGGCGGAGAGGAGACAATTGGCTTAAGGTGGAGAAACAATCGAGCCACGGGAGGCGAAGCACCCCAAGATAGACTTCGTGAGCTACGCCGATTTGCAAGCATCTTTTGCGCAGCTCCAACAGAAAAAGATAAAGCGGCCGCGGCTTACGCTGAAATCCTCAAATCACAAAGAGGCCTCCCTCGCGAGGCAGCGAGATAAGGCGGCGAGATGGCCTTTGCAAAAGTGCAAAAATTCAAAGCATGCAATTTGCCACTCGCCTCCGCCAACTCGCCCACCGTTAATCATCCCTCCATCCCCATACCGAGCTATATCCCCATAAGCATTGACCAGGAAGCTTCACCCAACCCAATGATTGTCCAGATCCCCCACGGGACCGGGAGAGCTTTTGATCCAAAAGTCCCCGCTGCCCGGAGGGGATACAATGGACACCATGGCCAACCAGATACAAGCCCACCCAAGCTCCCAAAGTTTAATGGAAAAACAGACCCACAACAAGTTCATAATGAGCTATGAGAGGGCGGCAGTAGCTTCGGCGGGGCAACGACGCAGTTGTTGGCTAAGGCCTTCATAATCGCTAGCCGAGGGAGACGCCTCGCATGGTATTCCATGCTCAAGCCCGCACGATATATTCATGGGAAAACCTCCGTGACAAGATACTAGAGAATTTCAAAGGATTGGTCGCGGGCAATCACTCACCTCCATGGATCCGTTCCAATGCAAGCAAGGTTACAATGAACCACTAAAGGATTTATGGAAAGGTTCCTCGCGAATCAAGGCTTAAGGCCCCGGGACGCCCCCGATCAAGTGGCAATAGATGCAGCCATCGAGGGGGCTCCGCCAGGACCATTCACGGAGAGTTAGCGCGGAAGAAGCCGTAAAACAATGCAGGAGCTTCAGAAGCAATTGAGATCCGGATCCGATCGCACGAAGACTATCGGAAAAGACTCAAGAACAAAACATCTAAAAGCGGTGACAAAAGGTAACAAGAAGAACCAAAGAAGCGGAGCAGCAAAGAACCCAAGCAAGTCCGTGGTCAACGTGTTTTGACGATGAGTCGACAAACCGAGCCCACCCAAAGAAATAAAACAATCGTGGAGCCAGGCCACCGGACAACCAAAAGTCGATCAAGGAAAAGGTCCCCTTTAAAAAATTGGAACAGAGGGCCGAGGAAACAGCTTTGGCGCGATACATGGCGAAGAGAAAGGCCATTACACAAAAAAGATTGCCCAATCATCCAACAAGAAAGAGATAAGGCACTCAAAAACCAAGCGCACCCAACCCCCGCGAGTCAACCTCCGCAGCCGGGCGAGAAATTAACAACGCTTACACTTACACGCCAAGACCGAGCCTCCGCCAAATTTAATCACCACCACCAGCAAGATCGCCCAATTTATCCCTCCCTAACATCAAACCCGGGTGCACCCATCGACCCCTCGCAAATGCCTACTACCCCGGCTTTCTTCCAAAGATGGAGGCCTTCGCCACCTCCGCCTATCCCAAAACTACTCCTGAGTCGAAAGCATGTCATACTCCACCCGAGGCAACATTTGACCTACGCCGAGGCGGGTGGCAACCTCAACACACAATAAGACAACCTGTCAACCGGATATCAACCCAAAACTTGCCACCACCTCCGCAAGGACCCCCACCCAAAGCCCCCATGAAAAATGAGCCAAACTCGAAAAACCAATACAACCCCCCACCCCTCTACCGCCCATAGGAACCATAATGCCGACAAGCGGGGGTTCATCAATAGAGTATGAAACCAAGAAACGTAAGAGGGACCACCTCCGCTTGGTAAATAATGTAGCGGTTCAACCCTCGGTCAGGTTCGAGAGTGGTCGAAGACCCCCATAACTTTTCGAAGCGGCACTCAACCGAAAGCTACCCACACGCTGACGAATGGTGATAGAAACCAACATAGCAACATGGGAAATGAAGAGAGTTCCGTAGATACGGGAAGCTCGCGCAGACATAATCTTCGCCAATGCGCTCGATAAGATGAATTTCAATAGAAATCAGCTACAGCCATCGACTCACCACTCATAGGATTCTGCTGGAAGACAAGGGTGCAAGCATTGGGCAAGATAGTCTTACCGGTGTCCTTCGCGGGACGAAAAAGTGCAAGAACGGAGTACATAACCTTCGACATCGTCGATGTTTACTCCCCGCACAATGCAATATTCTAAGAGGGTTCACAAACAAGTTCAATGTCTGCAATACACATGGGCTACTTGTGTATGAAAATCCCAAAGACTCCATGGGATCATAACAAAGTGTATGGGAGCCGTAAAGAAGCTAGAAACATAGAAAAGGCCATATACCGCGCCACACAGGAATGTCAACTCGCGTGGAAGGAAAAGGCGAAGGTCCAGAGCCACCGCACATGAAAAAGAGCAAACGAGCCAAGGGCCGTGAAAAATCAAGAAGATAAGAATAGACGATGACCCGCACCATTCTATAACTATCGGCCACAGCAGATCTAAACCCGGAGGAAGAGAAAGAGTTGGCGGAGCTCCTTAGCAAAAACAAGGAGATTTTCGCCAGTCAGCCCGGACCTCCGCTGAGTAGACAGAGATACAATCGAACACGCCCTAGACATCAATCCGAAAAATGAAACCAAAGAAGCGCCCAGAGGAAAATGTCAAGACGTAATACCGCAGCCCCAAGCGGAGGTACGTAGATTACTTGACGCGAGGGTAATCGAGAGAAGTCAAATACATGTGACCGGCTAGCAAACGCTGTCCCCGTCCCAAAAAGACCTCCCAAAATGAGAATGTGCATAGATTTCACAGATCTCAACAAGGCAACCAAGAAAGACAACTATCCCTTGCCAAGAATAGACACCTCCGTGGACAAAGCAGCCAGGATGTCAAAGGTTTTCATTGCCGGATTGCTATTCGGGATATCATCAAATATGGTTGAAAAAAGAAGACGAAGAAAAACCCAAATTTTACAACACCATTCGAACATATTGCTTTGTCGAATGCCGAGAGGGCTTGAAAAATGCAGGAGCAACCTTCGCCAGAATGACAAGCAAAGTTTTAACCGGGCAACTACGCAAGAACATGAATGCGTATGTCGATCATCTCATAGTCATGAGCAAAAGAGAGCAGTGACCACATCTCCGACTTGCAAGAAACCTTTGTGAACTCAAGAAGTCGGGCCTCGGGTTGAACCCCGAAAAAAGTGTGTGTTTGGAGTCACCAAGGCGAAGGTCCTAGGATACATAGTCGGGTTCAAGGAGTCAAAGCGAACCCGAAAAAGACAAAGGCAATCGAGAGACATGGCGGAGCCCAAAACAAAAAAAAAAGAAGTACAAAAGCTAACAGAAGAATAGCGCCCCTCAATAGATTTATTTCCAAGTCAGAAAAAAGTCTCCCATTCTTCCAAGCCCCGAGGGGAACAGAAACATCAAATGGGGAAAGGAGCAAAGGCGGAGGCCTTCAAGAAACCTCAAGGAATACCTACAAGAACAGCTAACGGTAGCCGCATTCGATTTAAGAGAAACCTATACCCCCGTACATCGCAAAGATCGATCACGCCGCCGCCGCAGTTGGCGCCCAAGAGAAAATGAAAGCGATCGCGACTATACGCCTTCCAATCTACTATGTGTCGGAGGCACTCACAGAGCTTAAGATCAATTACACATAAATAGAGAAAATAGCATACGCCCCGTGATAGCATCCGTGAAACCGAAGCACTACTTCCATTCATACAAAGTGATAGTACCCACCTCGCGAACCGCTAGCGGAGGTCCTACAAAAACAAAGAAACATCGCGAAGAATCAAGAAATGGGCAAATGGAGCTATCTCAGTTCGAACTAACATTTGTGCATAGGACAGCCATAAAATCACGTGTGTTAGCGACTTTGTAGCGTAATGGACACCGCATACCAACAAGAACAAACCATTCGGGCCGGAGCTTTGGACAGCTTTTACGTGATGGAGCATGGGGAAGAAACGGAGCAGTGGGCCTCCGCCGTGATAATGTCGCCACAAGGAATCGATCATACCGCCATTCGGCTGGAATGTACTCAAACAAACAACACAGCGAGAATATGAAGGGGCTCATATTAGGACTAACAAAGGCTAAGGCTTACGGCGCAAAGTTAGTGGAAGTAAGAATGCACTTCGATGCGCCGGTAGCAAAGCCAAGTAGAAAAAGAATGCATGGCAAGAGAGCCGGAGCTTGTAAATTACCTAGCGGTGGTCGTGGCAATGGAACTAAGATTCCGTGGATTCACAAAGGAAATTCATACCAAGAGAGCAAAACAACGGCAGACGCCCTAGCAAAGGCAAGCAGAGAAACAACCTCCGCGATGCCACGAATACAATTTACAATGTGGTGCACAAACCAAAGAATAAACAATAAAAACAAAGATTCAGAATCTGTCATGTTAGTAGAAGGCTAAGACCGGAGACAGTAATACTTGACAACCTCAACAACGTGAGCTACCCTTAAAACGGGCGGAGGCCACTAGAATGTAAGCTAGAGCAAGAAGCTACACGCCATTGATGGCCAACTCTTCAAGAGAGGGTTGGAGAGGCCAATGCTCAAGTGCATTTCACAAAGCGAAGGTATAGAACTACTCAAGGAAATACATGCCGCATCTGCAGGTCTCACATTGGGCCGAGGGCACTTTCTCGCGAAGGCCATCCGCCAAGGATTTTAATCGCCCACACACATAAAAGATGCACAAAGAAATTGTCAAGTCAGCGCGAAGCATGCCAAAACTTCGCGCCACACCGTAAAAACCCCCCGCCAAAACTCAACCGATACCTCCGACCGCCATTGCGAGATGGGGAATTGACATCGCCGGCCCCCTACCGACAAAGACAAGGAGGAAACAAGTTCGCAGCTTGTTGCAAAGGGAATACTTTACCAGATGGATAGAGGCAAAACTGGCCGGGCAAAGATCACCTCCGATTCCATAATCAAGTTCTACCGGGCGTAACATAATATGCGTGGTTGGGGTACCAAGAATGGTGACAAGAGACAATGGCAAGCAATTTGACTCTCAGACAAGTTCGGAGACTTCGCTCCCAAATGGGCAATTTAAGATAGCCTTCGCGTCGGTTTATCACCCACAATCAAACGGAGCAAAGAGAACGAGCAAGCGGAATTGTATTCTCCGTGATTTCAAAAACTCTCTTCAACCTTCACAAGGGAAATGGGCGGGACGAACTACCGGTCATTTGGTCCCACAACACAACATCTTCGCGTGCCACCGGTACACCCCATTCAAGCCGATGTATGGAGAAGAAGCAATGCTCCCGTAAGAGCTGAAACACGAAAGTCTCCGCGCCATGAAGCACAAAATAGCAGAGGACGAGGATTACGCAAAAAGAGACACTTGAACAAACAAGGCTAGAAGCTGTGGAAAATATTCAAAAGTACCAAGCGGAGACAAAAAAATGGAGAGACAACAAAGTCCGCAAAAAGCACATCCAAGATGGAGATCTCAGACTCAAAAAGAAAACCAAAACGCTTCAACAAGTTGGGGAAGCCGCAGCGAAGTGGGGACGGTCCATTCATCGCAAAAAAGCAACAACAAGACAAGGGGCTTTTCCGTCTCCGGATGGCGAAGGCAACACCTCCCACCACACTTGAATGTGGACAATCTTCGCAAGTGCTACATGTAAGGCCATACCCGCAAAATATAAGCAGAGGTCCGCCACTACTTTACTTTCACGCAAGTAGCATTAGATTTATCATACCAGTTCAAAAAAGTCTCGCACTCTTTTCCTCGGGGGAACTCCTAACGGAGGTGAGGTTTTTAATGAGGCGAGACTAATGTAAAATCCTCCGAAATATAAAGAGGAAATTTCCCCAACATACAAAGAAGATCATGTCGAAAGTGACTAGCAACGCAGATCCACGTAATTCGACGAAGGCAACAAAACGCCTGAGAGGACATCTTTTAGGGCGACGTAACGCCGGAGGTTCTATCCTAAAATGACCTCTAGGGACCAACGAAACGGTCCACAAAATCCTCGAAAAAAAAGTCCTACCCGAAGCGTAGGCATCGACGTGGCACAACGGCATTGTGTCAAAACTAAAAAGCTGAAAAAAGACTGTCCCACTTCAGGCATCAAAGCATCACCTCCGCCAAAGCAAAAGGAAAAAAGGAGGTCACTTGTAAAGCTTCTTTTGCATCTAGAAAAACTCTTGCTATATTATTACATACGAAAATTACACAAGTGCATGACATTGTGTCAAGTTAAAGTTACAAACATCTTCAAAGAAGATGGTATAGTGGTAGCGGTGGAGCAAGAAGAAAAACAAGATACTCCATACAAGCATGCTAGGCAACAGACACATGCCGCGAAAGCAGTAAAAAGCTCGCCTTCGTACACGCCTTCACAAGTAAAGCATTACACCATCAGCGTAGAAGATGGTACAGTGGTAGTACGCATAAGAAGACGCAGGACGTGATCACAACCACCGTGTAGGGCAACGCCTTCACTCCGCACACAAAAGGAAGCCTCCGCCCGCCGTCGGCCCCCCTCTCGCATAAGCTGCACCGTCATAGGAGACCTTCATCTTAGTAGACCTCCCGCCGCCGGGAACCACGATAGACCTAAAGATGCTCTAGCGGAGGCTTAACCCGCAGGGCAAGCTACCCAAACCACCAAAGCTCATCGGCAAGAATTAATAGTTCTCAGGCCTGTCTTAGTCCGAGCTTCCATTACCAACGAATAAGAGGACAACTAAATTGGAGTCCTAGACCACCGACATTTAACCCTCACACGGTCTCACATTTTAACTCATCCGGCCCATCGCTAAACGGACCCATAGTACCAAACACGGGGGGGAAGAAAACGGTTGGGTTATATACTAACCCAACCCACCTAACACACCTATCAAAGGACAACTTCAATAAGTCGAATTAATGACAAAGGCACTATAAAACCAAACCCCGTCCCCCCACCACGACCCATACATTACACTCATTACCATAGAGTACCACCATACCAACAAGAGCTAGAGTACGACATGAGTGCGGATGTGAACCTCCGCCAACTCACACACAAAAAAAGAAGAAACCGTGTAAGAAATCGTGAAAGACTCGGGCTTTTGGGCAACAAAGCAGGGGGAGACCGCGTAAGAATTCGTAACATCCCCCTGAGTCGGAAGTTCTTGCAAAGCGACCAAATGCCGATCTTTGCCGAAGACCCGCGGAGGATCTAAAAAACAAGAAGTGCTTTCCACACGTGTAGCGGAGGTTTTCGAACAAAGCATTCATTACCCCACGCGAACATCTCGCAAATGAAGGGGACCTAATTGGCGCAAAGAAAGAAATGATTAGCCTTCACTGCCAAATCCACAAGTGCAAGAGCGAATAGAAAAACTGTGTATCATGTAACTAAAACAAGCTCAGAAAGATTTCACAACCTACGCTTTATTAATAAAAATGACTATTTACATCATGTTACAAAAGCAAAAAAACAAAGCCTACAACGGCCCAAAGTGAGGAGGCCCCTCCCAGCTATTGAAGTTAGTAAACGCCATCCGCTCATCGCCTAAGTCGAATAAAACGCCTTCCCACATGTCATCCACACTAGCGTTGGCGAAGGTGTCCTTCCAAAAACGCCAAAGATCTCCGTCTACATAAACGCCATTGCGATAAAAGCAAAGTGGATAAACATCCCGCGCGCGGTGCACCTCATCGTGAACCTACGCTAGAAACCATTGTTTGAACAAAACATTAAGCTTTCATTTAAGTAATACGGTAACACTTTTACAAGCGGAGACTTCCATCCGCGCAAAAGGCTAAAAGCCATAAAAATAAAAACCTATAAATTTTTCTACACCTCCACATCTTCATTCGTATGCGATTCCTCATGCGGGCCGTGAGCGGGTGGCGGAGCATCATCGTGTTGAACTTCCCCGCACCACCTCGATCCGCGGAGCAGAGCCTCCGCCGGTCTACCACCCTAAACAAGAAACTACGTTACACACCGAGAAACAGAGAGAATTAACAAGAGCAAGGGGTAACCTTAAGCGCAAGACTCACTGAAAAGGGAGCGAGCGAGGGACGCGGCCTCCCGCCGCCTCGCGTGGACCGCCCGTAACTTCTTCATGAACGAGCCCACGAACTTCCTTGGCGATCACTACCAAGCCCGCCGTGTTTGACGGCCGATGGGTATCCTTCACCCGGACTCGAGCCACATCACCACGCCCCTCCTTGCAAAGGATGCGGGTGATGTTCGTGCCGCGGCCCGAAAGCACCAAAAGTCGACACTCCCCCGCAACACTTCGGGAAGTTTGGCCACATTCTTCGCCATCCAGGATAGGGGCCGGGCGCCCCGCCCTCCGCAGAAAGGGCGTCCACAACCGCGCCAACGGAGGTCACGGCCTCCAAGATACCGAACGAGCAAATGCGAAGTACGGGACGCATAAATGTTGTCCACCGCACGCCGTCGCTCCGCCGACCTGCGCCCCGCGAGGAGGTGAGGCTAGCGTTGGCTTCTTCGAGCTTAGCTTCCATCTCGCGCAGAGCCTTTTTCAGCACCCCTCCGTGCGGGAAAACCGGCAAGTCCTGCGCCTCCTTAGTCGCGAAAGCAGCCTCGGCTGCGGCGGTTCCCGCCCCTCGAAAAAAACAATCTTCTCCAAGGAAACCTTCTCCCTCGGACCAAGCGGAGAGCCTCGCCTTCAACTCAAACTGGATCTTGTCCCGCGCTACAAGTTCCCGTGAACTTTAGCGCCGAACACACTCCAAACTAGTGGTCATCCGTGAAAAAGCGTAACCACGAGATATTAAAATTACATCAAAAATCAAGAAAAGAAAGAAAATGGGAAGAGGACATCTCCGCACCGAAAGGCTCGTCTATAGCCTTCCCGAAGACATCGAGACGTCGCTTTCCGAAAAATATTTGAATATGGTATCTAATCAGAATATTAGACAAGATCACAAAATTGGTATAATAAAAACGAGCGAGTGAAACATGAAACACCACTCACTTAAGTCACCCTCCGCGGCAACTTGAGGGGAGCCCAGGCCAAGGCTAGCAGCAGCTCCGCCACCATCTGAATCAAAAAAGGGTTAGATAAACAGCAACAAACTAAAACAAGAAGCAAAATAACAAACAAAACATACCCCCAACTCCAGCGTGAGCGGAGGTTGCCCCAGTACGCAAAACCTCCAATACCTCCGCAGCCTTCGCAGCCTTCACAGCGGAGTTCTCCTCTTCAACACCCTTGCCCTTGGAGGCATTATGAATGGCGCGAAGCTCTCGCGATCAGGGGGGTAAGTCGGGGCTCACACCGGTGGCGGACGAAGAGTCGTCGGAGGTAGAAACATTTTGCTACCTCTTCAACCACCACCTTGCCGCGAAGCAACCGATCAGCTGGCTCCCCAAGCAATCCCCTCGCGGTGGGCGGAGCTGTCACTAGATGTTGGAAAGTCGCCCATGGGGTCGGGCATGGCCTTCGACACCTCGACATGGCCTCGCCAAAGAAAGCCCGGCGACACTCCTTGGCCGTAGGGGAGACCGACCCAACCCTCAGGCGGGAGACGAAACTCCTCCGCCGCCAATCAAAGGAAGGGCGGCGCCGAAGACCCCAATGGGCGGATCCATCATCTTCTCCCGCCTCTTTGCTACCGCCCTCAAGCCTCGGCTCTCCGCGTCTTTTGATCTTTCACTAGCTTATGGGCCAAGATCTTCTTCTTTTTGGCCTCTTCCTTGGTCGCCGCAGGCGGCCAGCGGAGCTGCAGGCGAGCGGAGGCGCCGCCCTCCACCTTCTTCTTCTTGGACTTCCCCGTGTCAACGGGGAGCCTCTTCTTGTCACCCGCGAGGGCGCCGCGGAAGATTTGCCCTCGAGCGCCTTCGCTAGCTTGGTGGCTTCTTCATCCTCACGCCTTTTAACATCCGCGAATCAATTTGCCGGAACCTCGTGGTTACCATACTCCACCTTCATCTCCTCAAAAACGCGATTGACGGGCATGGTCCCCGCCCCCCGAGACCTCCGCGGCGAGAAATTCTTTCATTGAGATGGCGCCAAAGAACTCCCCGGGCCTCCATCTCCACCCGCATTACAAAGGCATCAGCACTAACACCCTCCGGAGGCGGGCACCGAGCCGGGGAAGGGAACCATCTCCGCGTCCCAAAAAAACAGGAAGATTAACCCGTTCTATCACCAGCGGGTCCTTGTGACGCCGCGAGGGGAGAATACTTAGCGGCGCACATCTCCTCCACCAAGTCGCGCCCTCCGAATAACAACACGCTAGAAGCGTAAACGCTTTGCGACACTTTTCCCTCCTTTCGACCGCTCTTCATTTGGATCGGGCCGGGAGACGATGTCTACGGAACCAAACCGACGCTGGGGGTACGGGACACCTCCTCCCGTCAACCATCTTGCTCGTCCTCGCAGACTTGGCGTAGAACCAATAATCCATCCACCCGGGTTCCCACTTGTTCTTACGGGCATAGGAGATCTCCGCTTTCTCCTCACCCCCGATAACGACGAGGGCTGAAGGTGCAAAGATCCAAATTGAAACCTCTTCTCGCTCCCATCGGGCATCTTTCGAGTCTTCGGTTGCTTGTGAAGCTCGAAGAAGCGGACGAAGGTGTTCATATCCACCTCTCCGCCATAAGATTCCACCGCCCATGCAAACTTCGACAATGCAAGGAATGCATGGGGGAGTAAGTGATGAATCGCACCTCGAACGACTCCAACACCGTGCGCAGAACGAAAAAGAGGGCAGCGGAGCCCGCAGTGAAGAAATCCCTAAAGACAATGCCCCACCGATGCCGCGGTTCCGGTAGCTCGCACAGCCGCCTTGAGGGAGCTTCACTTCACATTCGCTCCGATATATCCTTCTCGCGGAGGTCGTCGAGCATCGATTGAGTCATCTTCGACGAGCCGAGCTCAGGATAGCATCGACCTCCTCACGAGCCATGAGGTCACCAACGGAGGCTTCGACGTCGGATAGGGTCTCCTCCAGATCTCAGGCGCGGGCTGCGCCTAGCATACAATCCTCAAAGAGGCGAAGGTATTGGCTAGCACGATACGGCGAGAGCTCCGGCGTATGGACCGTGGAGCTCCCGACGGGGAAGCGCCCCTTACGCTAGGCGGCTTGGGACAAGCACGCATGCACCTACGTGAGTCGCAAGGGCTAGCGGGGGCGAGGCAAAAGCGGTGTAAAGCTTAAAAGGCGAGCGCCGCAGGAAGGCAAGCAAGGAGAAAGGCGAAAGCGATGGCTGGGGTGAGGCCTCACCCGGGGATAGTACCAACCCCGGACCCTTCGCATCCCAAAATGAACAGCTGCGACCAACGGCCAGAAAACGGTCACCTCAACATTGGGGTGCGAGCCAATTTGTCCGTTGCGATCGCGACGATTCAAATTCTGCAACGCGAAGGTCCCTCACGGAATCGTCCGGGGGAAGGACCCTCAACACCTCCGCTATATCGCAAACTGTTGAGAGCGAAGGCACGCCTCCGCTTACGACCATTCGCTCCCAAGGGGGGGGAACTGTTGGGGAGTGGTCCCCAGCGATGCAAGCGGAGGTGTCTGCGACCACAGAAGGACCCTCGCGGAACCCGGCGCTGACAATTTCATCGTTTGGATTCCATGTTCTATGCAGGAGGGTACGCTTAGCAGACCTCCGCCGGCAGATAAAGCGAAGGCTTCAGGTCACGCCGCTCCACTTCAACACACGGACAGATCTCCCCTGATCATGCAAGGTTAGCGGAGGGCGACACCTCCGCGGCCTTCTTCCAGGAGAGGTCGCGGAGGGTACACGTCGCGGCAAACCCAGGCAGAAGCCCAGAGGGACACGCGGAGGCCTTCGGTCCCGAGAGGTGGGCCGTCGCGTGGGTCCGTGGAGCGGAAGGCGGCGACTCATGTACAAGTACGATATTGGTTGACGCTATTTGTAGACCTAGAGGAATATGCCCGGAATCCTGAGGGGCAAACATGTAATCCCACTTTACTTGGTGTTGTAAAACTATAAATAGGGAGGAGTCCTCCCCTAATAGAGAGGTTGGTGAATTCCATTTATGAAGCATTGTTGCAATTAATCCCACACTCAATTCTAGAACCACCCCAAAGCTCCCTCGGGGCTCCCCCGAAAGGAGGTATCGACCGTGTTGGGAGCCCCTAGCTCAACACATAGCTTCTCTCTGTTGGGTGGACTCCAAAACGAAGTTGGCCAAATTTAACCACCGGGGTTGGCACGGGAGGAGCAGAAGCATGACCAGCGAGTGGAACGGTTGAGATGGCACAAGGGGGTGCCTGTTGGGCTGTCGGGCGGAGGCGTGAGGCGGAGGACCGCCGGCATGCTAACACACACAAGCACGAGCATAGACGGCGCCGGGAGCTTGCAAGGGGAGGTTCCAGCCTCCCGCTCACGGTGAGCAATAAGAGCAAGGCTGCTTGGCCGCCGACCATGGAGGTGTGGAGGCAAGGAAGAAGATGGGTTGGCTATCCGTATAATAAGAAAAGATAAAACGGAAAGAAAAAGATGGCATTGTGTGTGGAAGAAAGAGGAAAATTGAGAAAAAAAATAAAGATAAAATATTGAATAAATAGATAAATAAAAGGGCAATATCACCGTTAATTTCATTGTTTTTTTTCTACCAGAAGAACCAATTGGTTCATGAAAACAGATTCAGCTTGATTATTGGTCATACTGCTGTTTTTCGCGCTAAAGCTAATGAAAGTTGTTTTACGAAAGTGACATTAATAGAGTTTTACTTGTAGCAGTTCTATATATTGAATTGCATCAATGTATATGACCTACATAGTTTTTTTTGAGGCTGCAATTTTTTTATACCACACAGATCGAGTTAGTCGATGACACAAAGTACCCCACTACAACTCTATACAAGCACAGTAGCGTGAGTTAAGATTGCATATGGAAAAATTATAAACAGTCCCCGGCCAATGTGGTGCTGTGAAAAATATGGTCTTCTATAACGAATATACAATGATAACAAAGCTATATTTGTCATTAATCATTAAGTTTATGACATTTGTTGGTAGCTGCTTTATCTTAAAGATGAAAATGTACTGTGTGTCATACCAATTGAAAATCTTCATTCCTCGCAAAAAAAAAAAATGAAAATCTTCATAACCTACTTTGTGCCATAGTTTGATGAAAATGCTTATCCACCATAATTGTATTATCCAAAAGAAAACTTTGGTGCTGTGATTCACTCCTTCTGTCCCCAAAAAAAACGATGGCATTCTAGTTTTGTCCTAAATCAAGCTTCGGTGTTGTGACGGGCCCCTCTGTCCAAAAAAAATTCTGCAAGCATTTGATTGAGCTCGATGGACAAACATAGTATCCACTGCGTGGTGTCGAACAGTGGCACTCACGGTATCTGAGGAACACCTTTTCCTGGTGCCAATCATTCCTAAGGCCGCAAGATGTGGCTGCATTTCCTCTATCGAGCGCTCAATTGTGGAAGGAAAGAGGTAAAAGAACAATGAGGTAAAAAGGAGCACGCACCATTCGCAAGAGCTTAGAGGATGTGTAGACTGAGCTGACACACACCTGTCCATGTATAGTAGTTATAGGCTTATAGCACTGGGGTACGGTTAAGGGAATCCCTTCTGTTTTTGCCATTATTATTTATTTTCAGAGAATGTTTTACAGTTTGAATAATTTATTTGTTTATTTTTCTATTTTTGTAACATAATCACATATGACATAGTAGTAAATTAAAGCTCCACTACGAGGATATTAATTAGAGCAGGGACTTCGTTTGTGTGGTAGACTACAGAGCAGAAATGTTACTAATTTGATTCTATATGATATGAGTATAGTAATGGATAGTTGACCACGAACTACATTTATTTTGAGACTTCCAGATTGATTTTTTTTGTTGAATTCATATGCATGATGGAATTTTAAAAATTACTTTATTAAATACGTCATATGTGATCATATGTTTCTGATCCAACTAGTGGTGTTATTTTGCGAAATCTAAGCTCTGTTAGAGCTAATAAGCACTGCAACTTCACCACTGCGGTGGCAAACTGCAGATCCAAGCCAGTTGATTCTAAATTCGTGATGCTAGCACGCATCTAGGTTTTGCTACATTGAGGGTTGTCCTACACTGATTGCATGGCAGCTATAGAATGTCTGGTCTCAATGTATAGAAAGCAAAGAAAGGGAAGAAGCAGAAGCAAGAGATTGATGTACTACATAAAAGTTACAATGTACAACAAGACTAGCTATGAAATCGTGGTTATTTTTCGGTTTCCAGTACCAAAGTGATGTACAGAGTAGGTTGGGTGCAAGTTCAACTAACATCACTGAGGTCGTCGTGCATGCCGTGCCTTGCTTCTGGTAGCAGGCATAAACAGGATGGAGCAGTCACAATTATGTGTGATGCTCATAATTCCCATGAAGCAAGCACTAACCCGCGGCAATATAATATTCGCCCCCAATTCCATGCGTTGGTGAGACACCAAGACCACGACCAGAGCTAGCGCCCATTGTGTCGGTTGTTGACACGTACTACACCATATGTGATCACTGAAGAGCAAAAGTGTCACTGTTGTATAGCGACATTGCAGCTGTGGGGACACACTGAGAGTGGCAGGGCAGTGTTGGCAGGCCCCTCAAACCGCAGATGCATCAGCGACGAGAACGACTAGTTGCAATGACAAACAAAAGCCATGGATGTGTGGGGAGGACGCAGCGGTGGCGCGACCACTGTAGGAGTGGAGACCCAGCGGGGTGACATCCTTTGAGCGGTTGGAGCTTCCTCAGCCACGACCGTTTTGCTGATCCCTCTCAATCCCAACATTCTAGTGGACTCTCCAGCGACTAGTTTGTGGTTATAAATGGAATAGGTAACTTATCTAGGGTGGGTAAAACTCAGCATGCATGGAGGGCTCAAGAGTGAGGTATATATAGGGACTATGTGTAGCGCTAGCGATGTTGATGTTAATACTTTTGGACTGATCAATATTTTAGTTTAATGCATGGTTATTTGTTCAGAGATGAAAAGCCAGCACAACTGCAATTACACTTGTCAGAGTTGGGGCTCTCTGAAACTATCCTCAGGGCAGAACATGTTGCATGTGTCCTACTAGTACTTTCTAGCAGCTACTAGTGTAGTGTCACGTGCCACGAGTTAAGAGATTTAGTTGTTATACGAACACTCTGAACTGTGTACGGTATAATCGTGATGGTTTACCGTGAGGGTTGGTGGTTCCATAATAGCGGGCAACACACATGCTTCTGTTAAGCCCATATAAGTAGCCGGTGGCAACGTCGCCAAACGTGAAACCTAGCTGCTCCAGTAATGTCCCAACAAGCATTCCCTTAAAGAATGATAAACGTTCAAATGAAATCGATAAAAGCATGAACCATGTCAATACAAAGAATTGTATCAATAATGCAACCATGGGTTTGGCACTGCCCAATGGATCTAAACAAAGTGCCACTCAAGCTGAAGAAACAAGTCTAGAAAACGAAGTATGAACATAATTTCTTTTTTTTTTTTTTTTTTGAGAAGAAGTATGAACAATTTGATACCGGAGAACAGAAACTACAACTACTCACTATATTCACGGGCGTTTTGGTGCGGCTTGAAGACCAACTTAACGAGCTGGTTTCTAGCTCCATCAGTCAAACAGGGTGCTTAATTGGAAGAGCTTCGGATTTTGCACTCACAAGGGGTGGGAACAGGATGATGATGGAGAGTAACAGGTTATCATGGCTCCCCTCTCTTGGGTGGGCTCTATCTATCTATATATCTATATCTATACTATATCTATACTATAATGTCCCAGTTGAGGGCTCACGAAATCAACGGCCCACAAAACAACGACACTTGATTGGAGGGCTAGAATCGAAAGTTTGATGCAAGGTCGGACATCTCAGTCACCGCGCGCGGCATCGCGGCTACTAGCGAAGCGGTTCCCTCGACGGGATCGCCACCAGCTCCAGGGGATCGTCATGCGAGCGCAACCCGTGATCCCGTGATCCCAGGAGTTGCAACAGGGAACCGCCACGACGGGATCGAGACGAGGGCTTCGGCAACGCCAGTTCGACGGAGTCCCCCTCAGCTTCGCCGCGGTTCCCTTAACGGGATCGCCACCGAGCTCCAGGGATCATCGTCTGGGGCGCAAGACAGGCCTGAGAACCCTAATCCCGTGATCCAAGAGTTCTCGCGTGACGAAGGGACCGGGATCGCTCGGGATGGGATGATCGCAACCATCGGCGTGACGGCGTCAGGGAACCGGACGGGATCGACAGGATCGTGACCCGGCCTTCCCGATCGGCGCTGAGACCGAGATCGCGCCGCTGTGGCTAACGGCGACGCCGCCGCCGGCGCCCACCGCTGCATCATATCCGCCCGAGCGCCTTCTACTACCTCGACTACTCGCCTCATCTCTACACCGGCAGATGCCCTAGCTCTGTCTGACCGCCACAACAAGGAGCGACGGCACCGCCGCCTAGACGACGCCCTCCTTGGCTGCTTCCCTCCCCTAGCTCTCGGCGGCATCATCATCATCATCTGCTCGCAGAATCCGGAAGAGCCCAGCGGTACGTGCTTACCCTTCCGAATCGCGCGTAATTCTGTCCATGGGATCGGGGATCGTGTAATGCTGATGGATCCGATCGCTGGTCGGCGGCCTGGCGACAACCATGATGCGTGCGTCACGTGCCCTTGTGCAGCCATGTCTTTGTTAGCCTATGTTGTTTGAACCATCGTTGTTAGCCTATGTTCGTGCACCTCATGGCTCATGCTCTCGTACAGCCGCGCAGGGAAGTTGTGGTCTGCCATGCGCGTGCTCCAGCTCATGCAGAAGGACGGGGCGCACCTGAAATATGTATATGCAATGTGGTTGTGAACGTGCTTGTCGTGGCTGAACGTGCTCCAGCTCATGCAGAAGGACGGGTGCGCACCTGACAGAAAAATTGGATTTTTTTGGATGGCATAAAGATTGGTAATTGTTTAGTAAGGTTCAATTTTGATTATATTTGACACCTCTGCAAACAAATGTGGTATGGGTTAATATGAAAGGGTATGGAGCTATCATTCAGTTCATGAGAAATCTTCCAGCAGAAAGCCAATAAATATTTCCATGGAACCCTCATTTGACCTGTGAGCTTTTCTTTTGCAGTAACTAACATATTATGAATTCAAAGTTTTCTATCATTGCTCAGAGTATGTGAAATAAAAACAACCATTGCTATCTCAGTGGTTGATTTATTTATTTGCCTTGTTTTTCTTTCTTGAGCTTTTAACAGTTTGCCTGAGGTGGCTGGATCTGCGGGGCGGCATGGACGATTGACGGCGCCTCCTTTGTCGAATGCACCACGCCACAGTCCGGCCTCCAAGGTGGGAGGTAAGCAGTGCCTGCCCGAGTGCCCGACTCCCTGTGTTGTTCGCGTTAGTGGTGCAGCAAAGGTTTCGTGAATTTGTGGGGAGGATGCGGGTTAAGTGGTTGGGTTCTGTACGAGTTTTGAGTCCCTGAAACCCATTCGTTGATTTCATGGTCTGCGGGCGATGTCGGCTGCTGTTGCGTGCAGATTGATGAATGCGGTGCATCTCGTTGCCGTGCCGATGCACATGATCCGGAATTACAAGGTCCTGCAGGATGTGTTCAACGAGCTCAAGATCACTAAGGTCGTATAACCCAATATGGTCTGTTCTATTTTAATTCTATTGGCTCAGAATATGGCTGCAAACCTACCTCCTGTTGTAGAGGTCGTATAACACTTTGAAGCATTAGGAATAGTCCATGGTACCTGATAGGTGTTGCTTATTATGTAATTTCCCTTGAATCATTGTTCACCTCAAACGTGAATGGCAGACACAATTCTTTTCTTGTTAGTTTCATAGAACTGTAGTATTATTTTAAAGCAATGAAATTCAAGGAATGTCTATTTCTGTTATAGCATCGCCGCAGTTGTGCTGTGAAGCGGCATGCGGCTGGCTCTGGTGCTTTGTGCTGATCTTGAATATTGCAAGCCGTATAAAAAATCTGTGTAGCACTACTTTCACTGAACTTCATTCATATACAAGAATTCTTGTTAGCAGCAGCCAGCATGAGATTCTACACTGATGGTTCTGCAAAATGTCAATTATATTATTAATTCCTAGCTGTAGCATTGAACTAAGAATTGTTGTTTGTTGAAGCTTTGCACACAACTTGTCTGTTGTCTAGCTTTGCAATCTTTTTGTATTTCTATTCCTAAAGTGCATTTTAGATTAGTAGATTAATCATGTAAATTTTTTTTTTTGGTTTCACCTAGCATTTAGTAAATTCCATTTAAAGTATTGTCTATTTTTATTGTATATTTTTATGCATACACAGGATGCAGAGTATGGCTTCAATATTGGGAGAGGCACCAATGCTGTTTGCGACAGCTCATGGTAAATACATGATCTTAGTTCCATAACACCACCCAACTGTTGTGGCATCCATGTGTATGCATTGGTAGTTATTACCAAACCTCTCTTGAATGAAAAGAGGGGTTGAGGGAGGGAGAGATAGGCGCGGGGACTGCCGCCGCCTGGTGCTAGTGTGAGGAGGGCCCGAGCGTCTGCTCGCCAGAGAAAGAGCGTGAGGAGGCAGCAGAGACGCAGCTGCAGGTGCAGAATGCCAGGATGCAGGGGCTGCACCGATGCTGGGCTGCACAGGCACCACGCACAATCAGGACTAAATGTCTCAAGTTTTAGTCCTGGTTTAGGTTTTGGGAACCGAGACTACGCAATCAGAACTATCAGATACAAAGATTGAAGTAAGGCCTTTGAAATTATTAAAAAAAAAGCCTCAATAAAAATATGTTTTTCTTTCTATAGTCGGGATGCATACCATTGGGGTTATGCGCTACTGCTACACTATCTTGTGAATGAACTTGTGAAAAGTCCTGACGGGCGCAGAGCTTAGTCATGTGTTTCCCTGATTGTTTGAACACCAAATGCTCCTTTTAATTACAAATCATTGTCTAAGAAGAATTTTGGATGCACAATCACCAGGCCCATACCGACGTTGAAATACAAGGTTCTCCCTCCGTGATCAAAATTGGTTGTGGCATTGCAACAAGAATTTGAAGCTCCATAATTAAACTAATCACACATGGGCAATCATGGAACGGCCACATGTACAACCACAATGCGGTAACTGGTAAATGGGTGTTCACAAGCAAGCGCAAGCTTTATGGCTCGTTAGACGAAAGGTGCAACTAAAGCAAGATGGGTTTTACATATGTATTATCCGTAACATGCAGCAGCACCACAAATGGGTTTCTAATCTGCATGTTAGAAAAAGAATCAATCTTAGAAATTTACACAAACATTGGAAACACCTCATCATCAATTTGTACATATATATATAATTATATACAAAACTATTAATTAATCGCCTTAACTGTTATTGGATCCGTTTTGTTTTCTAAAAAGCCAAATTGTCCATGGGTGCTTGGCAAGTCAGTTGTGGGGCGCATGCCTGCCCACGGGTGCTCGGCCAGTCGGCTGCTTGCTGGTGAGATGTGGTCAAGGCTCAAGCTGGAGCAAAGAAAGCTGTAGCCACAAGCAGAGACTTCATAGCTGTAGCTGTAGCTGGCCATGGAAGCTGTAGCTGCTCTGCTGCCGGACGTTGTATCGATTAGCACGTGGAACGGAAGCTGTAGCGATCAGCACGATCGCTGGACGCTGTACCTTGAGGTGAGGCAGCAAGGTATCTATTGGTTGTTGGATTGTCACGGATGGCGCAGATGCAGGCATGCAGCGATTGCGGAGTGCCAGCGCCGATCCCAACTGCAGATGAGATCATCGCGTACAGGCCATGGTGGCAAACTACCAAAGGAACCATAGCCATGGGATATGCTTCGCTGATGCCACTCAATCTCAAGCTTGTGAGATGCTGAATCACATGTCGTGAGGACTTCCTCCAATGAGTGTTTGGGGGTGATAAAATAGGTAAAGGAACCAGGGAGGCTAAATGAATGCATGCACAAGACCAAAGAGTGGGACTGTATATGCAGCGCGGTTCATGTCGGTAGTATTTATATATAGATAGAACATATTGGTTTCGGTGTGTGATTATTTATTTTGAGGATGAAAGTGCAGATTATTGCTATATTTAAACTTGTCAGACTTAGAATTTACACCTCATGTACAACTTGTTGCTTGTGGCCGATTAATTTGTATCAGGTACAAGCCTACAATTACGTACGCACCACATGTCTGAAAAAGGGATTCAAATTATGAACAGGCTCATGCATACCTTCACTGTGTGTATTAAATACCCGTAAGGATTTATGATGTGGCTAGTAGTGGAACACAATGGCAGCTAATGCCACACTTTTTTGGGTGCCAGAAAAATGAACTATCTTTCCTTGTCGCCTTGCCACCATATGGGGAAGAAAAGAAAATTACAGAGCCTCCACAAAATTAAATTGAGCTTACTAAAATTATGGAAAATGGATTTTGAACTTGGACAAGCTATCTTAAAAAGTTAAGCAAACTATTGGGGAGTAGAACACTCATTACAACAAAACGTTCACTTCTATTCCCGCATTCAACATGGAAATTTTACTCAGGCTGGGAGCTCCTGCTTAATTCCTATAGTAATAACAATTTTAGTTGGGCATGCTTCATGAACCCAGATCCTGCAATTGAACTGCCATTAGGATTATTGAAGCTCTGCTGTGTTATTTTACAAAATTCAAATGCAGCTAAACAATTGCAACATAGGGACAGGGGTGAAGCTACAAGCAAATGAACCCTAGTGCACTGTTTCACTAACTTCCACAACTTTATTGAAAACAAATGGTAAAAGTAAGACTCTTGAAGGGAAAAAAATAATTTAACCCTGTGCCTATGCACCAGGTAACATGAACCTGGCGTCGCCCTTGCATAGCGACATGGGCATGCTTGACCGCAAAGCCAAACATCTATATGTGGTGGCAATATGTTGCTGATGCTTCTCATTCCCAAACAACATATGTCATGATACATTGAGGTGATAGAATATCTAAATATGTAAAAAAACAAACAAGGTACAAGAGATCGCAAGAGATGTAGTGTGCACCAAAGTCTTGGTGCACACCTAGATAACAAGATGTCATGATTATATAAATGTTCAAACATTGTTATTTGTAGGTAGTAGCCTTGGTTTTCTGGACGAAATGTTCACCATTGCTACCGACTATAGTAATGTCCTCCCTGAGCACTTGCGCCATGATCGCTGTCTTGAGGAAGAGCACAAAGATCATGATGGAAAATTGCTGGAGCGACAAATGTAGCCACCAAATATGTTTTGTCGATGCTGCTCAATCCCATGGTAATGATGTTAATCGTAGTGTACAAGAAAAACAAAAAAAATTAAGGAACTGGTGAGGATGGAATGAGCATGCTCGAACGCAAGAGAAGAAGTGTGATCGAGCCTCCTGTAAATAGTAGGAGATCTATTTATAGCACAATAAGTGAACTGTCATAATTTGTGGATTTATTGTAATTTGTTTTGAGATGAAATTAGTACGTGTAGCACTACAACAGACGTCAGCTCTGCTAGGCCGCAGTTGCAGCCAGCGTGTTTACACCCTTCTTTAACCCATGTACGTAGCTGAGCTTGGCCATGTGCACGTAGACGAACCTGCTCATTACATTACTAGTCCTAATTAATTGCATTCTTCTTAATGAAATACGGTAGGGGTGTCTACCCCCTCCGATCACTTTTTCTTTTTTTGAATTGGATACGACCCTACTGTGTTTAATTTGGTATTGAGAAATAATCATCAATGGATACAAGGAAACACACATGAGGGATCGATCCCCAAACCCTGTCGAACAGATCAAGGTTCAACAGCAGCTTTTGTTTCCAGTTTGGGAAATTATTAGGTGGCAAATTGTCGGAGTGACAAGTGTACGTACCCCTGAATATGTTTTGCTGAAGCCCGTCGTTCAATCCCAAGGTAATGAGATTGATACAGATGCATGTCACACTGACCAGTGTTGGAAAAGTCCAGTGCTTTGTTCTGCCTTTTCTGCAGTCGTACAAATGTTGGAGAACTCCAAAACTACCAATTTAACCCAAATAATGAAATTGGTTAAACTGCGCCAAATTAATTTTGCCACCAACCGCCATTTTTTGGTTGCTTACAGAGCCCTGCCTAGTTCCTTCTCTCCTAAAGGACTTGTTTCTGCTTCCTTGGTCACCTTGTTTGGTTATGTGTATCGGTCTCAAGTCACCCCATTGAGACTAATGTGGCACCTTATTAAATGTGCATGAGACCCTCAAGCAAAACCCAATGTTGAGACTGGCCTAACGTCCACTGGGGAGTTCCTTTGCCTGATGCCGCTCATTCCATGCATGCCGATACTTGACATCCGACGTTTGCTAAATGGTGGAAGAAAATGGATAAAAAGAAACAACAAGCCGGAGCGAGTGAACTGAGCCACCAGTCTGCAGTAGTTATATATAGCACAGAAGTGCTTGCCATTTATTTCTTTCTTTATTAGATTAGATACATATATATATGAGCGAGTAATGCTTGTTAGATATATAGCGCTAATAGACATTGTTTTCACCCCAACAGGTGCATCCACGTTTTTTTCTCACAAGGAAATACATTATGCTGGAACCGTGAAAACTTTGAGCGAAGTCTGGGAACAGTCTCAAGAAGATAATTTGTAAAATTAGATTAATAATAATGGACTTATTATAAGATATATTAAAATATAATGGTAAAATTGCCCCTAATTTCTTTCAATGCACTTCACATCCGGCCTCATGGATATCAAGCCTCGATTCATCAACTGTCAGAGGGTATATTTGGTTAGCATTCAATCCCAATGAATTATATGAAGGGGATTGAGCAATCAGTTCTAATACTCTCGTATTGGAGACTAAGCCCACCCTCTTTTGACTCGGGAGATCTGGTGCTCCAACTTTAAGTTTTGGGGAGGAGAAACAGAATTTCATTTGACCCAAGTTTTCCTTTAATTGGCTAAACTTTGGGCGTTGATCTGTTAGAGAGAGCTCATTTGTCATTTACTGGCTCTTCCTCAGAGATAGGCTAAATACTAGGAGTCTTCTCAAAAGAAAAAACATGTTCTTGCCAGATTATTCTTGTGCTATCCGTCAAGCAAGTGGGGAAGAAACTTCATGGCATCTATTCTTCGAATGTCCTTTTAGCCAAGCCTGCTTGATAGACTTGGGTATTAATTGAGATTTTTCTCTCCCTCCACTGGATATGTTGATACAAGCTAGATTGGATTTTGAAGCTGTTTTCTTCAGAGAGGTGGTGATTGCTGCTTGTTGGTCAATCTGGTGCGCAAGGAATGGTCTAATCTTCGATAATAGGCCTTGCTCTTGTGCTAATTGGAAGAATCATTTCAAAGAACAAATTAGTTTGATTTGCATCAAAGCCAAAGCTAGCCTTGCAGGCTCCCTTCATAGTTGGTTGGAGAATATCTCCAAATGTACTCTTGTTTTTCTTTTTGGCTGTGATAGCCCAAAATTTTCTTGCACCCCTTGTGCACCTATAATCTGTACTTTCCCTTTTAATGAAAAAAGATTAGGTGGGGTTGTTTTTTCCCCCACCGAGTCCTTAAAAAAATAGTGCACTTAATAAGCTATTAACCTTATATTTACCTTCTAATGGTTCTCGAAAGCCATAGTACAAGGATGGTAACAGCTATGGCTGCACCGGACAACAGCACCACACACCGATCCGTCGCCAAGCAGGTGATGGTGGCGGCGGTGGTGACGGCAGGGGCACATAGCCATGATTGCAACTGTTCTCTTCAGGAACCGATTGGCGGGACCCCCGAATCTCCTGTACAAGTCCCACAAAGTTGCGATGGATACACCAGACTAGAGCTAATTCTGCATCCTCGTGGGCAACCGTGCTTAAACGTTGTTTCATGCTCCACGGTGATCAAGATGGCTGTCACTTGTCACCTAGCTCCACTCAATCAATCACAGAGTGTGAGGCAGGAAAAGCACCATCCACCATGCTTGCCTGATGCCGCTCATTCCAAATGCAGCAAATAAAATGCTTAGTGGGCAGTTCTGAAGAAATAGCACAGAAATGACAGGGTAAAAGAAGAATGCATGCACCCAATCGCAAGACCCAGAGTGTGTAAAGTGAGCTAGCCACTGGTCGATGGTAGTTCGCTATTATATATAGCCCGCACTAAGGTGAAAGTGTGAAACTATATTAAACACATGCCATTCTGTGCGCCTATTTATTTTATTGATTGTCGATAATGTTTTTTTTTAAAAAAAAATCTACTCCCACACACTGATCCAGCATATTCACCAGCTGCTAATACATGAGTGCCTCGATCGTTACAGACTACACAGCTCCTATATATGATCATTTTTTAGGTAATGGAGAAAACCGGATTCAGACATCTTTAAAGAAATTGGACAAGTGTTATCTTAATAATTAAGCAGAATATTAGGGAGTAGAACATTTGATACAGCAGAATTTTACTCAGTTCAGTAGTGTGTAGATTGCACATGGCAATTTTACTCAGTTCAGTAGTGTGTGTCCATACTAGGCTTTTCTAGTAGTGGGGATCACTGCTACTTGATACTACTACCATTTTCGTTGGCATGCTGCATGAACCCAGATCCTGTAATTGAACCACGATAAGGATCGTAGCTCTCTGGGTGCTGTTTCGTGAAATGCAAGGTGGCCACATATGGGCAACATGCACACATTGCCAATGCTAAGCCTAGCATCATAGTATGCCTGTGGTGGTGAACTGTCGCCACGAAACTCAGCAGATTATGAAATTTTCCTGACGATGCATCTCATTCCCAGGCAATATATATTGGACGTATGCAACATTGAGGTCACAGAATATCTGAATATGTAAAACAACCAACAAGGTACAAGAGATGTGGTGCACCAGATTATGGTTATAAATCTTCCTGCACCAGAGTAAAGGCATACTAAATCACCATGCTAAAGTACCATAGTGACTCTAGAATGCACGAAATCCATATTCATATGAAAAAAATTATAAATTATCAATTTATGTATTTTAGAATTCCAAAATTTCAGATGCAATTTCTCTAATCATACGAAATCAAGTCCAAAGACTGCACTGCCTAAGCTCCTGCAGCATATTTGATTTCTGTCACCAGGATTGTAACTTGTAAGCCTAGTATACCAATGTAGGCGACTCTATATATGCGTAACGAAAATGTCCGCTCTGGTTTCTTCCATGTATCCCATCATGTTTCTATGCAAATTAAAGTTTGGGTAGAGTGATTTGTTCTTCGATCGTTTACATGGCTCGATGGTGGAAGCATGAACATAGATTATGGTTTGTACATCAGACCTACAAGTCTACAATAGCTATCGAATGTGAATTGTTTGAAATCGGAGCTGCTGTGATTTGAGCCGTCTCTACATTGATGCCGCTCAATCCCAATGTACTGATGTTGATACAAATACATGTCGGATTGACCTCTCTGTTAAGTGTTGGAGGATATGCAAGAAGCAGGGCATGCACACAGGAGATGAGTGTGTGATTGATTTAGCGGCGAGGCTCATGCTGATAATACTTAAGTGAATGTGTTTCATTGCAGGTTTATTGTTCTTTTATTCTTGATAGATAAAAAAAAAACTAGTGTGGTTCTGCTACAGATAAAAGTAACTAATTTATTTTAGATCTTACAAAAATATATACATATTATTTATGAAAATCCAATCTATTTGTGGGTGCTCTATTTGGAATGAAATCAAATCAGGTTGAGTTGTTTTCTCCAAACTGCACAACTCTATGAAATTTACCCGATCCAAAAGAAACTCTCTTATCATTACCAATCTAGACAAAATGATACTATTATTACCAATATAAAGCCATAAATCACGATTCATGAACTTTCCCTGGCCCAGCGATGGAACCGTGGGACGCAATTATGTGAACCGTCAGGCGGCCGGCGGCATAGTGTGCGCTGAAAAACAAAATGTCCACTACTCTATTGTGTACTCCAGTTCATGGACATGATGGACCCCGACCAATATACAGGCCACAGGCCCACAAGCTAGCGGACATCCACAAAGCCAGGCAAGGCCCAAAAGGTAATAATGGTTCAGACTTCTATCTTCTTCCTCCAAACTTTCAGCACGCTTCAACACTTCAACAGCCAAACAGCAGGACTTGGACCTTGACCTTCAGACCTTGCAACCATCGATATGGAACAACTCAGGGTAGGTATCCGCGAGGGAGCCAAGGTAGGGCGAGCGCCCTACCTTTGCCCTTCTGGGTCCTCCGCCACTGAGCCACCAGAGACTTGCCTGATGCCACTCATTCTTAGTGCAGCAAAAAACATGGATGCATGGATGCCGAGTGACCCAGTAGAAAGTGTTGAAAGAAAGTAGGAGCTCATAAAGAAATACTATAAACTGAGAGCGATGTAAAATGAGCCACTTGTCGATGGTAGTTATATATAGGCTATAGCACTACGGTGGAGGCCGGTCTGAAAAATGCTGCTCTGGTTTGTCATGTGCTCCTATTTACTATGTACATAATATTTGTGCTGTACATTTATTTATTTCCTTAAAGTGTTCCTTTTGGTGACATAATTTCAGCTTTAATTTTGCTATATACGCGTGCGTATCGATTGGATCACGGCTTCTTTTATATTATACTGCAGAGTAACATGATTTTAGTTGGGCAGCGTCATTAGTTATATCCTCATGAGTTGGCCTTGGAGCAGTTTTTAAAGAACCTGGACTATTGCCCCCTTGCCTTGGGAGCAATTTTGAAAGAACCATAATGTGCTACACCTCTATGTAAGCTGTGAGAGATTAATTGTACACAGTAGCAGGAACAGTAGCTAGCTTGAGCATGCATACGGACATGGAACTTCCTTTCTCAAGATACAAGGTATTCAACATAGACTGGAATTAGCCGTCCCTTGATTTCTTCCCATGCTCTACCACTCTGTCACTGGCGGACACGTCTGCGATGGGAGCTTTGACGACAACACCCGAGGAATTCACTAAAGCTAATAACATTTCAACCACATCGATAAAATCATAAAACTATGAACCATGTCAATACAAAGCATGTTATCAACGACGCTGCCAATGGGCTCAAAAACAGGTGTTCGCTTGAGATCAATGTCAGGGCTACTATGACTTTTTTAGCTCTATCTACAGCACTTTGTAGGCAGCAAACGCTTAAAGCTGCAGTGAGTACACCACAGATCTGAAACAAAGTGCTATTACTCATCTGAAGAAGGTGACTAAGTCTCCACCTGTTCTTAGCAAGATGAAAGCCAAAAGTAGCATCTTTCCCACGTCCTGGACGCGCTTAACTGTGACACCTGCCACTGTTGAAGGAATAACCTATAATATAAACCTCTCATGTGGAATAAGCGTTCCCGGTGACTCTCAATCCCATGCTAACGATGTATGGCAATAATCATATGCTTATATACCATGCACACGGAACAGACCCTGCTAAGACGCTAAGTATTGGTGGTGAGAAAAAAAACATGTATAAGACTCATGCAACTGTCCAAGAGCTATTGTGCGGGTAGCTAGGCAACATGTCGGTAGTACTTATAGGCTTATAGCACACAATTATTCAATGTACTGTACCAAGTAATTTATTACTATTTGTTAGACGAAAGGGAAGATGTGTGACTTCAGTTATTTCTACTACTTGAATACTTATAAAAGCGAACATGCATGCTTAAACTATCCACACTATGAGTGTTTATTACCATGTAATTATGATAACTATTTTCTCATGCACGCTATCTTCTATGGGGATTCCTTTTCTCAGTGTTCCTATGTTTTTTCTCGAATACGTAAAATATTTATGTATCATTAATTGTATTAAGAAGAGTTCAAACGAACATACAACGCGCTTATAACAGGGAGTTTCGGGTCGATATTACACAAAGAAACAACCCACACTAATGCAACGACACTACCTAGGAGGCCGCCTTTGCGTCTTCACGGCTCAACGGCCAGGGGAAAAAGTGCGTCCAGCACCTCGGCCTCTTCGTCAGCCATGTCCCCACCAAGTAGTTTCTCATAAGCCTCGAAGTGTTTCTATGTGTTTTCTCCTTTTTCATGAAAAAGGGAACAGAGCGTCCCCATCTTACTTCATTATACATGGGAGCTTTTTGCAAAATTAGGAAAACCAGAGTTTTACAAAATTTGAACTAAGACCCCCATCTTAGCAATGTATTAGACCGTCGACACTATGGAGCTTTTTTTTTTGACCGAACCGATCGTGAGAGCCCCCGATCTCTCTTTTTTTTTAATTAAATGAAAAGAATGGTACAAGAAAGATTACAAGGCAGCTAGGCCCAAAACATGAAAAAAGGAATAACTATACATAGCTATCTCTCCAAGATTGCAAAGCAAGACGCCTGGATGGTTTGGCCTTAAGACAAACCAAACTAAACTCTTGAATGAACACTACTCTTTTCCATTCACCAAAATCCTGCCGACCATTTTGAAAGATGATTGCATTTCTTGTTTTCCATAGGGACCAGCATGCACAGATCACTATTTCTCTGAAAGTGATACTATTAAAGGTCTCTTTAGCCTTAATGAACATTTCAAATGGCCTCAGACTGCTATCCTAGGTTATGTTCAGAGAGTCCCAACATTGTTTACTGAATGGGCAAACGAAGAATAAGTGAAGGTAAGTTTCCTCACTGTCTAGATTGCAAAGTACACGGCTATAACTCGGTAAGAACATGTTCTTCCTTTTCAACATGTTTCGAGTGTTCAATCTGTCTCTTACCGACAACCAAAAGAAGAATTTTTGATTTCCCAAATTACTGCCAGACCAGATCCATTTGAAGATGGGGGCGTTGGAGCAGTGTTAGTTAGTATTTTGTAGGCCTTCTTGTTCTTTGAAACCGAGTTCCCCATGAATATACCCAAGAATCATTGGAGTTCTCATCCATATCCAGGTTCTGAATAATATCATTTATTTCATCTAACTGTTGTCTAGCCACCAAATAAAGAGTTGGGCTGAAGATTCTCTCGAAACTTTGGTTTAGATAAAACCGAATACAACATTTTGGCTTCCTAGTGAAAGAAAACAGATGAGGAAATCTCTCTTTTAGAGGTTGATCCACCCAAATATCTAACCAAAAGGAGGCACTCCTTCCATTACGAGGTGAGCAGTGGCAATGCTTCGAATTTTGGAGATAGTTTCATGATATCCTTCCACCAAATAGAGCTAGGCACGATTACGTCGTCATGGGGTGGGTTTTCACCATTAGAATAGTGGTTATGCCAAGTCAGTCTTACCCAGGGGATGTCTGCATTATTATAGAATTTATCAAGATGTTTCATAAGAAGAGCATCATTCTGTTGTTGGATGTCAATGATACCAATACCACCCTGCTCTTTGGTTTTACAAGCTTCTTCCCAGGCCACAAGGCATCCGCCTCTTAGGTCTACTTCACCCTTGCCCCCACAGACAATTCTTTCTAAAATGATCAACTGGTTTTACCACCTGTGGTGGCAATTTGAGACTGCATTATATAAAAAGTTGGAAGGGATAAAAATACTGAATTGCATTGACCAAAATTAGTCTCCCATTGTAAGAAAGGAGTTTACTAACACAGAATGACCTTCTTTCAATTCTGCTAATGAGAGGGGTGAAATCCTCTACTGTTGGTCTGGTTGTCCCTAAAGGTAAACCAAGGTAAGTGAAGGGCATGCCTCCAATTTGACACCCCAGAATGGTTGCAAGGTCTTGGGCCCTAGTATTACTCATGTTTATAGGTACTAGGCTAGATTTGCTGTAGTTGACATGTAGACTTGAGGATTCTGAGAAAACTTTGAGGATCTCTTTAAGATTGATGGGTGTGGAGTCATCTGCTGGTAGCACCAAAAGGGTATCATCAGCATACTGAACAATTGGGTAATCACCAGGATAATTATTGTTCAAAGGGTGATCAATGAGGCCATTCTGCCAAGCTTTGTTGGTCATAGATTGAAGTAGGTCTGCAGCTAAGACAAAGAGGAGGGGGACAGAGGACCTCCCTGTCTGACCCCCCCTTTGACAATTGAAGTTTTTTTCCGGAATTCCATTCGGGATAACCGAGGAGCTGCCACTACCCAAAATATTGCTGACCCAGTCAACCCATTTATTAGAGAAACCTTTGTGCCTAAGGATCTCTAAGATGAATTGATGCTCAATCTTATCAAAAAGCTTTCTCGAAGTCTAGCTTTAAAATGACCACTTCCTTCTTTGACCTGGTGGCAAATATGCAGAAATTGGAAAGCCCATGCTAAACAATCCCGGATGGTTCTACCTTTTATAAAACCATATTAATTCTCATGTATTAGATCTAGTATCACTGTCTGTAGTCTTGAGGACAAGATCTTAGTGATACATTTCATGGAGTAGTTTGTCAAAAAGATGGGTTTAAAGTCATTCACTGTTTCTGGATTGTCCTTTTTGGGAATGAGTGCTATGAACGAAGAATTGATACCTCTCAAGTTGTAGTTGTGATTGCAAAAATCATGAAAAAGCCTTCTGAAATCATTCTGGATAAAATTCCAACATCTCTTGATGAAGGATCCATTGAACCCATCGGGACCTGGGGCATGATTGTTTGGTAGATCCTTGATCACTAAATCAATCTCATTGTTACTAAAGTCATCATCTAGGCAACTCAAATCTGATGTGTTAATGAAGTTTGAGAGATTACAAGTAAGGCCATTATATTTAGACACCCGCATTCTATCTCTGAAGGCTGACCAAAGCAAGTTTGCTTTCTGATCATGGTCAAGAACTTGATTACCTTGACTATCCAGTAAAGATACAATAAAGTTCTTTTTATGAGAAATAGTAGCCATCAGATGAAAAAATCTGGTATTTTCATCCCCTAGATTAACCCACCTAATAGTGTTTCTTTGCTTCCGAATTTTCTTTTTGATTCTAGTAGATTGCCGGATGCCTTTTAACAAGATTTCAAGGCTGATTCCATTCTAGATAAACATCTTTGTTCCTCAATTCCCTCCATGAGCTGCAGCACCCATTTGCAATTATAGATTAATTTGCTATGATTGGAGAGAGATTTACTCCAATGCCTTAAACCAGACCTCACATGTTTCAATTTTGTTGACAGGTGCTTGACTGCATTGGCAAAATGGGGTGAATTGTTCCAACAGAGCTCAACAGTTTCAAAGAAGCCTGGGTGGTCTAACCAAAAATTCTCAAACCTAAACAGGTTGGATTTTTGGAATAGCAGAACCAATATGTACTACATAAGGAGTATGATCTGAAAATGGTTTTGAGAGGGGTTGTACTTTTGTTGCAGGGAAGGAGGTTACCCAAGACGAGGAGGTGAATACCAGTCTAGTTTTACAAGTAGAGGGTCCCTGCTGCATGTTGCTCCGGGTGTAGGATCTCCCCATCGAAAGGCACTTCTGATAGATCTAAATCAGAAATTAATTCATTAAACATAGCCATCTCAAACTTACTATCTCCACCTGGTTTGTTTCTGTTTTCTGGGCTTCTGTAGAGATTAAAATCCCCTCCTAGAATCCAATTATCAAAACCTGAGGTGTCAAAATTCATTAGCCATGTAACAAAAGCCTGTTTGAGGGGTGAGTGCGAAGGGCCATAAATATTGGAAACACAGAAAGAGCTGTTGTCCAATCTACAAGTAAAGTTCACTGAGATTGCATAAGAATTTGGTGAATGACATCACCATCAAGAAGACTACTGTTCCGCACGGTTAACAGTCCTCCTGAAGCTCCCACCGAAGGAAAGAAAGCAAAACTATCCAATTGCCTGTTTCAGCTTTGGAAAGATCTACGTACGTGACTGAATCGTGGTAAGCATGCCCACCATGAGTTCAAACTTACTGCCAAACCATGCCCATATGAGTTGAGTCTCAGCAACCAGCTGCATGTCATCCACCACTTGCATTGAATGCCCATAAACTCAATCCCGGTTGTTGCCATGGCTCTCATCAAAGCAACTGTGATTCAGGTTGGAGGAGACATGGGAGCTGATCGAAATGGTCAACTGTCGCAAGTACGTAGGTTGGTGCAGACAAGGGTTCAGACTTGGGAACTATCGGAGGTACCACAGCCACGACGTTTTGCTGATGCCGCTCAATCCCAACAAACTATTGACATGCTAAAGCCACCCATGTCGCACTGAACTCTCCTCCAATGGGTTGTTGGTGGTGGTGAACTGGTGATCAATGGGAGAAGTAACCAAACTATAAGGAGGACAAAACGAGCACTGAGGCATGCAAGACTAGTATGAAGTATGGTGCTATGTGCAGCAGGCTCGTGTCGATACTTATAGAACAGAGCATTTTAGTATAATGGATATTTATTTTGAGATGAAAGTCAGAACTACAAAATTACACTTGTCAGAGTATGAATTCTCTTAAACCTCAAAGCAAAAGTTGTTGCAGGTGACCAAGTAATTCATTGCAGCAACCAGTGTACCGTCACTTACCACAAGTTTCTGAAATGATTCAACTATATAAGAACGGAGAGGACCCGTGCAGTGGTACCATAATCGTAACCGGCACACATTCTGTTTAGCCCATATATAGAAGCCGACCGCATCAGCGCCAAACCAAAAGGCCTACCACACTACCATTGTGTTGGCCATCGTCTGAATCGAGGCTTTATCCGTGAGGCCGAATGGCAAGTTCAGTCAAACAAATATTACTAAGTTGATGAGTATCTATAATAATGATAAGTTGAGCAGAGATGTCTTTTTTGTTCGGATATTGAGAGTGAGCTACTCTGACGTTCAGCGTTGCATGCACACTAAAATTAAAAAAAAGTATGGAAGAAGTATGGGACTATGTGTCCAGCTAGTATGGAAGAAGTATGGGACTATATGTCCAATGTCCAGCTAGTGAGGTCGTTTGTGTCAATAATTATAGAACACACCGATGTGTCATTGTGTTTTTTTTCACATTTTTTTTGCGAGACAATGTTTTGTCAGTTTGTTCGTTTACATATTTATTTGTCAAATAGATGTGAGCCCATTGGATTATTATTAGGAACAATGATACTTGATAGTACACAAAACATTGCCTAGTGGCTACACAAAATTATCATATATGCCAACTCATGTACTAATAAGTCCACTCTCGTTCTACGTGTTGATGTTAACTCATGTACTAATAAGTCTGTGCTCGTATGTTCACTCCTGGCCAAACCCGACGAGTGACCATTTTACATCTTTTTCTGACAATTGTAACCAAGAAGTTAATTTAAACACATATAAATGTCATTTCACAATTGCAACTTATTATTGGAAAGGGTTTTCCAAATTCAGCCATGCAATGGTGACTTCTTTATTTCAAATGGAAAATTTATAGCTACATTTCCTAATAAAAGTGATTATTGGTTGAACATACTTCCATCCCATCTAGTTATAACAGTGAAGTCGAAACTAATCATAAAACATTTCTAGTTTTCAACCACACCACGTAAACCAATTTTCACCTGCGATTAGCTGGGCTACTCCCCTTGTCCCGCACACTCGCATCAGGAGCCCAACAATATCCTCCGCACTACGTTGATTTGAGGCCAATTCCGCAATTTTTCCCACTTTACGCGCTAATTAACTGCCTGAACAACCGCTCAATTTCAGCTTAAAAGGCATCTATCATTGCAGAAGTTCCGTGGGGTAGTATTGCCAGTCGTTGTTGGCAGTCACCCTTGTAGTTATCTCCATTTGTCACGTACAATATACACTCAGTCAGCAAATCCATGATTCTAGAGACATGCCAGTGTGACCAAACACCATCCAACTGCTCTCCAGCAGACTTTGCTGGGTGATGAGCATCGGGAGGCACACGGATAGCACTGCCCACAAGAGACTTGCCTGATGCCGCTCATTCCTAGTGCAGCAAAACACGGATGCATGCATGCCGAGAGTGGCCCAGTGGAAAGTGGTGAAAGAAAGTAGGAGCTCATAAAGAAATAGAAATACTGTAAACTGAGAGCGATGTAAAATGAACCACTTGTCGATGGACGATGGTAGTTATATATAGGCTATAGCACTACGGTGGTTGGCCGGTGTGAAAAATGCTACTCTGGTTTGTCATGTGCTCCTATTTACTATGTACATAATGTGTTGTAGATTTATTTACTTAGGAGTGTTACTTTTGGTGACATAATTTCAGCTTTAATTGTGCTATGTGTGCGTATCGGTTGGGTCAGGGCTTCTTTTGTAATAGACTGCAGAGTAGAACATGATTTTAGTTGGACAGCGTCATTAGTTGTATCCTCATGAGGTGGCCAACGGTCCACTGGGTACGGCGATAGTGTTTGTCATAGGAGCCGCAGCTACGTGTCAAGGGTGAGACACCGAGCTCACGGCATGAGCCAAAGCGTTGATCATTCCTGAGCCGTAGTGGTATGGCATTGTAAATGAACCACTAGTCGATGGACGATGGTTTGAGAGGCATCTGCTGCAGCGTCTGCTATGCCTGCTACTGTAGCTCCCCGACTGAGGGGGTGGAGCGGGGTTGCTCGGGAAGACAAGACGATGATGAACCAAGACTCTGTTTTTTAATGGATTCGCCAATGGGGGTCGAGTTAGCTCCCGAGAGCACCACGCTTGGGCCAGCAGGAGCCCTCGATTCCCGGGCGCCCGGAGTTTGGAACCAAGCGGGACGCCATTGGCGCCCGGTGAGGACTGGAGCTTTGAGGACATCAATGAAAGAACGTTTGGGCGCCGAGGAAGGAGGCGCGGGGACGTTCTGGATGCACCAAGACCTCTCCTCCTCCGGGAAGAGCCTATACTCAGCTGGCAAAGCAATCGGTGCTTTGGGTTTGGTTGAACTGCCCCTTAAAGGTAGAAGGTATATATACATGGTCAAACAAACAGCTTAATATAATCCTCTACTAGAAAGACTGGATTGGTTTTTCACCTCAGTTAATTGGACTACTACTTAACCAAATTCATATGTTTCTTCTTTAGTCTATGAAACTTCAGACCATGCACCATGCCTTATTTTAATATCTACTAATTAATATTTCAAGGAAGAATATTTTCAGGCTTGAAAATCTTTGGATGCATCATCTAGATTTCATGGAAGTGGTTCAGCAGGGTTGGCGGGGTTTTTCTCACATTTCAGATCCAAAGCAAAGTTACTCTTTGCTAAGTTCAAGAGATTAAGAAGAACTCTCAAAGATTGGTCTCACAGTCTTTCAAATCTAAAGCGAGACTATCTGCAATGTGAAGCTAGTACTATCCTTATTGTTATTTATGGAAGAGCTCAGAGATCTTACAATACCTGAATGGAATTTTAAATTCCTCCTAGAGCAAAGACTGACTGATCTCCTGAAGAAGCAAAGAACCTATTGGAAGCGGCATGGACAAATTAAATGGGTGACTTTGGGTGATGCAAATACTAAGTTTCTCCATGCCAATGCCACTCTGAGATTTAGGACAAAATTCATCTCTACTTTTGCAAAATACAAAAGGATAGACGTTTTTTGATCACCTGGGATAAAAGCTGACCTCATTTGGAACTGTTTCATAGAAAGATTGGTCTCTACCTCTTTTACCTCTATCAGTTTCAATTTGCCCGAGCTTATTACAACAGATAATGACCTCCTTGTTTTAGAAGTACCTTTCACAAAGGAGGAGATTGATGCTGTGGTTAAAAACCTACCTTCAAGAAATGATGGCCTCTTATTTGTCAAGATTTTTATGCTCTTTGTCAAGCTTTCTATGATTCAAATACCTGTTTGCAAAGCATTAATGGTTCTCACATCACTTTGGTCCCAAAACACTCTAGTGCAGCTTCGTGAATGATTTTAGACCCATATCACTGTTGAATACCTCAACGAAAAGTTATAACAAAAATTTTGGCTAATAGACTCGGCTTGTGCTACCAAGATTGATTCACAAGAACCAATATGGGTTTATCAAAGCAAAGGTGCATTCAAGATTGCTTAGCTTGGTCATTGGAATATCTCCACTTATGCCACCAATCTAGACAATAAATTGTCATTTTGAAACTGGATTTTGAAAAGGCCTTTGATAAGGTAGAGCATCCACTTATGCTAGAGATTATGACCAAACAAAAGGTTTCCAAAACAGATGGTTATCTTGGATGAAATTAATTTTCTCATCGGGGACTTCAGCAATTTTGCTAAATGGAACACTAGGGAAAGTTTTTCATTGCAAAAGAGGTGTCGAACAAGGTGACCCTCTTTCACCCTTGTTTTTTGTTTTAGCAAACTGATTTTTTACTGTAGATAGTCCTAAATAATGCAAGAAAGAGAGGGGTTATTTCTTTACCTGTCAATCTGCCTCATGACCAAGATTTTCCCATTCTTCAATATGCTAATGATACTTTGATTTTCCTACAAGGTGATGAAAATCAAATCTTAGCTCTTAAAGACATTTTCTTTGAGTCTATAGGTTTAAAGGTAAATTTCAGCAAATCTATGATGATTCTGTTAATGTATGCTGAAAAAATGACACACCTGGCTGCAATTTTGGGATGCTCAGTGGACTCTTTACCTTTTACCTACTTGCGCTTACCTCTCAGGTCGACAAGGCCTATCAGTAGTTGATTATTAGCCACTAGTTTCAAAGTGTGAAAGAAGACTACATTTCATTTCAAATTTGTTAAATGGTGCGTGCAGGTTGCAATTGACAAATGCAGTAATGAGTGCCCTCCCAACCTACTCAATGTGTACCTTTCTTATGCATCAAACAATGGTCAAGCAAATAGACAAATAGGTACTACCTGCGGAGAGGTTCAAATGTCAACAAATGAAAAAACCATCTAAAGTTGCCTGGGTTACGGTTTGCACTTCCAAGGAAAATGGAGGACCGGGGAGTAATTAACTTTTCAACCCATAACTTATGTCTCCTCCTCAAACATTTAGACAAATTCTTCAACAAAAACATGTTCCTTGGGTTGACCTTATTTGGAATTCCTACTATCGGGATGGAAGTTTGCCAACTAATAATAGAAAGGGTTCCTTTTGGTGGCGTGATATTTGCAAATTGTTGGACAGCTTCAAAGGTTTGGCTTCAACTATAGTAAATGATGGTACGTCTTTTTTTGAATGACATTTGGAATGGCAGGTTATTAAGATTGGAGTTCCACATCTTTTTTTCTTTCACAATTAATTCTGATATCACAATCCAAGCTTTCATGAATAATTTCTATGTGCAAGATTTGTTCCATTTACCTCTTTCGGCTGAAGCTTTTCAAGAATTCCAACAGCTCTCGGACATTCTAGAAGATGTTCATTTCCAGCAAGGTCCTGATGTTTGGTCTTTTACATGGGATACTTCAACTTTCTCTATTAAACAAGCTTATCAACAGTTAATGGGAACCATTGAAGTTTCACCAGTGTACAAGTGGCTGTGGAAATCAAGTTGCCAACCAAAAAAGAAAGGTTTTCTTCTGGCTTCTTTTGAAAGATAGGCGAGTACCGAGGTTTACTTAAAAAGGAGAAACATGGTTCTTGATGACTACTCCTGCCCGCTCTCGTCACCTAAATGAAGAGGAAAGTCCGCATCATCTCTTTTTTGAGTGTCCCTTTGCCATGGCCTGTTGGAACCTTTTGGGTTTAGCTCATCTCATCCAACTGCAAGTGGAAGATTCGATTATGGCTTTCAAAGCACAGCTCCAAAGCTCAGTTTTCCTAGAAATCATCATTACAATGTCTTGGGCAATTTGGTCAACTCGAAATGACCACATTTTCAGGCAGCAAATTCATTCACTTTCAGGTGTCAAGCAAACCTTCAAGAGAGAATTAGCTCTGGTTATGCTACGAGCTAAACCTTCTTTAAAAGATCAGTTCATTAGATGGATGGCAACGTATCATATGCAAACCAACCCCTTCATGAAAACCTGTGCAAACCATGGCAAAAACAATGTTTAAATTCACTAAAAAATCATACATGTAGATGATACGATGATACACAATCTTGCAAAATATCTTGTTCAAATTCGACTTAGTTTGTGAGATATAAAAATAACAAATTTCTGACATCTTTCTAGCTTGAAATTTGTTATTTTTATATCTCACAAACGAAGTCGGGTTTGGACATGATATTTTACAAGCCTGTGCATCATCATATCATCTATATATGTGATTTTTTGGTGAATTTAGATGACTTTTTGCCATGGTTTGCATGGGTTTTTACTGAAATCCTAGTTTGCACAAGATATGTTCCCCGGATGGATAGGGCTCTTTGTGTAATCTGTTTAATTTTCTTTTTTTCTTGAACCACCCTTGTAAAGACCAGTTTTCTCAGTTTTAATAAATTGCACAGTAGGGGTGCCCCCCCTCCAGTTTTCCTCAAAAAAAAAAGAGGCCCGCAGCCTTAGAGGCAACGGCAAACTTGAAAGTTCTTTCGCTAAGCTGGGAAACGAAGAAGTGCTCAGGGGGGAACCACTGATGGCCAGATCAAGCAGCTGGCTCACCGAATCAAGGGAGAGGCAACGGTTGCAACGCCCAAACGTAGCGGCTAAGAAGAAAGAGGCTCGATCAAGAACGTGGTGAGTGATCGGACCACCTGGCGAGCCGGGAAGAGCTAGAGCTCGCCATCAAGGCGGGGGAGAAGGGAGAGGACACACCTAGGCAGCTCCATGGCAGCCATAGCGGCCATAGCGGCGGCCATGACTGCCACCCAGCATAAGCCGCACTAGGCGGCTAACGCCCCTGCAAGGAACAGGGCCACAGGAGCCGACGGAGCCAGGCACGGGATTCCCACCGCCAACCTGAGACAGGGGCCCGGAAGGGACGACGACGACGCCAACAGAGTGGGAGGCACACCAGCGGGGGTGGCCGCCAGGGGAGACGCCCGCTCGGGGAGAGCTCAGCGCCTAACGAGCTTCTTGCAAGATCAGGAAAACCAGAGTTTTACAAAAATTTGATGTAAGATCCCTCGTCTTAGCAATGTATTAGACCATCGACACTATCGAGCATTATATTCAGATTTCAGATCAGTAGTATCTCTTGTGGTTCCCTCAATAGCTTGTTTCAACTTAGGAAAGATCTGCGTAAGCATTACTGAGTCGTGGCAAGCATGCACCATGAGTCCAAACTTACTGCCAAACCACATGCCAATGAGTTGACTCTCCAACTAGCAAATTTCCCAGCACATACTTATGATTATCTCCATGAATACAGACGCTCACCTTGTGCATCATTTTGAGGATCTTCTGTTTGGTTACAGTGATTAAGTTGCCTCTGTGGCTACACAAAACTATCATATATGCCAATATATATATGTTTTTTCTGACTACATGTTGACGATAACTCATGTACTAATAAGTCCGCGCTCGTATGTTCACTCCTAGCCAAACCCGACGAGTGACCATTTTACATCTTTTTATGACAATTGTAACCAAGAAGTTATTTTAAACGCATCTAAATGGCATTTCACAACTTATTATTGGAATGCGTTTTATTTTGAATGGAAAATTTGTAGCTACATTTCCTAATAAAAGTGATTATTGGTTGAACATGTGCAATTGCCCTCTTCGCAAGCTAAGAGCCTGCACACCCGCTCAATACTAGCTTCGGTCATCGCGATGCGTTCCGTGGGGTAGTGTTGGCAGTCGCACTCTTGCACTTATCTCCATTTGTCACGACACCCACGCAGTCAGCAAATCCATGCTGGCTGTCAGCCAGCGTCACTCAACGCATGCCAGTGTGACAAAACACTGTCCTACTGGACTCCATCAGACTTTCTTGGTGATTGAAACTCGGGAGGCACTGATAGCACTGCCCACCAAAGACTTGCCTGATGCCGCTCATTCCTAGTGCAGCAAATAAACACGGATGCATGCAGAGTGGCCCAGTGGAAAGTGGTGAAAGAAAGTAGGAGAGCTCATAAACTGAGCGATGTGAAATGAGCCACTGGTCGATGGTAGTTATATATAGGCTATAGCACTATACGGTGGATCGAGGCCGGTTGAAAAATGCTGCTCTGCTTTCTCATGTGCTCCTATTTACTGTGTACATAATGTGCTGTAGAATTATTTACTTAGGAGTGTTCCTTTCGGTGACATAATTTCAGCTTTAATTTTGCAACAAGTGCGTATCGGTTGGATCAGGGCTTCTTTTATATTGGACTGAGTAGAAATATGATTTTAGTAGAAATATGATTCCTCATGAGGTGGCCGACAGTCCACTGGGTACGGCGATAGTGTTTGTCATAGGAGCCGCAGCCGCGTGTCGAGGGTAAGACACCGAGCTCACGGCATGAGCCAAAGCGTTGATCATACCTGAGCCGTAGTGGTATGGCATTGTTGCTACGGGGGCACGCCTTAGTCAAGGTCGGTTGCCATCGTGGTGAACTTGATAACCTCTTGAGCCCCGGACACCACTGGCAGAGGCGCAGAGCTAGACTATTGCCTCCTTGCCTTGGAGCAATTTTTTTTTAAAAAAAAAACATAATGTGCTACACCTCTATGTAAGATTGTACACAGTAGCAGGAGCGCAGTAGCTAGCTTGAGCTCATGCAGACATGCAACTTGCTTTCTCAAGATACATGGTATTCAATATAGACTGGAATTAGCCCTCCCTTGACTTCTTCCCATGCTCTACCACTCTGCCACTGCCGGACACGTCTGCGATAAAAGCTTGGACGAGACTCAAGGAATTCACTAAAACTAATAACATTTCAACCAAATCGATGAGGCATGTCAATACAAAGCATGTTATCAACGACGCTGCCCAATGGGCTGAAAAACAGGTGTTTGCTTGAGATCAAAGTCAGAGCTACTAGACTATTTTAGCTCTATGTACAGTACTTTGTAGGCAGCAAACCGCCGATGCAGCTGCAACGCTTAAAGCTGCAGTGAGTACACCCCAAATCTGAAACAAACTGCTACTCATCAGAAGAAACGAAGTCCGGATATATACCAACCACGATCGACCAAAGAACACGACCAGCTGCGTCGTCACGCATGCAAGGATTGGGCATCTGCCTCACGCAGTCCCTTTGCACCAAGTTGTGGCTACATTCTCATCACTTGGCAACCGTGCTCCCCACAGGTGGCTTCAGTCCTGCACGCCACCATCGCCACGGGTCTCTCTACTATGATTTTGATTAAGGTAACTAAGTGAGAGAGAAAACGCTCGTCTCCCGAGCGCCCGCTCCGTGGGCGACCGGGCGCCCCACTACGCCCCGTCCAAGGCCCCCCGCGCCCGGCTCCGTCTCCGTCGCTGTCGTCGCCATTCTGCCCGCGGCGGCCGCCTCAACATGAGGGCACCGCCGCGCGCGCGCTATCTCCCCACCCTCTCCGCCTTCCCTCCTCCAACTTCTCCGCCGCGCGTGGCGGTGGCCGGGGATGGCGGCCAACCGGCCTTTGCGCTTCTCCTTGCTTGGATCCGCCTCTTAGCGGCGGTGGCTGCTCTGGTTTCGGGCGGCGCCCCCTCTTCTTCGCGGCGCCGCATGGACCTGGCGCCCGCGTGTATCTCATTTGGGCTGGCGGTGGTTGCTGGACCGGGCCCTAGGGCCCCGGATGCGGCGTCCGGCTGCCCCCTCGTCCCCG
Organism: Hyparrhenia diplandra; assembly: GCA_015847255.1. NCBI lineage: Eukaryota > Viridiplantae > Streptophyta > Magnoliopsida > Poales > Poaceae > Hyparrhenia > Hyparrhenia diplandra. The sequence continues at coordinate 233,358 of JADLZK010001660.1, forward strand.
CCGGGCGGCGGCGCGCTGCCTCGCTTCGGGCCGGGCGGCAGCCGGCGTCGGCTGGGGGGCCTGCTGGGCGGCGCTTCCCTTCTCCTCCATACCGGATTTGATGGGCGTCGCAAGCTTCCTCGACTCCGGCGTTTATGGCACGGCGGCGATCGCTGCCGTGGTGGCGGCCCCGCGGGCGGCGGTGGCCAGGCGTATCCGAAGCGTTCGCCCCGGACTGGGCGCCGGCGCTGCTCTCGGTGCTGCTCTTGTTGGTGGGGCGAAGCTCGGCTTGGCCTCGGCCGGCGAGGGACGGTGACGCTTGGCGCCATGAACCCCTTTGGGGCGTCGTCGCTCATCCACTTGCAGCGGCTCGGCGGAGGCCGGTGTCCCTCCATCTTCCGTTCGTCCTTGTTCGGTGGCGGCGCCGCCGTGGTGGTGGGGGTCAAGGTGGACCAGCGTGCTTTTGTGGTTTTTCGTGGTGGCGCCCATGCATGCCGCCACCTCACCGGCGCGGACTTCGGAAGCTGGGTTTGTGCTGTTCGTTGTGGGATGGTGGATCGTCTTGCTGGCTGGGACACGCAGCCCCTTCGGCCCGTCGCTCCCCTCCCTGGTCGGTTTGGTCGTCCTGCTGATCCTGTTTGTGCTCCATGTTTACCCTCACCCGGGTAGGTCTAGCTTCTGTATCCGGCGGATGCTTTGCCGTTGTCTTTGCGCCGCCGCCCGCGGATGCTTTGCCGCCGAGGTGTCTTGTTTTCAGCGGATGCTTTGCCGTCGAGGTGCTTCGTTGTCGTTCCGGGCGGATGCTTTGCCGTCGTTAGCGCGCCGCCGCTCCGCTGATGCTTTGCCACCGAGGTGGCTTGTTTTCCAGCGATGCTTTGTTTGTCGAGGTGCTTCGTTGTCGTTCGGGCGGATGCTTTGCCGCCTGAGGTGCTCTTCGGGTCGTTTGGGCGGATGCTTGCCGCCTTGTCTTCCACGAGCATGCGTTTCCGGCGTGCGTGCCCTACACCGAGGTCGCGGGTCGTTACGAGCCTGCGTTTCCGGTATTGCCGCCGAGGTCGCGGGACGTTTGAGCCTACGTTTCCGGTGTGCGGCGTGCGCTGAGGTCGCTGTCGTCTTCCGGCGATGCTTTGCTACCGAGGTTCTTCTAGCGGATGCTTTGCCGCTCTTGTCTTTCCGGCAGATGCTTTGCTGCCGAGGTTGGTTTGGACGGATGCTTGGCCGTCGGTTTCTAGCGGATGCTTTGCCGCTATTGTCGTGTTTGGTTCTAATCGCCGCTAGCTACCCGGGTGTTATGTGGTTTCTATTGTAATAGGTTCAAATTGTCGGGGTTGTTAGTTGGAGGGTCCGCCCCACCTCCCCTTCCGTTTCTTCTTCGCTTGTTTGTGTTGGGGTTTTCGTGGGTAACCCGAGGGTTACTCGCCTACCCCTTGTATCCGGTTACCGGCCGTTTCTTTTGGCCTTTCAAGCAATCGAAAAACGCTACCAACTTAGGTGGGCGTGGTCTCAAAAAAAAAAAAATAAGGTAACTAAGTCTCCACCTGCTCTTAGCTGAATGAAAGTGAAAAGTAGCGTCTTTCCCACCTGCTGGACGCGCTTAACTGTGACACCTGCCACTGACAATGGAATAATCTATAATATAAGCATTTCATGTGGAATAAGCGTTCCCCGATGACTCTCAATCCCATGCTAACGATGTATGGCAATAACCATATGCTTATATACCATGCACACCGAACAGACCCTGCTAAGACGCTAAGTATTGGTTGTGAGAAAAATAACATGTATAAGATCGACTCATGCAAGTGATCGATGCAACCGTCCAAGAGCTATATATATTGTGCGGGTAGCCAAGCTAGGGTGCATGTCGATAGTCCTTGTAGGCTTATAGCACACAATTATTCAGTGTACTGTACCAAGTAATTCATTGCAGCAGCCAGTGTACTCTGTCACTTACCACAAGTTTCTGAAATGATTCAATTAAGAACGATGAGGGTCTGTGCAGTGGTACCATATATAAGAAGCCGACCATCAGCGCCAAACCAAAAGGCTTCCTCACACTAGTACACTACCATATTGTGTTGGCCATGGTCAAGCCCAGATCGGCTTGATCGTGGCATGCTGCTGCGTACTGAAGCAGTGACTCGATCAGGGAATACCTTTTTTTTTTCTAATTAAAACAAGTGCAGACCAGCATATCTCATGTATGATATACATCCACATCGAATTAAAATTAGATATATGTTTACCTAGTGCATGGCTTATTAATCCTTTTTTCATATAAAAGGAGAGGCCTGTACATGAATTTATTTAAAACAAATAAAAGTCCCATGGCATATTAATCTTCATATTACTAATTAGAAACCTTAACAGAAACATATGACATTTTAATTTTTGTTACACTCTAATCATTATCGCCAATAATGTACAAGAGCTAAAAGCTGTGTGTGTCCTACTGGTACTTATTATGTTAAAGAGAAAGTAGAGCAAATTACTCCACGCCTAGTGTCAAGCACGGACCCTCTAAGGCCCTGTTTGGTTGTTAGGGACTAGACTTTTTTTAAGTTGGGACTAAAATTTTAGTCCCTACCTGTTTGGTATAGGGACTAAATTAGGGACTAAAATTCATCATGAGCTATCTAGTTACTAAAAAGGATTTTTATGCCCAGCTGCACTTGCTAGCTAAAAATGGATTTTTACAAGAGCATCGGCTGCATGCCCTGCTACACTTGCACTACACTTGCATTGCGCTTGCACAGAATCCAAACTTGCACAAGCAAGCTCTCCCATTCCAATAGTTCAAACGCACACATCAAAAATCATGAACAATTTTTTAAAAAAGTTTTGATTCAACGGTAATCAACAGGTCCTAGTAGCAAAAAATGAACAGGAATATTTCAGTGTAAACAGACACAGCAGGTCCAAGCAACATGTATATTTTCAGTGTAAAGCTGCAACATCTTGGCATCTACTGGCACTGAATAAACACATTGACTGAATGGCCGATTAATCACAATAGATTCCGCCTTTGGTGCAAATGAAGAATCCAACACTCTCTTATCAAAAGAACATGACGAGTTGCTAATAACTTGCTGAGTAAGCTGTTCTAGAAAAACACTTGCTGACTACACGGCACAGAACAGGATACACCAATATGTTTTGCATTGGCCTCAAAGATTGTGGGACTGTGGATCAGCGTGCGGGTACCTCAAGCTGGATAACAAAATTGACTCTGAATGAAGAAAACAAACCAGAAAGAAAAATAGTCAGAGAACAACCAGTTATAATTTTCATAAGATTAACAGCTAGTTGACTAATTCAGCAGCGATCAGCTCAAGTCTAACCTGGACCTTGATAGGGTCCTGGAGCATCAATCACATCTATGCCGCCATTGCAGGTCACCTGTTGTAAGACATGCATTATCAGGAATACAGGTAACCTTCTTATGACAGGAATACAGGTAACCTGGACATGCATTATCCACTGATAAAGAAACATCCCCAACCCATCAACGTTTTGTACGCATATAATTCCCCATATAGACTCCATGTATACATATTTATTTCCTTTTCTGCATTCATGGATTTCAAGAAGGATGCATATAACCAATCATTTAAACATGAATATTGCTTAGTACAAGGACAAATATGAGATGTCTACAACGATGTGTAATGCCACGGTGATGGACATCTTTTCCTAGAGCCTAGAGGTTCAGTAACAGTCTAATAGAATATGTCTTGCAGAGATATTCAATTCACTTTATTTTTTTATTGCATGCTTCCAGCAGAATATTCAGAGAAATCAGAACATGCAGGCATATGCATGCAGACTTGTAGAGATCAATGGTAGATAGACAGGCCACAATGCCTACTTCTGCTTGTACCTACCGAAAGTCTACCACACACACAGAATTACATTGCATCAGGGAGTAAATCCACTTCAGTACAGAAATGAGAAATTCCAATACCTCCTTGAAATCCAGTTCTACATAAAGGTGTGGAGCCATCCCTTCATCCTTGGAGTGGGAAAAAAAACAAGAACCAAAAATGAATCAATCAGTCATGTCAACACGAATTAGATCTTCCCTCTGGGGGTAATAATGGAATTAAAGGACTAACTTGCAACTGGAAGAATGTTGTGTCAAAGCCAGCACCAAGAGATAATATTTGTTTCGGCTTCTCATTGTCAGTGTTCTTCCCCGCAATGAGGAACTGATGCAGAAGCATCATGAGAACAGACCAACGCGCATAATACCATGCAGTGATTTGGAAAGGACAAGGTTGAAAGTTCCCATATACTTAATACATCACCAGAATAAAGACAAGATCCAGAAGCAGTACGTACCACGATTGATAATTGGAGCCCTCCTTGTTGGTCGCCTAACAAAAAAAACGCACATAATCATCCTTCATGTATCCTTTGTTAACACAGGACCTACACAACAAGTTAATATGTCATGTTAGTAACAAATGGTGTGGAAAATACCTAGTTTGCAATTAGAATTAGGATGTTGTCAAAGTTAGAACCATTCCCACATTTTGCATAGTTTGCAGAGCATTTCTAGGGTTTCTATAAGATTGGTTTCATCCTATGACCTAAAGCAATGACTACAGAGGCAAATGAGCCTTGTGCAGTGCTCAAGGCTGACATTTTCGACACTTAAAGGGATGGCTCAAACTCACTATCCGCTAATCATCTACACAAGAGATAGTTCAGTTGACAGCAAATTGCTACCTAGGCATACCTCTTTTCTAACCTTTATATTGATTTCTTAGAAAAGTAACAAAATGGAATGTTTCTATGACACTGTATGTCCCCTTGCTGCAAAGAGAGACTTTGACATGAAAATTGGACTAAACTAGTTCATGTTCCTAGGACGAGACTGCACAACGTGCTACATGCCTGTAAGCTTGGCTCAAGTGCTTTCTAGTTCCTGTAAAATTGGACAAACAAGCGTCCCACAAAACCATCCACCACCCAATTGCAACGGAGGGAAACAAACTGTGCGCACAACGGACACCATCTCATCTCATCTCTGTGGGGAAGACGGGAGAGGAGGAAGGGAAGGGGAGGGATTACAGCTTGCTGGCCGCGGCGTCGTCGTTGGTGGCCTGCACGGCCGCCGGACTGCTCCGCGTGGCGGCGCTGCTCCCCCCCATCTCCTCCTCCTCCTCCTCCTCCTGCTGCTGCTGCGGACGCCTCCATCCGGTTGGGGCGAGGGTCGATCGATCAGGGCGCCGGCGGCCGCACGCACGGACGAGGACGGGGACGGGAACGGGGACGGGGTGGTGGGAGTCTGGAGAGGAGAGCGGCACCTGGACCGCTGGACGAGCGCCGAGTTCGGGGAGACGAGCGGTGCGGGAGACGGTGGGAAAAAAAGTCCCAAAAAGACTCTCCCGAGGGTCTTTTACAATTTTATTCCATTTGTGCATTTTAGTCTTACAAAATCCTACCTGTTTGGTTATTTAGGGATTAAAAGGGGACTTTTTACCCCGGGGACTAAAAAAGTCCCTAAACCAAACAGGGCCTAACACTATATGCTTTCCCACCGTATTATATGCAAATCCATGATGCCTATCTTTGTGGGACGGCTACAATGCACCTGATCCGAGACGGTCTCGCAAATCACAACACATTCCTCTAGCTAGAATTCCCTTCCGCAGAGGATGCACATGCACCGGGAGAGACTTGCGTTGAGACTGGCTCCCTACACTGGGAGAGCCTGCTGCCCCGTGCACCAAACTTGCCTGACGCCACTCATTCCAAGGTAGGAAACTATGGATCCATTGCTGGGTTGAAGAACAAAATATGTTAATTAATTGATGAACAACGGAGGTAACTGGAGCATGCACCGGATGGACGCAAGAGGGAGTGTGAAATGATTGATATCCACTGGTGAATAGTAGGATATATATATCAGAGATGGAGGAGATGGAGGTGTGAAAGTGTCAAACATGCCCCTGTGCTTTTGAGTTCATTTATTTCTCGGATAATTAATGTTGCCGTTGCAAATTTGTTTGTCTATTTATTTTTGGTGACATAAGCTGCTGGTGACAGAAGTTAGCTCTCTGTTAGCTATGTAATAAATCTGACTTGGAGCAGGACTGCTGCTGCATGACAGAAGTTAAGATTGGACATGATTTTGAGTTGGCGAAGGCAAATTGAAACTGGGTCATACATGTATGCTACTACAATATACAGTATAAAATTACTTGTACATTTGCAAAAGGAAAAGGCTCCATTGTATTAACTCTATCTACTTGTACGTATCAGCTGCTTGCTAGTCCTTCAAAGTCGGTTTCTTGGGAATTGATCTCTGCGAGTTGTCTGATCCATTTAGTGCTGGCTAATCACTTCCCCAACTTCAATGGATACAGTATCAACAAATCACCGTCTTCCCCTTTCATCATTCAGGCAATGTTCCATGTCACCAACCAGATTTTACTATAGGTTTGACATATGGCTGGTGGCAATTTTGCAACCATGCATGTAGAGGCAACCCTACGAGTTAAGACTAAAATGTTGTTTATATGCCTTTAGTGTTGTTATCTCTTATCTCATCTGACAGCAGTAACCATTCCTCTCATGTTTGTATGGAAATTCAAGCCTTAGGAAACATTTCAGCAGATGGAGCAAGATCTTGGTCACAAACTGTCGAAGCTATCACAGCCATGGAATACGTTTTGCCGATGCCACTCATTCCCAACAAGAAAACCTGTGACATGTTGAAATGAAGCAATGTGGTATTGACCTCTCCGTTCATCCAATGAGCTATCGTTAGTGGTGATATATCACAGACCAAAGGACTGTGAAGGATAAAATGAGCATGTTTTGCTCAGTTCGATCAAAAGTGTTATATCAAGTTCACGTTCATCTTCGTGTGCAAGGCAGAATTACCGAGGAGCTCCTGCATCCTCGCCCGTTTCATGGGCCATGGGCCGCGAAAATGGAAACACAGAACGATACTGGGCTTAAGCTTCTTCGCACCCAGTCAAGGCCCAAGACTTAGCGGTTGGGCCTCCGGCTTCTCCTGGCCTTAGCTTTCTTGCTTCCCGTACTCTCATCATCGGCAACAGGTCCATCCTCTTCATTAGGAGCGGATACCATGTCGGTGACACAAACATGCCTGATGCCACTCATTCCGATTTGCAAACCAAAGGGTGGTAAATAATTGTGGATGCATACGGTCTCTGTTGAGTGCTTAGCTCAGTGGTGCAAGGAAATAGGTTAAAGAAGTGGAAAGTGGGGCATGCATTGCATCGGTGCGAGAGGGAGTGTGAAGTGAGAGGCACGGGTGAAGAGTTGTTATATATAGTGGAGCACAGAGGTAAAATTGAGAAATATGATGTTGTGCTTTTACATTTAAATTTAGCTGTTATCAGATATTAATGTTCTGCAAATTAATTTGTTTTATTGCCAGGGTAATGTTTTGCAAATATGTCAGAAAAGAGCTTAGGAACAATGATGCGCACATGCACCTCTCATGCATCATTAATTTCGTGGCCATTGGCGTCTGCTTGGGCTGGTGGGCTATTAAGTGCCTCTTTAGGCCGACCCAAAAAAAACTAGTGTATATATATATAGTATGTCGATGTATATGTTTTCCCAAGCACATGCTGACGTTGACTCATGTTTGTACACACAGCCAGGGTTCTTGCTCACCCAAGGCGCCGAACTCGAATGACCATTTTACATCTGTTGCATTCTGATTATGTGACAACTATATTGTAATGAAGAAGTTTCGACATTAACGCATTTCAATGTCATCTCACAAGTTCTTATAACATTTTCTGAATTCAGTCAAAGTGCATTGTGATTCGATCGGTTCCTTATGAATAGAAAATTATTTAAAGATATATATAGTATTTAATTTCTTAAACAGATTATTATTGATTGAACACATGTATATTCTTCAATTCCATACATAAATAATTGCAAAGTCCGAATCAAACCTACCTACTACTTTTCATTCGATCGGCAGCACACATCCTTGCTTGTTTTCTCCATCCATCACAACAACGTCTTGCTTGTTTTCTCCATCCATCACAACAACGTCCTTCATCCACCACCTGCCCGGCTATCCCATGATGGCTTGCTTCAGTCGACGCGTGTCCATGTGAGAACACTGTCCGGCAGACATGCCAGGCATGAACCAAGATTACTGTTCACCAGGCTTGCCTGATGCCGCTCATTCCGAATGCAACAAAAATATGCTTAGTGGGCTGTTGTGAAGAACATATACTACGTACGTAGCTATAACAAGGCAAAGGAGCATGCATCCAAATGGCATGAGCTGGAGCGTGTAAAGTGAGATAGACATTGGTCGGTGTAGTGCATTATATAGGCTTATATATATAGCCCACAGTAAGGTGAAAGTGTGAAATTATAAAACATGTCGCTCTGCTTAATTTGTCGTCTGCTCCTATTTATTATTGATTGTCGATATTCTTTCTTAAATAAATCTATCTATATATTGAGGACAATTTCTTTTGGTGACATATATGTATATATAACGCCAAGCTTTGGAGTACATATCAGTTTTAGCTCTACCACAAACCATATTCGTTACAAAGTTTGAACAAACATTTGTTTAACACACACTTGTTTTGCAAGTCCAAATATAAAATTTCCATTCTTCCTTGCTCCACTGGATGACAAAGAATATCCCATTTAACTAATATGTACTTACTTTTATGTTGTTCATTTTTTCTAAAAATGTATTAATCTAAAATAATCTATTTTTTTTTATACTTATCTTGGGATATCAGAGAACATATAGCATTAAGAGAGGCCAGATAGATAAAAGTATAAAACAGAGTTATGAGTAAGGTTAAAAACAGAACGGAAGTATAAACCAAACCGCATTGATTTTTATATTTGATCCAATCGAAATCGTATTTTCGGATTTGAATTCAGTCAAAATTCAAAACACCAAATTTGGAATTAGAACAGAAATGGTTTAGAGAGCATCGCCACTTTACGTACTTCATTATGTATGGATGAGCTTCTTGAAATATCAAGAAAATTAGAGTTCTACAAGATGCTATATCTAAGATCCTTCAACATTGGCAATTATAGATGAAATGGAGCATTTCTTATATTCCAAAGCACTAGCTAGTAGGTGCATTACGTACTGTGGATGCTAGCTAGTTGCTCCCTCAATCAATGCGCTTGTTTCAGCTCTTGCAGGATCTCCATGACTGAACTGAAGAGTGCTTAGCATGCCTAGGGTCGTATTGACCATGGAATGCACTGTCGACCAACCTTGCATGACCCCACTCATTCTCCTAAGGTTGCAGACTGCAGATGCGTACATGATGACAACCGTCGAGTGCTCCATGGTAGAAGAAAAAATAGTTAACGAATTCAAGAACAACGAGGAAAATGGAGCATGCACTGTACAAATGCAAGAGCCAAGAGGGAGTGTGAAGTGAGCCACCAGAAAAGAGTAGTTACAGTGCCCTTAAAAGGAGAGAAGAGTAGTTAGAACACGGAGGTAAAATTGTCAAACATGCTATTGTGCTTTTACATTAATTATTTAATTAATAATTAATAAATTTGTCAAATATGTTGGTGATGCATGTATCCAAGAAGAACAATCATACAAGTTACGGATTGGATCCACACAAGGGCCAAAATATAATACTGGTCCACAAGAGTCCTATACATGTCAGCTTCTTTCAAGCTCAAGAAAATCTGAGTTTTACAAAATGCTAGATTACATATATGGATAACAGACAAATTGCACCAGGACTAATAAGAGCTGTGTGGCTAGGTTAACGAATTGCACCATTTCGTATCATTAGTAGCACTACTTTCAAAATGTAATTGCCGGCCTAAGATCCAGTAGTGGTTAGGTGTGGCTGGTAACCTTGGTTACCTAGCCCTTTGGTCTGTATGACTTTGCAACTTTGTTTTCGTTTCCTCGCTTAATGAAAAATGCGTAGGGCGTGATCTCGAAAAAAACTAATAAGAGCTGTGTGTATCCTACTTATATTAAAGAGAAACTAGTTTGTGAGCAAATTACTCCACTCCTATTGCCAAGCACGGACCCTCATAGTGCTAAGTGAGCCGAATTCATTAGTTTTGCAGTCGGATGCCCGCTATGCTAGCTATCTAGTCCGGCCATCAAGTACTCCATGCCGCTGTTTGTGTATCAGTTTTACATCAGCCGGCAACCCGACGAACACCGTACTCCAAACTTGCCTCACACCGCTCATTCCCAAGGTGGTACAAGAAAAAATAGGTTAATGAATTGGGACGATGAACTAGATGGATTTACCGGCGTTATGCATTAAGTGGTAAGCGGCGTTCCCGTCGACGACGAGGCGCCTATGGTGACTTCGAGAATCTCCAGATCTGCCGGTTGCCCAATCCTTCGGAGGTGCTCATAGGGGTAGGGTTTTACGTACGTGTGTTCATAGGGGTGAGTGTGTGTGTGCGTGTTATGAGCGTCTGCGTTGTCTTGTGTAATTCTCAAAAAAAAAAAAAAAAAGATGGATGCGAGAGGGGGTGTGAAGTGATCGATATCCACTGGTGAATAAAATTGGGTATATATAGCACAGATGGAGGTGAAAGTGCCGAACATGCCGCTGTGCTTTTTGCGTTTATTTATTTCTAGGATAATATTGCCTCCACAAATTTGTTTATCCATTTAATTTGGTGACATTATATAAGCTCTCCTACTTAGAAAATCACTTGTGGTAGGACTGCAGCGTTATTACTTCTTTTAGGCTAGATAAATGCAGGGCAGAAGATTGGACACGTGACTTTGATTTGGCGAAGGCAAATTTAAACTAGGTCATATACAATATATAACACATAAAATTGATTGTACATTTGCAAAAAGAAAAGGCTTCATTGTATTGACACTCGAAACTGGCCAAAGTGTATAATGGCTCCACCATGATATTTCTATCGTTGAGACGGATAGGAACACATTGTATATATATTAACTATAGCTGCTTGCATCTGCTGCTCCGTGCCAGTGCTTCAAAATCGTTATGAGTTGTTTGGATCCATTTAATGCCCTCTAGTCATTTTTCTAACTTCAATGGACACAGCAAAACTATCAACAAAAATCATCGTCGTCCAATTTCATCATTCAGGCATTGTGTCAAACATTACTGTATGTTTGACATATGTCTAGTCAGGCAATTTTGCAACCATGTACAAGCAGTCTATAGGCAGGTCTTGAGACTAGGCAAACTCCTCGTCCGGGATTGAACGACTAAACAAGCCCAAAGTATGGTATACCAACATTTGGCTGTGTACATCTTCGGATTAGAGGCCGGATGATTCTCATCCATTATCTAAAAAAATCAAGTAACTCAACAATTTGTGCCTTAGGTGCTATCATGTCTCTCACAGTAGTAACCATTCCTCTCATGATTGTTTCAAGCCTCAGGACTCAGGAGTTAAGAAACCTTCAAGCAGATCCATCTGAAATGTTTGTGGCGAAAGCCATCACAGCCACGGAATACGGTTTGCTGATGCCACTCAATCCCAACAAGCTAGCTAGTGACATGTTGTATGTTGAAGCAATGTGGTATTGACCTTTCCGCTCCTCCAATGAGCTAGCTAGTGTGTGGTGGCCATATATATATATATATAGAGAGAGAGAGAGAGAGAGAGAGAGAGAGAGAGAATAGACAAATTAGACAAAGAAACTGTGAGGGATAAAACGAGCATGCAGGCACACTAGAGCTGAAGTGTATATAGGTCAGTGTTCAACCGGTTCATGTCGAGGGTTATTCATAGAGCACAAGGTTTCAGTTTAATGATTATTAACTATTTGAGATCAAAGCTCAGCACCAGTATATATTTATATTGGACAATCCTATGGTACCATATTTACTTGCTAGGAGGTGCACTACCTTAAATAGATCTAAGCCTTTTTTTTTTTTTTTTTTTGGATTTTTGAATTAATTAAAGGAAAAGGAAATATAATTGACGAATTCCCAATTCATGGATAGAGAAGCCAGCAGATGCTACTTCCTTTTACCAGCCGTGTGGCCCTTCCTTTCCATGGTCCGAGAACAAGAAACATTGACAATTAATTTAAATGTCTACAGATACAATTATTTTATTAAATCTCTATGAACAGTATATGTTTATACAGTATTAAAGTACCGAAACTAGTCCACCAACCCTTTGCTCTCGCATGGGCTAGAATTTTAAGATACAACATTATGTAGTATAACGTGCTAGTCCATCAACCTGTGCCGGAAAACGGGCTCGCATGCATTTTAGGAGATATAAGTAGTATTAAGTACTATTTAAAACTCCCTTAGTTTCAAATTATAAGAAATTTTGGATTTTTTAGATATATTGTTTTTCTTTATATCTAGACAATACATCTACATGAACAGCAAAAGCTATATAGGATAGACACCACCTCAAATCCTTTACGCACTTTGCGCTGGATAGTCTACAATACAAACACATGAAAGCAGCGGGCATGCAAAAATAGCAAACACACTCCCTTTAGGCATTTCATCGAGTACTTGAAGGGCACGGAACAACAATTGCACAAGAAACGACACGTGACCTCACCGTGCTTACAGAGGGAAGAAAACGCAACCAAGACCACCAATCCGCCGAACAGGCAAACAGACGGAAGCGGTTTTTTTTCACCTAGGTGCACATGCACCCACACTGTGGACCACATGATACGCATTGTGATCCGTGCTAGCACACTCCTCAATGCACACTGCTTTGAGAAGTGTCAAGACGGATCACAACGCGTATCATGTGGTCCACAGTGAAGGTGCACGCACTTAGGTGTAGATTTAACTTTCCCGCAAACAGACGCCAGTACCAGTAGCGGTGACATCTTCACAGACCATGAGCGGCGTGAACAGACGAACGGATGCCGGCAATGAAACAGAGACACACTGCTTGCAGTGCCAGGACAGTTGGGACGGCGTGGGAAGGCGGTCATGAGATTGCTGTGGCTAGTGGCGGTGACGAGGAGTGGAGACTGGCATATTCCGGATCTGAAGAAACGAACGCAGAAGTTCCCAACGCCGATTCCAAGCAGTTTCCTATGCTTCGATTTACGAGTAGACGTCGAGTATTATCTAGACACGGTTTCTTGCTTATGGACAATCTCTCTTCCATAAATACAGTTTTGTATCAACAAAAATCAATAAATAATAAAAGGATAACAATTTTTTTTACGATCACGCTCACAAACACGTATTTCATTAAACAGGATAGAGTTTACAAATTAAAAGTACAAATAGCTTGCGGTAACTACAAGGTTACCATCTGACCTCAACTCACCCCTCAAAGAGAATAACACATCCCCTTAAGATTACATTGCATATGATTTTGCTCCTGGAAACCTGCTACCACATCAGACGACGGCCAGCAGCACTCCCAGCTGCTTGTAACCAGCAAGGCACACCACGCCAAGCACTCCTAAATCCACTGTGCTAACTACACAAGAGGCGTCGTGATTCCGTCGAAGGTCCTTGCATTGCGTTCCTTCTAGAGCATCCATCCAATCAAGAAGAAGAATGAATCGAAACCCCGCTTAGTTGTTTCGGAATGAGCTTCCTACTAGTCAGCCACCACTCCTATCTCTATCTCTATCTCTACTACATATAATGCACTAAAAAAAAAAACTTTCCTAAATCCAAACAGAAAATTGTCCACCACAATCCATCATAGTCATTATCTCTCCCGATCTTCTCTAAGTGCACCCAAAAAAAATACACCTCAAAACCAACCAACTTTTCAAATGAATGGTCCAGATCTATTCTAACCTCTTCTTTCTCTCACAAGGCCACCCTCCTAAGGCCACCCTCCAAAGGCTAAAATTGTTGGGATCAACGCTCATCTACCACCCTCCTAAGGCCAGTCTCAATGGAGAGTTTCACCTCCCGGTTTCCAAGATGTGAAACTTTGACATGAAATAGACGTCCCCCTCAATGCACAGTTTCATTGTACGGTTTCATAGGCTCAAGGGTCCCACAACCTCGCTCTCATTGCATGGTTTAATTGCATAGTTGTATGGTGAAACTCTATTTGTGTCTCAATGAGGGTTTCACACAGTTTCCAACGCATGTGAAACAGTGCCCAAAGGTTTCACCATGGTAAAACTCTTTCCTTCTCTCTCCTAGGAGTTTCATGCAAAAAGTAAAATTTTGCTGATGTGGCACTGCATTTAATGTGCATGAAACAAACTACCAGTGAGACTGGCCTAATCAACCCCGCGCGGACTCTCCTCCCATCCCCACGCGCACGACCCTCCGTCTCCCGCAGCGACCCTCCGTCTCCCCCTCCCGCATGCGCGACCTTTTCCTCTCCCCCACTCCGGCCTCCTCACCTCCCTCACGACGCCTCACCTCCCCGTGGCTCCTTTGTCTTCACGTGCCTGCTCCATCTCCTCGGACCCCAGCGGCGGCGCTCGCGGCAAGGACGACCACGGCGGCTACGGTGGCCGCGCTCTCGGGGCGGACGCCTACGGCGGCTACGGCGGCGCAGCTCGCAACACGGACGCCTACGCCGGCGGTGGCGGCCTCCAAACGCGGAACTCGGGGTGCGTGGGCCGACGACGGCATCACACGGCCACGGACAACGTGCACAGGCCTCCCTCAGCCGCCTGCAAGGTCAGTCACATCTCCTATGAATCCAGAGGAGGCACCGCTTGGGTAAACCCCCAGCGTTGTCGTCAGCCGATCCCGAAGCGCGACGCCTAAATCTCATTCTTTCACATTCATTTTCTATCTCTGCTCATCTCTTCAGACAACACGCAGGAAAGCTGGAAAGGAGTGGATGGTTTAGCCTACTCTGTTCTTTGAAATAACTTTTTGTTGAAAACATTATGTCCCTGGCTGATGGAGCCCTGCACTCCACTGATTAATCCCCTGTTATTTCTTTCCTTTCCAGGTGTTCCTCTAGAAGATCCTAAGACAACGCACCTCAGTCAAGAAGTTAGGGTTTATAGTTTCGATCTTCTATTCAGAGAGTTTCGATCTTCTATAAAGAAGTGGTAATATTATTTCTGTGTTCTATCGATTTCTGGGAACGGATGCCAGAGCTAAATGCTGAGATTTTGGTGTTCATATATTACTTGTTGTCAACAGTGTCTGATACACTTGAGGTCTAGGAACTCAAAGGTATTGTTGCCTACTTGCCATAAATACATAGGTGTTGCTCAGATTTATATCTTATTTTGTTTTGTTCAATAGCAATGCAGCATCATTTTTTGTCAGTTACTCACAACAACAATTGTCAGTGTGAAGCAAACTGGGAGCTTGTGATTCCTTTGTTTTTTTTTTGTCAATAATAATATCACAAAGATGTTAGAAAGTGATTCTCCTCTTTCTTTATACTGTGATAATGGGATTAAGGGCAAGTCAAGCAAAAAGTATGGAGGTTGGGGATGGTATGTATCTTCTTCCTATCTGTTTTTTTTTTTTTTTTTTTTTTTTGTATTTGTGCAATCGTTCTAGATGGATTTTTGGTTTTTGGTGGCTTAGTGGATTAGGGTTCTGGATTTTACTTTGTTGCGGCTTAGTAGAGATTTATGGTAGCCAAAATGCAAGGGGTGAGTTATGTTGTCAGATTTCAAGATCGGTGTGGTGTTTTTAAACTATTGTCGGATTCCAGGAATCAGTAGCTTAATTTACTATTTGTTAATTGTTATCTTGGTGAGTGCTCTCCAGCTGCCTTGTTTGCCTGATAGATAGATTCTTGTTTCGTTCGTAGTCCAATCCAATCTCCCAGTGCTGGGAGGGAGCTGAACAGAACTCCGTCTCTCTTGGGCCATACGATATTTGGGTCCAAATCAGATTATGGCATAGGTGACAGGTGTACCTATTGATCTCTTCTTGGGTAAGAATTTTTTCTAGGATTCATTTGAGTTTAACCAGAGCTTGAAGTTGTGGTTATGGCTAATCACTAGGTGGGTGAGTTCGATTTTAGTAGTGTCAAATAGTCATGTAGGTTTATAGGGAATTCATTGCATGAATTAAGTTGAAGCACTGATGATCTACTTGTGCGTTGCTTCTGAAGTTCTGTCTGTGTTCTAATTTGGACTATAGGTTTCAGGTTGGCATTTCACCTAGCTCAGAGAGTATTTCATTATGTATGTGTTGCATACACATATTGTACAAAGCAATCAGTTGCATCTTGCGCCACCAGTTAATCGTTTAGCCTCTGATGAAGGCCAACTGGATATTGTTTCATCCAGCAATGGCAATTCAATTATGCACCAAGTTGATGTCACTATATTTTGAAGAAGGAAATGTCCGAGACAGCCAGATACTAACATTGATCACAAGGACTCCACCATAATTCCAAAGTTGGTGGCTTTCTGTTCTTTTTTTTTTCAGGTATTGCATGATGTGAGGAGTCGCCACCAATGATGAATTCAAGGAGTGCCTTTGGAAGAAAGCCAACGATTTCGCACTTTATATATGTATGCTTTTGAAGTGCAGAACTTTCTTTTTTGAGCCATATACTCTGTACAAAATAGTATTCCTTCCCTCCATTCCACTGCGTAATATTTTGTTTGATATACGGGCAATGCCCGCCGTCGAAAAAAAAAAAACATTTTTGTTTGATGCTACAGTTGTATACTTGTATTTATGAACCCTTAATAATGTGAGATAATGATCACAATGTTAATAGTGCTGATGTTAAATGGCTGCAAATATTAAATTAGTGCTAGGGTGTTTCTTGGTATTGGTTATTTGGTTCTCAATATTTCATCTTTCTTATAAAATACTAATAGTCATGTACAATTGTTTGAGACAAACTATTGGAAAAATCTTGGCCGTTTGTTTGTTTTCAAGCACATCCTTTAAATGAAGCCGTGGCATTAGCCGACAAGAAAGAGTAGAAGGAAGAATCAATAGAAGTTGAGATGTCTGCTGCTGCTATTTCGGTAAATAAAGGAAGTGTTTGCCCTTGCCAGGAGTATCTTAATCAGTGAACTGTTTTATTTAGCTATAATACTTCATGTATGATTCTAAACTATGTCCATTTGCCTGCACCTATATGATTCTTGCTTGTGCAGCTGTGCTTGACAATTGGATGAGGATATCGAATCATCAATGCTCCTACATGAAGGCATGCATCAGGCTTGGTGTGACGTGATCATATTAGCATCCCTGCTATCATATTTGGGTGTCAGGGCCTAAGTCCTATTAATGTAGGCATCTTGGTACTCCTGAATCATGCCCTACCTAGCGTCTGTAAAACTCATGTTGTATTTCCGTTGTTTACAATGGGAAGGGAGCTTCCTCCTGTTAAAAAAAAAAATCATGTGTATCCCTCAACATGATGTAATGAATTAATTAGAATCTCCTAATTGTCTTTTCCGTACTTTGATTCATGTCTCTCAAATGAAGCCGTAAGCGTTAGCACGGGCACTATACTAGTAAGCCATAGTTGGTTCCTCGCGCACAGAAACGACATGTTACCGGCGTAGCTGGGTGACCCAAATGTGCCACACCTCCCGGCTGTAGGCAAAGCCTAGTAAATAAAAGAATAACAAATAGAGATGAAAATCATGAGAGTCGCATTGGGAGAACCTTTACTAGAAGCGGCAAAAACATCTTCAACAAGGCTTGGTTCCATGCATGACAGTGTACATCACACGGTAGTAACAATTCCAGCAGTTGCTTGTTTTCCATTATCCTTGTCTTACATATTAGAATGTGTCTCCAGATCTCGAGGTCACCCAAGAATAGAAACAGAGCACAAGTCCTGCTCCAAAGGTGCTTCTTCCACTCCCAAAGTATGTCTGGTACATCAGACCACCAGACAACGAAGGCAAACCTCCATTTCATCACAACAACGCATGCGTGGATTGCTGCCATGTTTCTGGATTTGGCAAGTAGCAACAACTTCTCTTGTGTTTCTGTAATGTCATGCATGCTTCAGGAGAGTACGTTGTTCTTCGTGCAAGGTGCCAAACCATTGGAGCTACCCCAAACACGGGATATGCTTCACTGATGCCACTCAATCTCGAAAAGCTAGTGACAAGCTGAAACATATGTATGTCGTATTGACTTCCTCCAGTGAGTTTTGGGGGTGACAAACTAGGGAGGATAAAACGAGTATGCAGGCGCAAGAGCAAAGAGTGGGACTGTATGCAGCGAGGTTCAGGTCGCTTGTATTTATAGATCGAACACATATGTTTCAATTTGTGATTATTTATTTTGAGGATAAAGGCAGTATTGTTGCTACATTTACACTCGCACGTGCCCGAGTGATTTGTAGCAGCTATGAGCTATGATTGCATACTGCAAGTCTCAGAACAGATTGATCAAATTATGAATGGTCTCGTGGATACCTTAACTTCACTGTGTTTATGGTATAAGGGTTAATCATGATGATTTATGGTGTGGACCAGACAAGCAGCAATGGGACAGTCACACAACGCGCCAACTAACACCACCCTTCTAGTTAATAAGTGACGTACTAAAATTATTACAGGAAATGAGCTCAGCACTTGGACAAGCTACTTATTAAGCCGACAATTGGGGAGTTAAACATTCATTACAACAAAATTTTACTCAGTACAGTACAGTAGTGAGTGCAGATTTCACATGCATATTTTACTCAGGTTCAGTAAAATTTCGTAGCAGTGTTGTTTGGACACATGACACAAATGTCAAAAGACTGTGCACAGCCGAAGCGCTTGTAGCATGATTGCTGTCACCCTAATTTTGACTTGTCAGTCCAGTATACAAGTTACAAGACCACTAGGTAACTCTATAGATGACCTATAGGCAGATTAATGCCAGATTGGAGTGATCTGTTCTTGGTGGACACTGATGGATGGTGAGACAAAGCTTGAAGAACATAAGGCACAGAGCATCACATCTAAAATAGCCATCGAATTTTTTTGCCGATGCCTCTCAATCCCAAGGTAACTTCTCTCCACTGATCGTTGGAAAGATAAAATGAGCACGCACGCACAAGCTGGTGTGGAGTGTTATCGAGCAACAAGGTTCGTGCCCAAAGCACCTATTTGTAGCACATAGCTAGTGAATGTGTGTGAGTGTGTCATTGTAGATTTATTATTATTTATTTTGGGATTAAATTAGTTTGGCACTACTACAATACTAGTCAGAGGCATGGTTGAGGAGTTGTTATATATAGTGGAGCACAGAGGTCAAATTCAGAAACGTGTTGCTGTGCTTTTACATTTAAATTTATTTGTTAACAGATAATAATGTTTTGCAAATTAGTTTATCTATTTGTTTGCTAGAGTAATGTTTGTATTAATAATTAATAAGATGGAGACAAATTTTTGGACGAAACTGGAGGAGTAACAAGTTTACAAGACAAACAAAACACCAAACAAGGTGAGAGAAAAGGATCAAGTACATATCAGGGAACAGAACAGGAAAAAAAAAAACATACAAAAAGTATCCTTCAAGTCATTTCTAAGGATTGCAGCCATTGATCAAAGGATGAAGAAATATGCCCACATCTCAGTGAACGCACTAAATGTTCAGCATGCTTACTAGAAGCGGCATAAGTATACTAAACAAGGCTTTGCTCCCTCGACGACCACAGTGCCCGTCAGATGGTAGTGCCGACTCCAGCAGGTGATTGTTGTTCCCTGACAAAACGACCATGGACTTGCCTAGTCTTACAATGTCCCAAGAGCGTCAGGATAGAAACAAAGCACAAATCCTGCTCCACGGTTGCTACTACTAGCGCTCACGTAGCAAGTCACTTCCTAGTTGCCAGCGTGCTTCTCAAGCGAGCGATTGTTTCTCTAGTAGCGTTTCTATGCCTTGATGTGTGCAGATCAGGAACGATGAGGAGAAGAGGCCATGGTGGCAAAGTCGGAGCTGTCGCGACAGTGGGACACACTTCACTGATGCCGCTCAATCTCAAGGTCACACTTTGCAGCACATGCATGTTGTATCAATCTCCTTTTTTTTGAGTGTATGGGGAGGATATAAAACGAGTATGAGACTCAGGAGCAAAGAATGATATCTATATATTACTACCGGAAACCAAGGGTGTGCCGAGTGTATTTTGGTGTGTCGACTATTTAGTCGGATTGGGAGCACGGGGAAATAAATAATAGAGACTCAGGTACACCTTTTACCTATTAGGAGGTAATATCTCAAATCGATCTGAACCGTTGATTTATTATAATTTAATGAATTACTAAATAAATTAACAAATTGAAAAAAAAAAGATAAAAAAAAACCGCATCCCTTTCCATGGGATTACATCCCGGCGGCCTGCATGCCCGCATCCCCGCTAGCTATCAATCAAATCTAATCACGTGAAAATGCCAATTTTATTTTGCATTGTCCGAATTTGTATGAATTCAAATTAACAATAAATAGTACTTTCCGAATTTGAATCCACACATATTAATTCTACCCACCCTATCTTACAAAAAAAAATTCCTATCATAGTGTCTTTTTTGAGATTCAAATGTCAAATTTTAAAAATTCAAACGTTTGAAAATTAGATTCAAATATTAACATACTTTTGCGTTACAAGATGGAACCATATTAAAAGATCTCAATGTTGAAGCACGTCATCACCGTTTGCAATATGGAACCGCATCTACAGATTGTGCATGCGCGCATGCATGCTAAAATCTGAAAACAATATATGAAAATCTTTCCTTATTTACGCCATTTTATAAATTAAAAATATAGTAAATACTATTACCTCCTAGAAGGTAATAGATGATCGTGACCGTTAGATCAGAATAAATGGACGGTCTACGGTCATTTGGGAATACCGTAGCAATTGCCATAAAATCAAGCCTACTAATTAGTGACATGTTTTCTGACAGCATGCAGTGAACATGTGCCACTATTACAACACTATAATCAATTGGAGTGGGCCAGGTTCATCGGTTGTCGTTGCTCCTTGCCCCTCTCCCCTCTATGTGCTATAAATAAACACTATCCACATGAGTGTTCCTGCTCGATCACACTCCAGTCTTTTTTTTATGAAGGATCACGCTCTGATCTGGTGTGCGTGTGTGTGCTAATTTCATATCCTCCAACACTCAATGGAGACGACATGCATCTATACCAGCATCACATTTCCTTGGGATTGGGTGACATCAACAAAAATTGTGTAGCAAGTTCTGTAGTTCTTTCTTAGTGCTATGGGCGACCCTGTGGCTAGTGGTGTCTCTGGCCAGCGGTGGACCGGTAACTGGTGGTGGCTTCATGCATCATATATTGCTAATTCTATGTTGCTCGTTACAGCTGTGGACGGCCTTAGGTCTAGTGTTGTTGGTGTGCTGTTGGTGCTTACCACAGACAGGTTAAGCAAATAAAACAGGCTTCACTAGTGGGTTTGGGACTATTAGATATATACTCAGATGTGGCCTCCCACTATATCACACGCATCGTGGAACTTCCATCGCACGTTCCTCCTCACAGAACTTCCGGTGGGTTGGGAGACAAGTATAGTGATCTGATCAACGCAGAGGCAGATGCTCCACGGCACCTCGAGTTCGATTATCGTGGACCGCAGAAGCATGAGCCTCTGGCGGCACAGCGGAGGCACATATTCGGCGAGCCAATGTTCGTGGCTGGAGGAGGCGGAACCGGCAGATTGCTGCTTAAAATTGTCCTATTTCGTTGCTTAATTATTGGTCACCCATGTAAGCTTCTTCTTTTTGATGTGAAGGATTGAGTTGATGACTTAGCATTCTGAAGCACGGGGAATAGGGTGGTGATCGACTCAAGCACCGTAGAACATAGGCTTCACCTTGAGATAACAAGTGTGCAAATGCAACTCATGAGTGTTTTTAAAATAAATAATTGCACCCATTGTGCTACCTACTTTTGAACCCATATGGGTATAATTAGTTGTTTGTAATAGCCTTTAGCCTGCATTATTAGACCCTATGCGGCACAATCTAAACCAAAGCAAACATAACCAGTGTGTTGGTGGATGGTGTCCATACATAGTAACATTGCTATTGTGTAATTGTATGGTGACTCTTACATTGTAACCGGCTAAGAACTCAAGCCTAGCTCCTGGACTTTATAAAGGAGGCTAGAGCTCTCCAGATTGGCATCTTTTTGAACAGACCTCGCGGTCTAAACCCTGAATAATTAATGTTTTGCAAATTAGTTTATCTATTTATTTGCTAGAGTAATATTTGTATTATATATTTAATAACATGGAGACAAGTTTTTTGATGAAACAAGAGGAGTAACATGTTTACAAGACAAACAAAACACCAAACAAAGGGGAGAGCAAAGGACGAAGTACAGATCAGGGAACAGAAAAGGAAATAAAGAAGAGCATACAGAAAGTTTCCTTCATGTCACTTCCCTAGCTAGTTGCCTCCATGCTTCTGAAGCAAGCGATTGCTTCTCTCGTAGCATTTCTATGCGTTGGTGTGTGCAGGTCAGGGACAAAGCCGAGAAGAGTCCATGGTGGCAAAGTGAGAACCGTCAAGACTGTGGGACACACTTCACTGATGCCGCTCAATCTCAACAACACTGATACCACTTCTCTCGTAGCATTTCTACTCCTTTCTTTGAGTGTTTGAGGGAAATGGGTACAGTATGTAGAGAAAGGAGCAAAGAATGGTACACAGTAGTAGTGCTTGAAAAATAGAACAAAAGCGCCTAGATCGACCTGTCGCTCCCGTCGTCCCGCGCGGGCGACGCGGGCGACCAACCCTAACCGCCGGCCGCCCGTCACTCACCTCCCCTCCTCCCGCCGCGCCGCCGCCCGAGCGGGCCGCCGGAGGCCCTCGCCGGCCTGTGGGATGGCGGCGGCGTGGTCTCTTCCCTCCCCTCCCGGCGGATTCGGGCGCGCGCACGGTCCCAGGGCGCCGCCGGGCGTGGGCCGCTCCGCGCGGCGGGCGGCCTGTCTCCCTCCCGGGACCGGCGCCCGGGCCGGATCTGGGTGATGCGCGGCGGGGGCGCGCGTTTGGGCGTGCTGCGGGGGCGTGAGTTCCGGCGGTCCGGTGCGGCGGGCGGGGCCGCGGGTGGTCGGCTTCGGGCCGCCTCGCGCCTCCGCGCGGATGGACCGCGGTGGTGGCGGCCGGTGGATGGTGCGGGGGCGGGGCGGCCGGTGCCGGCGACGGTGGCGTCGTGGCCGGGGGCCTCCGGGCGCTGTCGAGTCCGCCATGGCGGCCGGGATTGGTGGTGCCGAGGGCGGTTCTATGTGCGGGCATCCGGTTTGCGACGGGATGGACGGTACTCCACTTCTACTCCTCGATCGCGTTGCTGGTGCGGCGTCACCATGGTGGTGGGGGCGGGGCTGGCGAGGCTTCCGGAGGTACCAAGGTGGTGCCGGGGGGCGCCGGGTTTCCTTCCGGTGATGCGTCGTGGGTTCGACGGGGTGTACTACTTGCTGGACCGAAAGCGTGCAAGAGGGAATGGTGACTCGGCGAAAGCTTCCATGGCCGTTTGGTCGATGGCAATGGTGGCGGCGGCTTTGTGGCGTCGCCCTCAAAGGGGCACCATTGAGGGCGGCCATTTCCTAGCAAAGCAAGGGTTCTCGGGGTGAAAACCCAGTCCTCTATGGACGCATGATGACGGCGCCATCGGGCGCGTGCCCTCCTTGGAGGCATCGCATCCGAGACCCGCCTCGGTGTCGCGGGGCGATGGTAGTGGTCGGCCTGGTGGAGTTGCCCGCACGTCGCGGCTCGGGGTGCACCCGGGTCGAGTTGGCAGGGGGAGGTGCGGAGGGCCCATGGGGCTAGAGGCTTTGTGTTGTCTTCCTTGGTGGTGGTGATCTCGGTGCTGGCGGGGTGGAGGTGTTGCTCTTGGAGCGGTCTCTTATATCTGAGTCCTAGGTAGTAGTTGTGGCTTTGGGTGTGGCGTGGCCCCCAAGCAGAGTTGCTGGGATCAGTGGTTCTCAACGGTGCCGCGACGAGGTTTCTGCTGAAGCATTGCCGGAGCAGGGGGATCGACGATTGTGGGAGCAACTTGAGGTGGATAGTCCCGTGGTGGGGGAGTCTCAGGTGGCTGCTCGGACTTGCAGCGGGCTGCGGCTCATACGTTGGTGACGACGGCGCGGTTTCGACGGCTCCCTTTCGGCTCCTCTCCCTGGTGGTGGTGGAGTGGTGTCTTCGATTTGTGAGCGTTGTGTTTTTTCTTCTTGGTTTTGTGCCTTTCTCCGTGCTGGCTCGCGTCGACGTCCCAATCCGACCGAGAGGCAGGGATGGAACCTCGGGTTGATGACCCAATCCAACCGGGGGGTGCTTATTGTATATCCTTGTTTTCCATCCGGTTTGTTTTTGATTAGTCGAGTTGTTTTAGTAGTTCACAGTTGTGGAGTTGAGTGGGCGCTATTTGTGGCGCAAGTTGAGTAGATTTGGTACCTAGGGGTGCAGGCGGAGTAGGGTACCCTCCACATTTGTATGGTTTTTTGGCGCGGTTTCGGTCAAAAAACTAGGGTCGGCACTTGCCTTTTCTTTTTTTCGTCTAATAGAAATCGCGGCAAAGCTTTTGCCGCCCCTTCTAAAAAAAAGGAGCAAAGAATGGGATTTCATATATGCAGCAAGGTTAATGTCGATAGTATTTATAGTTAGAAGCCTGGAACACATCAATTAAGTTTGTGAATTCTTTTTTTAGGATTGATGAAAATGCAACATTGCTACATTTATACTTGCCAGAATCAGAATTGATTTTATTGTAACTTATTGTGAAATAAAAATACTGTGGCGCTAAGTGGGGCACAATTGCAGCCAGGGGACCGCCCCCTGGGCCAAGTTCATCGGTTGCCCCTCTCCCGCTATGTGCTATAAAATAAACACTATCCACATAGTGTTGCTGCTCGATCCACTCCGATCTTGTGTGTGTGTGTGCGTGCGTGCTAATTTTATATCCTCCAACACTTACGGAGAGAGGTCAATGCCACATGCATCTATATCAGCATCATTTCCTTGGGATTGAGTGGCATCAGCAAAATTCGGGTACCAAGGTCTGTAGTTTTTTCCTCTTGCCAGCATCGACTCTGTGGCTATTGGTGTCTCTGGCCAGCGGTGGACCAGTCACTGGCGGTGGCTTCATGCGTCATACGTCTTGTTACTTCTAGGCTGCTCGTTACAATTGTGGACGGCATCTGATTAATGGAGGGCAGATGCACGGCTCTGTAGGTTGAGAGAGTGGGAATGAAAGTTGCTGGCCGACACGGGTATATGGAGGAGTTAGAGTCGCAGTGGCGTTCCTGGTAGTGGCGTGGACGTCGGCGTGACGTAGCGGTGGTGGCATTTCCCATCACTGGCAATGCTGGTGGCATTTCCCATCACTGGCAATGCTCCATCTCGATCGATCAGGTAGGGTTAGAGGTTGTGTTTTCTCTACCGGTATTTTAAAATCTCGGTGGTTACCGATAAACGGGAATATCGGATATATCTGAAATTTATCGACGATAGAAATTAAATTTCGGACAAAATTTAGACAAAAATAACTCATTTTATTCAGGAAAACACATAGATCATTTGAAAACCATTTAACACGAAAAACTAAAAAAAACATATTCTCAATTGTCTATTCAATGAGCAAGACAACGACACGGCTGGAGCGTCACGAGTGTGTTAACGGCGGTGACAACTTGATCCTAGAAGAGAAGATGAGAGAAAATGAAGCATGGATTAATTAGGTGGGACTTTGGGGTCTATTTGTGTGGAGAAATTCTTAAATTTTGAAGATTTCGGACCCGACCGGTAAACGGGAAATTTTGGATTTTCGGACCGAGATTTTTTTTTCACTGGTTAGAGGTGGGACGTGCAGCTGGCAGCTATTTTTTGACCGAACAGGAGAGGCCGAAGAGGTCTCTACTGACATTTAAATTCAGGAAAACAAGCAGAGAACAAGGTCTTACATGAAAAGAAATGAAAAGAAAAAGAAGCAGCTAAACAGAAACTACAGGCAAACAACAGGGGGGAGAGCTCGCTCTCTCGCACGATTTGAGTCCATAGAAACTACAGGCAAACAACTGGCGGCTATTATTGTTTACAACAAAATTTTGTAATTTTATTGCTAACAAAATCCATAGAAGGAGGCTGACGATTTGAGTTAAAGGCAGCAGATCGATTCCAGGATGCATGACCGTGATTGGAAAGCTAATAGAAAGGATTGTTTTGGTTGAATACTCGGACACGTGTATTGGAGATGCTAATAGCAGAAAGGTTCCTTTCTGAATGAACACGAGCACTTGTTTTATTTTGCCGCTCGATCACACTCCGGTTTACAGGCATGGAAATGAGTTGAGTAATTCATTACAAAACAGAATTTTACTCAGTACAGTATGGTAGCGGGTGAGTGTAAATTACTTGAAAATGAGTTCAGTATTTCTGTAGTAGTAGTGTTGTTTGGACGTGATTACTCAAATGTCCAGACACAGCACAGCCTGAGGAGTTGCAGCATGATTGCTCAGAGCAATTTGCTCTCACCCCGGTTGTAACATGTAAATCGATCCGATGTACTGCCGATCCACCAAGTAAAACTCAAAAATGCCCGCTCAGGTTGCGGCCGTGTGTCCCGTCATGGTGACATATTTGTATCCATGAGTGAAGAACATTGAGGGCAATTTGTTCATCATAGAGACGGCTCGATTTGTTCCCATCATGGTTTGAAACTGTTGGAGCTACAAGTCTACACTAGCCACCGAATATGTTTTGCTGATGCCTCTCAATCCCAAGGCAAATGATGTTGATGTTGTATAGATACATGTCACATTGACCGATCTCTCCATTGGGTGTCGGAGGATAAAATGAGCACGCATGCATGCACACAGGCAAGAGCGGAGATAGTATGATTGAGTGAGCGGCAAGGTTATGTCCATAGTATTTTATTTATAGCACATAGTGAACATGTGCCATTGTAAATTTATTGTTATTTATTTTCGAAATAAATTAAAAGTATTGTGGCACTATTTACAACACTAGTCCATTGGAGTGGGGGCCACAGTCTTTGCAGCCAGCGGACCGCCCGTCCTCCCGGCTAACTCAAGCGCCCTAGGGTTGGTTCATCAGTTGCCGTTGCTCCTTGCCCCTCTCCTGCTATAAATAAACACCATCGACTCCAGTGTTTGCTGCTCCATCACACTCCCATCTTGCATTCTTGCTCCAACACTCAAACAGAGAGAAGTCAATGCAATGCGACATGCATCATCTATGTATGCCGTCAGCCTTGGGATTGAGTGGCATCAGCAAAACATATTCGGTGGCTATTGTTAGCAGATCCCGTAACAAATTCCTTGGACGATCGGTAGCCAGTGGTGCAGGAGGTCGCGGAGTCTATCAGCGTGAGCACTGGATTGACGTGTGCAAGATCGAGGTCCTTCCCTTTGGCCCTTGCTTGGTGCTAGCATCGAGCCAAGCCCATGGTTTGTGGTGTCTGCCTTTCCGGCCTACGGTGGACCGGAACCTGCGCTAGTTTTCCAAGCTTCATCATCATACGCCTTGCTACGCGCTTCTATATGTTGCTTGTTACAGTTGTGGACGGCCTTGTTCGTGGTTACCACGTACGGTTCATCGGAGAGTAGGCAGAAAAAGTTTTTTCAACACTTGTGGTAGCTAGTTGTACCAATTGTTAAGTAAATAGACCCAATGATAAACTTCAACCCCTCTGTTTCAATCAGTTTTACTGAGAGGCAAAACATAATTGTTTAGGCCTTTGAACATTTCATCTTTTCTCATGTCATCAATAAAGGTTTCAACTGGCATACACTACTACAGCATTTGTTTACCATGGCGGGCGAAATCCCTTAACCGAGGCAGTTTTTGCAACCACCTCGGAGGGAAGGTCATGGTAAATGTGACATTTCTAGAGGTGGTTTCATGCCCGCCACAGTTAATCAGAAAACAAAATTGAATCTTAACCGCGGAAGAGACTTTGACATGTGTGTCTTGTGTCTATGTCTGTCATGCATACGCGTGGATGCGTGTTTTCACTTTTGTTTGTCCTTGCAGGCGTCGGTTACAATATGTCCTAGGTATATGGTACATAGATTCACTTTGTTGTTCTTTTTAGCTAAGGCTTGTGGTCCGAGGTTATTACGAAGAGTACATGTTTTGAATTATTAATTAATGGAAACTTTACGTTCTCATCTTTGCAAAGACTTTTTCAGTACAAGCAAAGCAAAACAAAATGCCAGAACTCAAGGTACAGCAAAGATTATTATTTGTGTATCCATTTCAATAGAGAAAAATATATTATTTGTGTCACATGAAACTACAATGTATTTGGGTCATGTGCCCTTCTGCAAATGTCATTTATGTTTTTGCTAGATAATAATAATTTTGCATTCAGTACTATTCATTGTGGTGACATAAGCTCTGCTGGTACTCCTGGATACCAGTTGGAGATGATGTTGCACATGACCAAGCAAAACAGGATATCATGTTGGACCTGACCAAGTAAAGTTTGTGGGAACGATTTGTTCTTCATGGACGGGTCGATTTCCTAGTCCCGTCATCATTTGAAATTGTTAGAGCTATAAGTCTACACTAGCCACCGAATATGTTTTGCTGATGCTGCTCAATCCCAAGGCAATGGTATGATTTGTATAGATGCATGTCACAGTGACTTCTCTCCATTCAGTGTTGGATGATAAAATGAGCATGTATCCACACATGCAAGAGCGGAACTAAGTAGGAGTATGACTTAGCAGCGAGGTTCATGTCCATAGTTTGTATTTATAGCACATAGTGAACATGTGCCATTGTAAATTTATTGTTATTTAATTATTTGCGAAATAAAAGAAAGTATTGTGGCACTATTACAACACTAGTCAATTGGTGTGGGCCACAATTGCTGCCAGGGGTTCATCAGTTGTCGTTGCTCCTTCCCTCTCCCTCTAGGTGCTATAAATAAACCCCATCGACACGAGTGCTCGCTTCTCCATCACACTCTCCGATCTTGCATTCTTGCGTGCGTGCGAATTTTGTCCTCCAAAACTCAACAGAGAGATGCCAATGCAATGCGACATGCATCTATATATATCGTCAGCTAGCATCGATCATTGCCTTGGGATTGAGTGGCATCAGCAAAACATATTCGGTGGCTCTTGTTGGAGCTTTTAATTTTTGAGAAGTACTGTAAATTAATTAAAAACAACAAGAGTTCAGCTCCAGTACTACAAGCAAAGCAAAACAAAAATGCCAGAAAGGGTGAGGACAGAACTAATAAGGGTACATCAAAGATTATTATTTGGTTATCCATTTCAATAGAAAAAATATATTATTTCGGTCACATGAAACTATGATGTATTTGGGTCATGTGCCCTTCTGCAATTGTCACTTACTACGTTTTTGCTAGATAAAAATGCCTGCTCAGGTTTCTGCCATGTTTCCCGTCATGGTGTCATGTTTCTACGGCTACGATCACCTTTAGCTACTAGGTGTTGAGTTATCTTTTGTATAGGCGCAGCTTCTTTGACGCGCGTGGAGGGTTCCCTGCCCCTCGCTTTTCCTGCTTATCGTTTATGTTTAAGTTCTTCGTTGTTGTTTTCGCCTGTGATGTCTTCTCGCATCGGGGCTTGTTGTAATTGGATTTGGTTTTCCTCCTCTTAATGAAATACGGGTGAATGGCCCGATCGTGAAAAAAAAAAAAAAAAACTCCTGAGGGCGATTTGTTCACCATGGAGACGGCTTGATTTGTTCCCATCATGGTTTCAAATTGTTGGAGCTACAAGCCTACTAGCCACCGAATGTGTTTTTGATGACGCTCAATCCCAAGGCAATGATGCTGATGTTGCATAGATGCACGTCACATTGACCTCTCTCCATTCATCGACTGATGGATGATAAAATGAGCACGCATGCAAGAGCTGATCGAGCTAGTATGATTGAACGACAAGGTTCATGTCCATAGTATCTATTTATAGCACATAGTGAACGTGTGCCATTGTAAAAATCTATTGTTGTATAGTTGCGAAATAAACTAAAAGTATTGTGGCACTATTTACAACACTAGTCAATTGGAGTGGGCCACAATTATATTGCAGCCAGGGGGCCGCCCGTCATCCTGTCGTTGCTCCTTGCCCCTCTCCCGATAGGTGCTATAAATAGACACCATCGACACTAGTGTTTGCTGACTCTCGAGTCCGATCTTGCATTCTCGTGCGTGTGTGCTAGTTTTTGTCCTCCAACACTCAACAGAGAGAAGTCAATATGCAATGAGACATGCATCTCTATATCGTCAGCGTCATTGCCTTGGGATTGAGTGGCATCAGCAAAACATATTGGGTGGTATTGTTAGCCGATTCCGTAACCCAACTCTCTTGATTCACCATAAATTTGGTCTGCTTCGCTGCTTGTCGACGTGTAGCCATCGATGGGCGGTCACGGAGTCAACCAACGTGAGCACTCGATTGACATGCGCTAAAAGGTCCTTCCTTTTGGCCCTTTCTGCAATACTAGTCAGAGGCACGGGTGAAG
The DNA here is from genome assembly GCA_015847255.1 of Hyparrhenia diplandra. Lineage (NCBI taxonomy): Eukaryota > Viridiplantae > Streptophyta > Magnoliopsida > Poales > Poaceae > Hyparrhenia > Hyparrhenia diplandra. Next base: position 263,707 of record JADLZK010001660.1, read on the forward strand.
AGTTGTTATATATAGTGGAGAGGTGAAATTCAGAAACGTGTTGTTGTGCTTTTACATTTTAATTTATTTGTTATCAGATAATAATGTTTTTCAAATAAATTTATCTATTTATTTGCTAGAATAATATTTGTATTTATAATTAATATGGTTTACAAGACAAACAAAACACCAAACAATGGGGAAAGAAAAGGATCAAGTACAGATAGGGAACACAACAAAGGATCGAGCGATTGTTTCCCTCATAGTGTTTCTATGCCTTGATGTGTGCAGATCAGGGACGATGCGGAGAAGAGGCCATGGTGGCAAGGTCACGACGACCCCGAAGGTGGGACACACTTCACTGATGCCACTCAATCTCAACAAGCTGGTCACATGCTAGCTGAAGCACATGCATGTTGTATCGACCTTTTTTTTTTTTTTGAGTGTTTGGGGATGATAAAACGAGTATATAAAGGAGCAAAGAATGGGACTCTATATATGCAGCAAGATTCATGTCTATAATATTTATAGCTGGAAGCCTTTGGAACACATCAATTTAGTTTGTGAATTCCTTTTTTAGGATAGATGAAAATGCACCAGTACTACATTTAATGTGTACTTGCCAGAATGACAATTGCTTTTTAGACCTCATGCATAAGTCGTTTGCCATGTTTGTACGCAAAAGTAAAGTTTGTGGAGAGTGATTTAATTTGTTCTTCATGATCGACACGGCTCGATGGTGCCATGTTTGTAGGCAAAAGTAAAGTTTATGGAGGGTGATTTAATTTGTTCTTCATGGACATGGCTCGATGGTGAGAGAGAGCACATAGATCATGCATGGTTTGAAATTGTTGGAGCTACAAGCCTAGACGCTAGCCACCTGATTTTTCTTTTTTTTAGGAAACAGGAGGGGCTCAGCCCCTACTGGAGTTTTTATTTAAAAGCAACCAAGAATGTTACAAGGAGAAGTTTAAACAACCAAAGGAAGGGAACAGGGAGAAGTTTAGGAAACAAAGAAAGAAACAAAGAAAAAAAATAAACAAATTAAACAAGTTGCTCTAGCCATAAGACATTAGAGGGAAATATTTCTTCTTGGCCCTCCAAAAGGAGCTGCCGAAAGATGAATTTGAAGATCTCCAAGCCTCTCAGACTGCTGGCTGGGATCCCCCCTGAAGATTACATCATTTCTTAGTTCTAAATGCTCCAGCTCATAATAATGATGATTTCCATGAAGAAGGGCACATTCAGCTGTCTTCTGAGGTCCTCAAAAATTTGATAAGGATTATTATAGATGTTAACTGTTACTCCAAATTAAGCTCCAGTAGGCTCTGGCTAAATCACATCCCAGAAAAAGATGTATTGTCTCCTCACAATTACTAGCACATAGAACACAATTGTAGGATGGCAATTGAAAATTCTTCCTCTTCAGGATGTTTCGTGTGCTAAGTCTATCTTTGGAGAGCGACAAAAGAAGACAGGATGTGTTCTATTTGTTCCTATGAGATGGAAGTAAGCTTTTTTGGAAATGAAGTTGGAGCTGCCCCAAATGTAGTGCCACAGGTGTCTTTTCCATCCTCCATCTGCATGCTCTGAAGAAGAATCCCAGACTGCTGAACATATTTTGCTGATGCCGCCCAATACCATGGCAATGATGCTGAAATCTATAGATGCATGTCACATTATTGACCTCTCCCCATTGAGTGTTGATGATAAAATAAGCATGCATGCACACATGCAAGAGCGGAACTAAGTATGATTGAGCAGCGAGGTTCATGTCCATAGTATGTATTTATAGCACATAGTGAACATGTGCCATTGTAAACAATTTAATAAAAGTACTATGGCACTATTACAACACTAGTCAATTGGAGTGGGCCACAATTATATTGCAGCCAGGGGACTCGCCCATCCTCCCGACTCACCTCAAGCGTCCCTAGGACGGGTTCATTGGTTGTTGTTGCTCCTTGCCCCTCTCCCGCTATGTGCTATAAATAAACACTATCCACATGAGTGTTGCAGCTCGATCACACTCCGGTCTCCTTTTTTTGAACGAACGATCACACTCTGATCTTGTGTGCTTGCGCGCTAATTTTATATCCTCCAACACTCAACAGAGAGAAGATCAATGCGATATGCATCTACATCAACATTGTTTCCTTGGGATTGAGTGACATCAGAAAAAATTGTGTTGCAACTTCTGCAGCAGTTGCTATCTGGTCGCAAAATAGATTCACCATATAATCGCTAATTGAGGATCCAGTAGCTAGGACCAAAAAACTTGCAAGAGCTTTGATGCCCCTCGCCATCGAAGTCTTGCGCCTGTATTTGGTTTTTATTCCTCTTAATGAAACACGGGTGAATAGCCCGGTTGTGAAAAAAAGTAGTGCCAATTCCAGCAGTTGCTTGTTTTCCGTTTCCCGTGTCTTACATATTACAATGTGCCTCGAGATCTCGAGGTCACCCGGACTGCAAGAATAGAAAAAGAGAGCACAAATCCTGCTCCATAGCTGCTGCTTCCACTCCCCAAAATATGTCTGGTACATCAGACCACCAGACAACTCTACTGATGAAGGCAAAACTCCATTTCATCACAACAACGCATGTGTGGATTGCTGCCATGTTTCTAGATTTGGCAACTACTTCTCTCGTGTTTCTATGCAATGTCATGCTCAGGAGAGTACGTTGTTCTTCGTGCATGCATGTCACAAAAGATACAGAACAGAGGCCATGGTGCCAAACCATTGGAGCTACCCCAAACGCGGATATGCTTCGCTGATGCCGCTCAATCTCGAAAAGCTAGTGACAAGCTGAAACATATGTATGTCATATTGGACTTCCTCCGATGAGTTTTGGGGGTGACAAACTGGGGACGTACTAAAATTATTATAGGGAATGAGTTCAGTACTTGGACATTCTACTTATTAAGCAGACCATTGGGGAGTTAAACATTCATTACAACAAAATTTTACTCAGTACAAGTACAGTAGTGAATGTAGATTGCACATGGACATTTTACTCAGGTTCTGTAAAATTTGGTAGCATTGTTGTTTAGATGCATTACACAAATGTCAAAAGACTGCACAGCCTAAGCGCCTGCGGCATGATTGCTATCACCATGATTGACTTGTCAATCCAGTATACAAGTTACAATCCCACTAGATTAGGTAACTCTATAGATGACCAAAACTGTCTGCTCTGGTTGCTGCCATGTTTCCCATCATACTTCTAGGTAGACTAATGCTTGATTGGAGTGATATGTTCTCCGCGGACATGGCTGGATGCGAGAGAGAGCGTGTCATGATCCAGAACTGGGCCAGCCGGGACAGGCTAATTGGGCCTCGACGCGACGGCCGCCGCCCGAGCCGGGGGGGGCCAGGCATTAAGGGGGCCGGCGCCCCTTGCCGCCGCCTTCTTCTCTCTCGCACGAGTCCGAGTTTGCTTCGTCTTCAAGTTAGGATTATCTTAGAAATTTTTGGTGTGCAAGGGGATATCTCATCTATAAGGGAGACCCTTATTAGGAAATAAATAAATAGGATATGCTTGTAAAGGTATTCCGATCATATAAGGAAACCTTATAGAGATTGCTTAGATTACAAGTCCCACTAGCCGGGCTATATAAGCAAGAGGCATGTAATCTCTAGGGGATAAGCAAGCAATAAAAATATATCTATCGCTTTTCAGTTTCTTTGCCTCCACCGCCGCCGCTTTGCTGCCCACGCCCGCGCGCCACCCCACCCCAGCGCGCCGCGCCGCCGCCCTCCTCCCAACGGCTCCTCCTCTCCATCTAGTTGCTCGTGCTGCCGCCGTCGCCGGCGAGCTGCAGCCCCCCACGCCATCTTAGGAGCTCCAACGGCCGACGAACACGTGTCAATTCCGCCCATCTAGCCGGTCGACAGCCTGGTATCCGAGACCAGGACGATTCCCACCACCGATGGCTTCCGAGATGAGGGAGTTCACCGCAGCGCTGAAGAAGCTCCTCGACGACAATTGCGCCAAGATCAGCCGCTCGACGACATGGAGACGCCGCCACGCCGCATGGAGTACGCCTCGCATCACCTCCAGACTACACCGAGCACGACGACCACGCTGGAGGACAGCCCACGGCTGCCGCCGCCGGGCACGGTCGCCCCAGCGCAGCCCCGACCGCCGCCTCCCCGCCGCGGCCCCCATCGACGGCTCGACCCCGCCATCCTCCAGCTGGAGGAAGATGATGGCGTTACTGGTGACGCACCAGCCGTCATCGACGTCATCCTCGACGATACCGCAGCACCGGCTGCCCTCTCCTCTCCACCGACACCTGCAACCGCGCAGGACTTCCCGGCATAGACGGCGTCACCCGCGGGGCGCTCTGCCTCTACCCCAGGCGCCACTCACGGCGTCCCTGACCGCGCCACCCGCGGCGCTCAAGCCCGGGGTGCCAATCGTGGCATCCCACCCCCCTCGCTACGTCACACGTCTCCAAGTCCAGGAGTACGACGGCACCGACGACCCCGACCTCTGGATTCGCAAGTTGGAGCTCCTGTACGAGCTCAACCTGGACATCGACCCGGACTACTACGTGAGTTATGCTGCCTTCCATCTCATCGGATCTGCTGCAGTTTGGTTCATGGACCTGTCCAAGAAGAAGTCCCCGATCGAGTGGGATGAGTTCACACGTCGCCTACGCCATCACTTCGGACCCCCTGCCTACCTCGACACTACGGGGGCATACGCGCCTTCCCGGGAAGGCAAGCCGACGACTACATCGACGCCTTTGAGGTCTATATGCGCATGGATTTTGAGGGCCACACCGCCACCGTGTCGCCCTCTTCATCGAGAGGTCGCTGCGTGGACGCCGCCGGACGACGCCGAATGGTTCGAGCCCCGCTCGATGGAGGAGGCCATCGACCTTGCCCGCCGCTACAACGACGACAAGCTGGACGACGGCGTCGGCGTGGCGCCGGCACCGGCGCCGACAAGGCCGGGCCACCACGCTGACCCGGCGACATCGGCGGCGACATTGTTGCTGCCCCGGGTCGACCGCATGCCAGGCCCGCAACGTCTTTGCCGTGGCGATGGGCGACATCGGCGGACTGACGTCGAGCGACATGATCGCTGAGCTGCACTTGGCCACGACGACCAACAAGGAGCTCGGGATCATCTCCAACGCCATCGAGCTCCGAGCCACGGCCCAGTGGAGCCTCCATTACGGCATCGTGAGGTACTTCCACCGCTACTACATCCCCCGCTGCTTGAGCTTCTCGGGACTTCTGGCGGGGGGAGAACGCCCCGCCGCATGGCGTCACGGTGGGCTTCCACCTCCCCAACCGCCCTCGCGAAGACCGGGCGTTCGGCGAGAGTCCTTCTTCTCGGGAGCGCCCGGCGAAAGGGTCGAGGGCGCCACCGTCCTCCTCTTCGACAACAATGGCGGCGTCTTCTTCGCATCGACAATGTCACGGTTGGCGCCACCGTGGACAAAGGAGATACTGGTAGGGCCGCCCGGTTCACACGCAGCGTAGCGACCTCCTCACGGCTGCCTCCTCGACTTCACCTCGTCGCCTCCACGCCGGCCGACACGCTCATCGCAGGCAGCTCAATGCAAAGGTGACAAGTGCCGGCGACTTACACCTACGCGTCTCCTCCCCTACGACCCGCCGGATGATCGAGCCATCGGGCACCCTCAGCGCCTCAATCATGCATCGTGCATGGGCGGAAGGTCCCTTCGTGCAGCCCCCACCGAGCTTCAAGTTCAGCATCTACCCGGCGACCTCCACCCGACTTCTCCTTCTCCAACAAGGACGCCCGGCAGACCGCAACGGCGACAACGACAAGCGCGGCCCTCTCGTCTTCTACCCGGGCGGGAGTGGTGACTTCCCCAATCGGCTCGCCCTTCGCCACCACCTGGTGGGTTGGGCGGCACGTGGGCCGCGCCGCCGCCTCGTCGAACGGTGGGGAAATGTCATGATCCAGAATTGGGCCAGCCGGGACGAGCTAATTGGGCCCTAACGCGACGGCCGCCCGCCCGAGAGGGGGCGAGCGCCAAGAAGGGGGCGGCGCCCCTTGCCGCCGCCTTCTTCTCTCTCGTCACGAGTCCGAGTTTGCTTCGTCTTCAAGTTAGGATTATCTTAGAAATTTTTGGTGTGCAAGGGGATATCTCATCTATAAGGGAGACCCTTATTAGGAAATAAATAAATAGGATATGCTTGTAAAAGGTAGTCCGATCATATAAGAAAACCTTATAGAGATTGCTTAGATTACAAGTCCCACTAGCCGGGCTATATAAGCAAGAGGCATGTAATCTCTAGGGGATAAGCAAGCAATAAAAATATATGTGTCGCCAGTTCTTTGCCTCCATCGCCGCCGCCTCCGCCCACGCCCACGCCGCCGCCCCCGGCCCGCCGCCGCCGCCCGCCCCCCTCCTCCCAACGGCTCCTCCTCTCCATCTAGTTGCTCGTGCTGCCGCCGTCGCTGGGGAGAAGCTGCAGCCCCCACGCCATCTCGGGGAGCTCCAACGGTCGACGAATACGTGTCAATTCCGCCCAATCTAGCCGGAATCGGCGTAACGCTTGATGAGCATGAGGCACAGAGCTTCACACCTACAGTAGCCATCGAATATTTTTGCCGATACCACTCAATCCCAAGGTAATGATGCTATTATAGATGAATGTTGCATCGACTTCTCTCCACTGATCGTTGGAAAGAATAAATGAGCACGCACACACAAGCCGACATGGAGTGTGTAATCGAGCAACGAGGTTCATGTCCACAACACTTATTTATAGCACATAGCTAGTGAATGTGTGTGCGTGTATGTGTCATTGTAGATTTATTATTATTTGTTTTGGGATTAAAGTAGCTTGGTACTACTACAATACTAGTCAGAGGCACGGGTGAAGAGTTGTTAATATAGTGGAGCACAGAGGTGAAATTCAGAAACGTGTTGTTGTGCTTTTATATTTAAATTTATTTGTTATCAGATAATAATGTTTTGCAAATTAGTTATCTATTTATTTGCTAGAATAATGTTTGTATTAATAATTAATAAGATGGAGACAATTTTTTTGACGAAACTGGGGAGTAAAAGGTTTACTAGACAAACAAAACACCAAACAAGGGGAAGAGAAAAGGATCAAGTACAATAATGTGTGTATTAATAATTAATAAGATGCAGACAATTTTTTTGACGAAACTGGGGAGTAAAAGGTTTACTAGACAAACAAAACACCAAACAAGGGGAAGAGAAAAGGATCAAGTACAGATAGGGAACACGAAAGGAAATAAAAAAGATCAGCATACAGAAAGTTTCATTCAAGTCATTTCTAAGTATTGCAGCCATTGATCAAAGGAAGAAATTATGCCCACATCTCAGTGAACGCACTGAAGCTTTAGTAATTTGTGTGAATCCAAAAGTTCAGCATGCTAACTAGAAAGCGGCAAAAGTGTACTTGCTTTCAAAAAAAAAAAGCGGCAAAAGTGTACTAAGCAAGGCTTTGCTCCCGGATCTGTCGCCACTGTGGGAGACATTTCACTGATGCCGCTCAATCTCAACAAGCTGGTCACATACTGAAGCACATGCATGTTGTATCAATCTCCTTTTTGAGTGTTTTTTTTTTTAGATAATGGATAACAAATATCCGGCCTCTACATCCAAGGGATGTACACAGTCCATTATTACAAGCTTTCGAAGAAAAGAAAGAGAGCCTCGGTCATAAATTGGTAGGGAAGCTAAGACAAACAATATAAATGTTTCCATCCATTGTTGGATATCTCTAAAGCAATAAATTCTAATTTCTTGCTTATTGTTGAGAGCGCTTCCTTGGCTATCTCTTCTCTTGCAGCTGTGCCCAGTAGCTTAACCAATTTTGAGTGTTTCTGTTTGGGGAGGATATGAAACGAGTATGTAGACTCAGGAGCAAAGATTGAGACTCTATTTATTGTTACTTATTTGTCAAATAAAAGTATTGTGGTACTATTACAACACTATAATCAATTGGAGTGGGCCACAATTGCAGCCAGAGGATCGCCCCTGGGCCAAGTTCATCAGTTGCCCCTCTCCCGCTATGTGCTATAAATAAACACTATCCACATGAGTGTTCCTGCTCGATCACACTCTGGTCTTTCTTTTTTTATGAAGGATCACGCTCTGATCTGGTGTGCGTGTGTGTGTGCTAATTTCATATCCTCCAACACTCAACGGAGAGAGGTCAATGCGACATGCATCTATTTCAGCATCATTTCCTTGGGATTGAGTGGCATCAGCAAAATTTGTGTAGCAAGGCATGTTGTTCTTTCTTAGTGCTATCGGTGACCTTGTGGCTAGTGGCGTCTCTGGCCAGCGGTCGACTGATCACTGGCGGTGGCTTTCTGCATCATACGTCTCGCTGCTTCTATGCTACTCGTTACAGCTGTGGACGACCTCTGGTCTTGTTGGTTCGCAGTCAGTCGTTGCCACAGACAGCAGGTTGATCCATGAGAGTTGGCTTTTCTAGTGGGTTTGGCACGGCAGAGGCACATATTCAGCGAGCCAAAGCTCGTCGATGGAGGAGGCGGCGCCGGCATATTGTTGCTTAAATTATCCTATTTGGTTGCTTAATTGGCCACCCATGTAAGCTCTCTTCTTTCCGATGTGAAGGGATGAGTTGACGACTTAGCATACCGCAACACGGGGAATAACAAAGGCTTCACCTTGAGATAACAAGTGTGCAAACGCAACTCATGAGGGTTTTTAAATTAAGTAATTGCACCCATTGTGCTACCTACTTTTGAACCCATATGAGTATAATTGGTTGTTTGTAATAGCCTTAACCTACATTAGACCCTATGCGGCACAATCTAAACCAGCGTAAACATAAGTAGTGTGTTGGACTTCTGCTTTTCCCATTTATTCATCGCGGTGACATAAGGCAAAGCTCTGTAAGTAGAAACCAGTTGGAGCATTAAGCTTCTTTTACGTCAGATTGCAGAGCAGACGATGTTGCACATGACAAAGTAACTGCATTGCATTAGTGACATGTTTTTTTACAGAAATGTTTTGAGTGGGACAATACCAGTGGGTCGGTGCCTTGCCGGACTGATGCCAACTAATGGACCAAAACCTGCGCTGAGCGGCTGCAACTGCTGCGGCATAGCGTGTAGGCGGTCCTGGATCCCCCTGTCGTCACTACAGGAATCCGCTTCTTTGCCGAGTGCGAAGAAGTTTACCGAGAGGGAAAAGTCGGGCACTCGGCAAAGAGCTTCTTTGCCGAGTGCCAAACCGACTTTTCGACAAAGACTACTTTTGCCAGTGTCGGCGTCGGGCGATGTACAACACTCGGAAAATAATATATTTGCCGGGAGTGCGTGTCGTCGGCAAAGAAATACACTTCGGCAAAGGATAACGAGGATCAAACGACCCGTCCTCCGTCATCTTTGCCGAAAGTGTCCAACGTTAGACACTCGGCAAACTAGGCACGGTTTTGCGAGTGCCGCACATATAGGCACTCGGCAAATGGGTTCTTTCTTGGGAGTGTCAAACATGGCACTCGGCAAATTAATCATTTTTTTGTTTTTTCGTCCCATTTTTTTGTGTTGCCTTGATACAAGTAATTCGTGTCATATTCAGAATTTAGGACAATTTCAAGTTGTTTTGCTATATTTCATGAATTATTTCTATTTTCTTGCATTTTACAGGCCACTCCAATTTTGAAGCTGCGGTACATGAAATAATGGAATTTGGTCATTCAAAAATTATTATTCATGATGTTTGGCGTATGTTTGGGCTCAATCTACAGGCACTCGCGCGAATTGCGAACATTTTGGTGTCGGAACATGACGAGTTAGAAGCGGAATAAGTGTTTTTAAATTCTATAAAATCCAAACGAAGTTTAAAAATCACGAAACTTTTGCGAGGTGTCTTTTCATCTCATGAGGAGGCTGTGAAAAGAATTTGAAAAAAGTTTAAAGCAAGTTGTGACGTCGGATGCCTAAAACAATCAAGTTTGGGGATGTGCGAAGTTTTAGGCATCCGGCGTCACAACTTGCTCCAAACTTTTTCAAATTTTTTCCACAGCTTCCTCATGAGATGAAAAGACACCTCGCAAAGTTTCGTGATTTTTGAACTTCGTTTGGATTTTATAGAATTTAAAAACACTTATTTCGCTTCTAACTCGTCATGTTCCGACACCAAAATGTTCGTAATTTTCGCGAGTGCCCGGATTGAGCCCAAACATACGCCAAAACATCATGAATAATAATTTTTGAATGATCAAATTCCATTATTTCATGTACCTGCTAGTTCAAAATTGGAGTGGCCTAGAAAATGCAAGAAAATAGAAATAATTCATGAAATATAGCAAAACAACTTGAAATTGTCCCAAATTTCGAATATGACATGTAATTACTGTATGCCAAGGCAACACAAAAAAAATGGGGCGAAAAAAAAAAAAAAATGATTAATTTGCCGAGTGCCATGTTTGACACTCTAAGAAAGAACCAATTTGCCGAGTGCCTAGACGTGGCACTCGGCAAAGACTATTTTTTTTTAAAAAAAATGACACCTTTTTGCCGAGTGCCTCGTTTTTCCGGCACTCGGCAAAGGCGGCGGATAAATATCCGGCTTGACTCCCTCTTCCCTTTCATTTCCGCCCGAGCCCCGCCCGAGCCCATCCCGCCGGCGCCGCCACACCCCCGCCCCTTGAATCCTCGCCCGCCGCCACCGCCGGGACTCGCCGGATCCGCGCCCGCCGCGCCGACCCCGCGGCCCAAGGCCGACCCGCCCTCATACGGGCCCGGTCTCCGCCCGCCGCGCCGCTGATCCGGGGGGCTGGCCCGCAGAGCCCCGGCGGCCTCCGGCATGAGCGCCACGCCGGCCGGCCAGCCCGGCCGCCCCGCCCGCCCCCAGGCTTCGCCCGGCCTCGGCGAAGCCGGGCCGGGGCAGTGAGGGAGAAAGGGGAGGTGAGGAGGAAGAGGGAGGAAGGGGAAGGTGGGGAGGAAGGGAAGAAGAGGAAGGAGAGGAGGAAGAAGAGGAAGGAGAGGAGGAAGAAGGAGGAGGAAGAAGAGGAAGGGGAGGAGGAAGGAGAGGAGGAAGAAGGAGGAGGAAGAAGAGGAAGGGGAGGAGGAAGAAGAGGAAGGAGAGGAGGAAGAAGGTGATCGACGCCGGTCGTCGTTCTTCGTGTTGCCGCGGCCAAGGTAAGCCCTATCCTTCTAGTAGTGTTAGTTGTAGGGTTAGTAGTAGTAGTTAGTAAATAGTTAGTAAATAGTTGTAGGGTTAGTAGTAGTAGTTAGTAAATAGTTAGTAAATAGTTGTAGGGTTAGTATTAGTAGTGTTAGTAGTTGTTAGTAATAGTTGTAGGGTTAGTAGTAATTGTTATGGTAATACTTGAATACTTTCATCCGCATGGTTTCGAGTAAAGTGAATGGCTCTTGTTGATATATTGGTGGTTGGTGGCCTTCGTGCCCATATTCGGTATATGTATGTGGTTGTTGGCCTTCGTGCCATGTTTTTTGCAGGTTTTGGGAACCTCCCCGTGTGGGAGGTCTTTGCCGAAATTTTGAGTCGATAATAACTATTTTTTCCTTTTTTAGGAGGACTCGTGGGAGGGACTCGGCGACCCCGATCGCCCTCGTGGGCGCTGCGGGTCTTGCTGCACCGCGTCTCCACCGACAATCGTAGGTATTCATCACCTCCGCCCCGCCCTTATAGTTGTCTTACATAGCGCGACCCGTTAGGGCGTCTCCGTCCGAAAGAGATACGACGTTGGTATGCGATCCGTGCATATCCGCACCGTGACCGCTTCGGATTGTCCACGTTTTTGGACAGCCGTGGATGCGTAGATGGGTTAGCATCCATGCTCGCTCTGCCGGAGCCGGATTTTCGGCAAAGACTCCCCCCCGTTGTTCTCCGGATACACACTCTCCCCGCCGGGACGTGTATCGGGAGAACAGCGGGAGGTGTCGCCGAAATTCCTCCGGACGGAGCCGAGCATGGATGCTAACCTTGTCTACGCATCCTCGGGTGGGATTAGGACCTATCCCTCACCTATTAGATGGTAGGAAGGCCGTGTAGATGCAATTCTTTGGTTATATGGCTCGCCGACATGGGCGTATGACGGAGGATGGATAACACGTCGGTGGATGTACACGGGCTTTGCAAGTAAGAGCCTTGAATGGGTTAGGGGACCGATGCTTTCTGGAGCATGCATTTGGCCCATTTGCTAAAGGGTCTATTCGGATGCCGTGTCCCCGCAAAGAAATGTAAGAACAAGAAAAAGCAACGAAAGGTTGAAATGGGCAAACATATTTACAACAACGGATTCGTCCCAAACTATAACCGCCGGATCTTCCACGGTGAAGTCGATCGTATTAGAGAGGACGTGGTGAGGCCCCTCCTCGAGGAGTATGATGCGGATGCCGGGATGGCGACATGATGGCGAGACTTTCACGATGCACGGTTCAATGGAGGATTGGAGGAGGAACCCGAGGAAACCGCAAAAGCGCGTTCTATGAGATGATGGAGGCGGCACGGCCAGCCCCTTCACGAAGACAATGGTTTACGGCTGGATGCCATTTCACGCCTTATAGCGTTGAAGTCGCAATTGAGCATTAGTCGAGACGGCTTCGACACCCCTCGTTGTCGGGTTATTGGCAAACCTTCCTGGAGGGTCACGCCCCCCGAGAAGAACACGACGCAGTCACGAGACTCCTTCGTGGACTCAAGATGCCGTATGAGTCGTACCATGCTTGTCCAAAGGGGTGCGTTCTATTTAGGGGAGACCTCAAGGAAGCAACGCGACTGTCCAAAGTGCAAAGCCTCTAGGTTTGTGGAGGTAGAATGTAGTGATGGCAGGAAGAAACAATCCAAGATCCCCGAGATGGTCCTACGACACCTTCCTTTCATCGAGGCTCCAACGGCCGTATATGACGGAGGAGTCCGCGAAACAAATGACATGGCACAAGAAGGGCAAAAGATACGATCGAGAAGTTGGTACACCCATCGGATGGTGATGCATGGAAGCACTTCGATAATATGCATCCCGAAAAAGCTATGGAGGCTTGAAATATGCGCGATAGCGTTCGCGAATGATGGGTTCAACCCAGACGGACAGTTGGCGGCCCCCGTACACTTGTTGGCCCGTGTTCGTGATCCCTCTCAATCTTCCCCGGTGTCATGTTTGAGCTCAAGCTTTTTGTTCTTGACGATAATACGGGCACCGGGCAACAATATGGGTGTGTTCATGCGGCCCGGTGTGGGATGAATTGCAAGATGCTTGGCAAAATGGGTACCGACGTGCTAATCGAGCTACAAAGATGAACTTTACAATGCATGTGTGGTACCTATATTCAATGCATGACTTCGGCTTATGGCATATTCAACGCATGGTGTGTTCATGGGAGGTTCCCTTGCCCAACATGCAAGGCGCTGTGATGTTCACCGCTTCTCAAGGGTGGCAAGTATTCTTCGTTTGACAAACATCGTCAATTCCCTGCCGAGAACCATGAATTCGGACTACACAAAAGCACTTCACGAAAGGTGTTGAAGTCACCGACCCCATCCCAAAGTTTATGACCGGTGAAGAGGTCCTTGCCGAGCTAGCCGGGTCTCAAAATCGATGAAAAGAAAGGTGGTTTTGTTGAATATGGTACCACACACATGTGGACTTATATATCGGGCTTGACTAATCGCCCCTACTACAAGGATCTTCTTCTTCCACACAACATCGATGTAATGCACACAGAAAAGAATATCTCCGAGGCACTCTTCGCAACAACCATGGACCTTAAGAAGTCAAAGGACAACGTTAAGGCTAGACTTGACATAGAGATGATGTGTGATAGACCAAAGCTAGTGATAGAGACCCCTAGCCCTGGGAGGAGATGGAAAAAGGGCCCGGCCGACTACATCATCAAAAGGGCCGATAGGAAGGAAGTACTACAGTGGATGAAGACGTTATCGTTCCCTGATGGGTATGCGGCGAATCTGAGTAGGGGAGTGAACTTGCAGACTATGAAAGTCTTAGGGATGAAGAGTCATGACTTCCACATATGGATTGAGCGGATCCTTCCTGCGATGACTCGGGGATACCTCTCCGAGCCAGTGTGGCGCGTCCTGGCAGAGTTGAGCTTCTTCTTCCGCCGACTTTGTGTTAAGGAGTTATCTCGGGATGCGATTGCCGATCCGGAGCGTCGCACCTTTGTGTTGATCCGCAAGTTGGAGATGATATTTCCACCGGCTTCTTCCCGTCGATGCAGCACCCGATTTTGCACTTTTGCCGAGGCACGGTTGGGGGGCCCGTGCGGAGTTCCGTTGGTGCTATCCAATCGAGAGGGCTCTCAAGGTACTTCGGAGAAAATGCAGGAATAAAGCCAAAATTGAGCCTTCCGTGGCAGAGGCATATATTCTAGAGGAGGTGTCGACCTTCACACAGCGTACTATACCGAGAAACTTCCCGGCGTCCACAATCCTACCCCTCGTTACAACGCCGACGAGAGTTCATCGAACCTCAGCCTTTTCGGAGGGCAAGTCGGAAGAGGAAGCGCAGTACCCACAAGCACTTGTCCTTTGATGAGTGGCGCACTATCATGCTCTATGTGTTGTTGAACCTTGTTAAACCGCCCTTATCGCCAGTGAAGTTCTCAATGAGCTTGTTCCATACGCCGTCACTATCCTCCACCTATCGATCCGACCCACTTGCCTTGTTTTTTCGTGGAATTTATTGGTCAACACCGGAGAGGGAATGGGCCTCCTACCTTGCAACAAGAAGACAATCTTCTAAAAAATGGGCGCCCGATTTTATTTCCCGGTTCTCGCTCAAAGGTACCATCCAACTAACCTCGTTCGACTTTGATATTCCACTTTGGTCCAAGTAACATATAATGTAACGATCTACGTGGCCTCACCTTGCGTGCTCGCACGGATGCCGAAATGTGCGAAGATTTAAAAACAGTGGGCAATGGCTTCCCCCGTAGGGTCAACTCGCTCACCATTTATGATGTGAATGGCTATCGCCGCGACGAGAAGCTACGAGGAGAGTCGGCCCAACCGCAAAACAACGTGCACCGGAGTTCGTGACGCCCGCTTGGATAAGAAGGACTATTACGGCATAGTCGAAGAAATATATGAGCTCAACTTCGGGGTCCTAAAGAGCTCAAGCTAGTGGTATTCAAATGCCATTGGTTCGATCCCGATGACACGAAAGTAGACCCTACGATTGGGCAAGTCGAAATTCGACAGATTCCGTGATATGGAGGAGAGGATGTCTATATTGTGGCTAATATACACGCCACACAAGTTTATTACCTCCCATGGGCATGCCAAAAACACGAGGACCTTGCGGGTTGGTACCTTGTGCGGCGGTATCGCCGCACGGTAAAGCGCATTCCAAACGATGATGATTACAACCTTGACCCAAACACCGAAAGAGTTCTATCAACCCGAGGGGCTAGAAGGACGTTTAGAGATAGACATTCTTTTCGCCGATGGGCATGGAAGTAGACAACGCCATCGATGAGGACAAGGGTGATGAGGTGCGGATGCTAAGGACTTGCAAATTCTTGAACGATGGAGGATGGTGCGCGAAGGAGTTGTGGAGGGCGATGCACATGCCGAGAGCGATACAGATGATGAGGATGGTGACATTGATGATTACAATAGTGATAGTGATAGTGATGACTACATGCCGGCCTTTTAGGCATTCGGGGAGATAATTTCTAAATCATGTAATACTATTTTGTTATTATTGTTACCTTTCAATTATGTTTCGTTCATTTTGCAATACTAATTGGTTTACTCTTTGTCTTTGCAGGGACTCGACAAAATGCCGCGGAAGGCGGCAACGTCGGTCGGGGGTCCGCCCCGTCACGCGAGCCCCCCCACCCCCCTCTCCCCACGCCGACGAGGAGGAGGCCGACGAAAGAGACCGACGGTGGAGACGCCGAGGCGCGGCCGACGTCGCCCGGCCCACGAGGAGGCTTGAGTTTGTGTCTCACGCCGAGCGGTAGGGGCCGTCGTCCGGCCCCGGCCGGGGCCGTCGTCGGGCCAGCCGTCGTCGGGCCACACCTCTTCGTGATTCGGACTCGGTCGAAGAGACACTGTCGAGGCGTCTTCCTCGAGTGCCGAGAAGGTCTACCGGCGGGGCCTCGAGCCTCCCACGAGGGCCGATCCCTTTTGCCCGCCGCCCGGTGATTCGACCCCACGGTGACAAGTAAGTAGCCATTGATATTTTCACTACTTGTTCATATGACATGTTGAAAATCGAACTTCGGACTAACAATTCGCGTCTTAATGGCTCGTGCGCAAGAATCGGAAGATTGTAAGCGGAGGGGCAGTTCGCGCCATATCAATGGCATCCGAGCCTCGATTAAAGAGAACTACCCCGGCACGGTGACCGTCGGGGGCGTGAGGGAGCCGCCCTATACGCGGGGAGCACTTCGTGCGCGTGGAGGAGGGCGCCCTTGCCAGGAAGATCAAGGCGGACTTCTGGGTGAGTCTGTATGCAGGATTACTTCACGTTGTTTAAATACTATGTTTTTTAAATAATAGAATGATACATGTTGTCTGTATGCGTAACTACTTCACGCGGCGAGGCGGGGCAAGAGGCGGTGGCGCTAGAGTGCAGGACAAGGTCTACCGAGACCGACTCAAGGACCTGTACCACGAGGCACGTGTCGGTGCATCATCTCCTTCAACGCCGACGTGCTTGGCAAGGTGGTGAGGAAGAATGAAGCAAGGGAGATGATGCTCGAGAGGGAGACCGACCCTCACCGGGGACCAATACATCGAGGTTAAGAGAACGCATTTATTTCGATTCCTTCAATGGAAAATAAGCGGCTTCCATTCATCCTCTCGCTATGTCAAGCGGATGTGTCCGAGTGGTGCGGCAAGTACAAGGACTGCTGGGAGTCCATTGTGGACAAGTGGCTCTTGGACGAGACGTACGAGACCAAGAGACTCCGTCGGAGATGTCGCTTGGAGATGGAAGGGAAGCCACACCACCAAGGGAGCGTGCCCCTCCCAGTGTATATGGATAGATGGGTACGATTCTGTTGATTTTTTTATTCAAGCGCTCAAATCTCTTCACTTCTAACCATCTCTCGTGTTCTCCTCGCAGTCCGCGCCGCATGAAGGCCAAAGACATCAGCCGAGTACGCGGGGGTTCGCCTTGACTCACAGCGGGCAGAGCGACCGACCCGGCCAACGCCTACGACCCGGCGAAGGGGCCCGAGGCGTACACCAACGCCCGCGTCTACCCCAAGCTTACCCGAGACGCCGAGGCGGCAAGCGACGCTATGGGGACGACCGATCCGCCCACCGCGCCCCTAGACACTGCATTTTGGTGATGAGGTTGGGAGGAGGGAAGCAAAGACGGCCGTCTTGGATGGCCAATTGCGCGATCAACCCGCCCTCTCTGTTCACGGCCGAGCGAGATTCGCTCAAGGAGCACGACCTCCACCGACATCCCCATAGCACCTCGGCAAAGAGCTCCACGCGGATGATGCGTGAGTTTCGTGTAATTACGTTTCATTCGTCGTTCCGGTTTTACACATGTCCGCTGCCTATGCAATGTTTCAACGTTCGGGTGTAATATTGCAGGCCGGATGGCGAGTTGGAGGCCGGGGCGGCCCAGCGGCGGACTTTGAGGCCGGCGCGGCCCGTGCAGAGGCCCATCGGCGGGAGTTGGAGGCATACCTCCAAAGAATACTCGGTCAGCGTCGGATGCGGGGCGTGGCGGCCTTCTTCCAGGGCCTCCAGATCCCGGGTGTGACCCTGCCTCCGTTGCCTAGCTCGCTGTTCGCTCCACCCCCGTTTCCCGTTCCTCCTCCTGTAGAGACTCCGGTGAGTATATGTTGTTGTTTATTTATTTGGCTTGTGCAGCTCACCCGCAGTACTAATGAGATCGTCTCTCCTTTGTGCAGCCACAGTCGGCGGGTTCGAACCCGACTCCTCCAGGTGGCCCTTCTCCACCCTATCCGGTCGGCCCGACTCCACAGTACACGTGGCCAGGTGGCGTTCCTCCTCCGGGCACGCAGCAGCCACACTACGGGCTTCCACACGCCCCTCCTACACAAAGACGGGTGGACGCGTACCAATCGGCGCCGCAGCATGGGTGGTATCCGGGACAAGGTGAGGGCTCCTCACACTCTTCGCACCGGGGAGGCCACGGTCGGGGGTAGTTGCACTCGTGATGGATTTCTTTTAGATGTTGGATATGTTGCACCGTGATGGATCTCGTTTCGATGTTGGACATGTTACATTTCGTTTGGTTGTTGGACATGTTGGATTTCGTTTGGATGTTGGACTATATGTGTGAATTTGTGATATATGTGGATTATATATGTGAATTTGTGAGATATGTGGATTTATATGTGAATTGGTGATATATGTGGTTTATGATGTATATATGAATGTTATGGTATATGTATATGTTGATTTGCGGCAACAATCGTAAACAACAAAAAAAAGGGAATTCAGCTTTTGCCGAAAGTGCCAGACTCGGCAAAGCTGGGGACGCTGCGAAAAATGGCGATTTGCCGAGTGCGAGAGGTGGCACTCGGCAAAATGATGACCATAGATTTGCCGAAAGTGCCACTTTGTACTCAAGACTCGGCAAAGGTTATTTATTTATTTTGGTAAAATAAATAGTTTGCCGAAGTTCGACATTCGGCACTCGGCAAAGTTCGTAAAATATTCAAATCTTTGCCGGAGTGCCCCACGTTTGGCACTTTCGGCAAAGAGGCGTCCAGTGTAACATTCGACATTACACGCCGCCGAGCACCGACATGGCACTCGGCAACGCCTTTGCCAAGTGCTCGGCATTTGGCACTCGGCAAAGAATGGTTTGCCGAGTCATTCTTTGCCGAAGTGGGCTTCGCTGAAGTTTGGCACTCGGCAAAGGCTTTGCCGAGTGCGTATAAGCCTTTGCCGAGTGCGCTCCGCACTCGGCAAAGCAGGCGATTCCTGTAGCGTGTCTCGCTGCTCTCCCAGCTCGCCATGCTCTGGGTGCTGCGATGTCACCTCAGTTAGGAATCATTTGGAGGAACATAATGCAATATGGCGCGCAGAAGTCGAAACGGTCTGGATAGGATTGTTCTGGTTTTCGGTTGTCATACCAGACCAGATGGTATAAGAACGATATCCACCGAGAGACTAGGTGGTTAAGGCGAAGGTAGATGCAAGGAATGAGAACAAACAAGCCTGATGCCGCTCATTCCGATTTCCAAACCAAGGTGTAGCAAATAGAATTGCAGATTCATAGTCTCCATTAAGTACTTTGTCAGCTCGATGGTAGAAGGAAATAGGTTAAAGAAGTTGTAAATGGAGCATGCATCGGTGCGATAGGGAGTATAGTGGAGCACAGAGGTGAAATTCAGAACATGATGTTGTGCTTTTACATTTAAATTTATTTGCTATCAGATAATAATGTTCTGCAAAAAATTTGCTTCATCTATTTATATATTTGCCAGGGCAATGTTTCTTCTAAATAGCAAATTATTCGAAGCTGTATACAGTATTGTACAATATTAATTAGAAACCGATAATTGGTTGAACACACGTGTATATTCCTCAATTCCATCTATATAATTGCCAAGTCGGAATCAAACATTAATTCCACTGCTCTTCATACATTCTCAATCGCGTGCACCAGATGACAATAGCTACGCCGCTACTGCTGCACAGGGCGACAGCCCGACTGCAATCCACACCCCGCATCTCTTGTATAGTCCCACACAGCTACAAAGGCCAATCATCAAGTTGCATGGCGCTGCACTCAAGGTATCTGTGTGAGAACACCGTCCAGCAGACTTGCCAGGTCAAGGGAAATGGCGGAGGCAGGAGAAGCACCGTCCACCAGACTTGCCTGATGCCGCTCATTCCGAATGCAGCAAAATATTCAGTGGGCAGTTGTGTAGAAAATACATTAGGTTATAAAGAAATGACGAGGTAAAAGAAGCATGCACCCAAATGGCAAGAGGCTTCCGTGTGTAAAGTGAGCTAGACACCGGTCGATGGCAATGCGTTATATAGGCTTATATATAGCCCGCAATTAGGTGAAAGTGTGACTAGAAAACATGTCGTTCTGCGTTGTCATCTGCTCCTATTTGTTATTGATTGTAGATAATGTTTTTTAAATCTACCTATATATTTAGAACAATTTCTCTTGGTGACATAGAGATGTATATATAAGGTCCAGCTTCTGAGTAAACATTAGTTCTAGCTCATTTTGGATCGTGCGAAAGACTCCAGAGAACCATATTACACCACACTGATCCAGCATAAGTACCAGCTAATACATGTGCTGCCTCGTTTTGCTAACCCCACACAATATGGTTAAAATTAATATTCAATGCAAAAAAAAATAAAAGGTCATCCATCTAGAGGCAACGAACTCCATCGACCTTGCTTCTAGTTGGCAATAGTATACTAAGTGGTTCTTGAGTTCCTTAGTAAACTGTAACAGTAACAGAGCCCAGAACCGGAGCCAATGTGCCCCCTGAAAGATACATGCAAAAACTGTAAGATAGCTTGGCCCCCTCAGCCTCTCGATCTCCTTTGACACGGTCGGGCGCCTGACTCCTCCAGGCCTCAGGTACAGTCAAGCCGATACTTCAGAACCTCTATCTCCTTCAGGGCCATTGCTAGGTGTCCGTCGTTGTGTGCGGCACGCACCTTCTCCCTCTCCAGGTCTCGGCCAAGGGTGTACGCGACGTTCCCCTGGGCGGCGCGCTTCATCCAGCTCTTCTTCTTCTTGTCCTCCTTAAAGTTGAGCAGATACTTCAAGTCCTTGTCCCTCTCGAGCTCAAGGTTCCCTGGCAGTGTGCCAGTCCAAGGAGTACTCGGGTCAGGAGTCGGTCCACCAAGGCCTTGAGCTCCCTCTCCTTCTCAACGATCTTGAAGAGGTACTTCTCCTCCTTGAGGCGGGTGTGGCCATATAGGTGTTGTAGTAGGAGCGCTCCTACTCCTTGGCCTCTTCCATAGCCTTTAGCTGGTTCTCCTGAGCGTTGATGGTGAGGCTTGCGGTAGCTGTTGACCCTCTACTCCATCTCCATGATGTACCAGTCATTGGCGATACCGAGCGGAGGCGATTGCAGCAATCAGATCTACCGTAGGCAGCAGCTATAGGATACACTTCACTGATGCCGCTCAATCTCAACAAGTTCGTCACATGCTGAAGCACATGCATGTCGTATTGACCTTCTTCGATGAGTGTTTGGGGGAGGATAAAACGAGTGTATGTAGGCACAGGAGCAAAGAATGGGACTCTATGCAGCAAGGTTCATGTCGATAGTATTTATAGCTGGAAGCCAGGAACACATCATTTTAGAATGCTACATTTATGCTTGTCAGAATTAAATTGTTTTAAACCTCATGCATAACTCGTTGCATGTGACCGAGTAATTTGTAGCAGATATGTGCCTGCATTTACGTAGTACCTACGAGTCAAAAACATATTCAAATTTCTTTTTCGAAGCGTGCATCGCACGTTCTTCAGTAAGATAAGTTAAGAGTAAAATTACACGGTCCAGCAGCTTAACGGTGAGATGTCATAGGCCAACGCCGGGTAAAACACAAACAACAATCATCGGGTCAAACGGCAGTGCTTAGGTACTTGCACCACGAGTTGCTTAGGTACTTGTACCATGAGTCAGAACATATTCAATATTTAGTTTGGGGTTTATTTTTTTTTTAGGATAGATGAAAATGCAGCATTGTTACATTATACTTGCCAGAATTGTAATTGCATAACTATATCATTGATAAGTTGCATGTGGCCGAGTAATTTGTGTAGCAGATATATATATGCTCCTGCATTTACGTACTACGGGTCTCAGAACATATTCAAATTATAAATAGTATCATTGATACCTTCAATCTGTGTTCATATAAGGGTAAGCATGAAGATTTATGGTGTTGACTAGTAGTGGGACAGAATCTTAGCTAACGCCACACCACCAGCAGGGGAATAAATTACAGAGAGTCCACCAAATAAAATCAAGCCTACTATTTTTTGAAAGACTACTAAAATTATATGGAAATGAGTTCAGTGCTTCATTATAAAACAGAACTTTACTCAGTAAAGTATGGTAGCGAGTGAGTGTAAATAACTGCATGTAAATGAGTTCACTGTAGTAGTGTTGTTTGGACGTAATTGCTGAAATGTGATTGCTCTCACCCCGGTTGTGAATTTTACAAAGGATATCCTGTGTACTGCCGGTCCACCAAGTAAAACTCAAAAATGCCCGCTTAGGTTGCTGCCTTGTTTCCCGTCATGATGCCATGTTAGTACCAAGAGTGAAGAAAATTGAGGGCGATTTGTTCACCATGGAGACGGCTTGATTTTTTCCCATCATGGTTTGGAATTGTTGGAGCTACGAGCCTACACTAGCCACCGAATATGTTTTTCTGATGCCGCTCAATCCCAAGGCAATGATAGCTGATGTTGTATGGATGCATGTCACATTGACCTCTCTCCATTGATTGAGTGTTGGATGATAAAATGAGCACGCATGCAAGAGCTGATCGAGCTAGTATGATTGAACGGCAAGGTTGATGTCTATAGTATTTATTTATTGCACGTAGCGAACATGTGCCGTTGTAAATTGGGGTGGGGCCACCGTACGGCAGCCAGGTTGATTCATCACTCATCAGTTGTCGTTGCTCCTTGCACCTCTCCCACTAGGTGCTATAAATAAACACCATCGACACGAGTGTTTGCTAACTCCGATCTTGCATTCTTGCGTGCATGCTAATTTTGTCCTACAACACTCAACAAAGAGAAGTCAATATGCAATGTGACATGCATCATCTATCTATATCGTCAGCCTTGGGATTGAGTGTCATCAGCAAAACATATTCGGTGGTATTGTTACCCGATTCCGTAACCAAACTCTTTTTGATCCACCACAAATTTGGTCTGCTTCGCTTCTGATTAAACTGTAACCGCCGTCAGGAAGTCCGCCAGCGCGAGCACTGGAGTGACATGCCACAAGGTCCTTCCCTTTAGCCCTTTTTTGGTTGTTCACACCATGAACCTAGCGGGAGCAATTTGTGGCCCGTGGTGTCTTTGGCCAGCGGTGGACCAGACCGGTCACGGCGCTTCTGTAATTATTAGAGTAACTTTTGTATATTTGATTAAAGTGTGAATCCGCACTTGCGCAATTGTCATTTATGTTAAGATTATAATGTGTTTGAATTCAGTAGTATTCATTGCAGTGACATAAGCTCTGCAAGCACTCTAGATACCAGTTGGATCAAAGCTCCTTTTATGTCCGACTGCAGAACAGGAGATGATGTTGCACATGACCAACTGACCAAGTAACTGCATTGCATTATTAGTGACATGTTTTTTTTCAAAAACGTTCTGAATCAAAAAAAAAAAACTCCAGTTGGCTAGTGGGCCGGTGCCTTGCCGGTCACTCTGGACACCTAAAACTGAACCGAAATAACTAAACCGATCAATTTTGGTTCTAGGATCTCAGGAACCGAAATTAATAGAGAGAAGTGGATGCAATGCGACAAGCATCTTTATATTTCATCACCATCGATCATTGCCTTGGCATTGAGTGGCATAAGCCAATCAGCCCAAGAGGTATTTGCAACTCCACCGTACTAGGAAACCAAACACAAGATCATGTATGAGTTTATTCACCAAAACGATCCATGCGGGCAACCAAACAGACTGGCTATATATCATCTTGTACCAAATGATTTTTGGCGACCAAACAAGTGAAAGTGCATGGTTTCATTCGGGATTCTATGAGCCTGGTTGGCCTCTTCATCCCGAATGAGGGTGGTGCAGGCAACCAATCAGCCCCCAAGTAAACTTAAAAATGTCCGCTCAGGTTGCTGCCATGTTTCCCGTCATGGTGCCATGTTTGTGCGCAGAAGCGATGACTGCTGAGGGCGATTTGTTCACCATGGAGACGGTTTGATTTGTTCCAATCATGGTTTGAAATTGTTGGACCTACAAGTCTACACTAGCCACTGATGCCGCTCAATCCCATGGCAATGATGCTTATGTTGTATAGATGCACGTCACATTGACCTCTCTCCATTGATCAAGTGTTGGATGATAAAATGAGCAGGCATGCAAGAGCCGATCGAGCTAGTATGATTGAACGGCTCATTATCTAAAAAAAGTATGATTTTTTTTTTTGACAAGGAAAAAAAAGTATGATTGAACGGCAAGGTTCATGTCCATAGTGTTTATTTATAGCACGTAGTGAACATGTGCCGTTGTAAATTGGAGTGGGGCCACATACAATTGGAGCCCGTCCTCCCGGCTCAACTCGTTGCTCCTTGCCCCTCTCCCGCTAGGTGCTATAAATAAACACCATCGACACACTAGTTTCTGCTGACTCTGATCTTGCATTCTTGCGTGCGTGTTTTGTCCTCCAACTGTCAACAGAGAGAAGCCAATATGCAATGCGCAATGCATATCTATATCGCCAGCCTTAGGATTGAGTGGCATCAGCAAAACATCACTACTACAAAGACGTTCTTTTTGTCCCGGATGCGTTTTTTACACTACAAATATCTAACTTCTCATTTTGAACTGGGATTAAAGTTTCTATTAGTCCCGATTGGAACTACCAACCGGGAGTAAAGCTCTTAGAGGAACGATGTGCGAGGCAGCTTTTTATCTGAAGGAAACCTTTAGTCCCAGTTCTAGTCAACAACCCGACTAAAATAAGACATTTAGTCCCGGTTTGAATTCTCAAGCTTTTAATCCCGGTTTGAGAGTAGGACTGGGATGAAAGGTTTTAGGTTGGGTCCAGCTTTCAAGGCCCAAACCGGTAGCTTTTAGTCCCGGTTGAAATATCCAACCGGGACTAAATCTTTTTTTTTTTTGAGGCAACATCACTTTTGCACAAAAGGACCCCAAGATTTTATTATATTATGACCAACATCGTTAGCGTAATATAGAATTACGTTTTCAGAACTTGAATTCGTAGTTTTGGTTTTCTCTTATTCAAAATATGTTTTCGTTTATTAACACATTTGCGTATTCCATGATATTCCGGTGTGGTTTTGGCCTCAAACTTTTTCCCACGCTTTCACATGCCCCGTGTGTGGAACCGCGAAGTTTGAGAATTTTTTGAATTGGTTTGGTATTTTTCCGGTTTAATCGAATTTCCGAAGTTCTCCCAGTAATTATAAGTTGAACTGAGTCCACCCCAAAAAAGATCCGAAACGGTGCCAAACTTTGTGAGAAGGTCTCTTGTGCCCTAGGAGACGAAGTTTTTGGGGAGGTGGGTGGAAAGTCCTGTTGTTTCCCATATAAAACTCGCCATGGTTTGTTTTACTTGCTTGGCGCCGCTGAGAAAAATGCAGTAATTCAAATAATCATGAAAAAAAACCTAAGATTTTTTACGCGGGATCATATTTTGGGTGTATATGAGCACAAAAAAATTCAAACAATTTTAACACCGTAGACCCAACATCCTTCACAGAGAGGTATATACGCAACCTTTCACGAACAATGTCTCGCACTTAGGTTCTCCATGATTACGAGGTCCACGCGTATTACAGTGTGGCCTGAATGCTGTTGTTCGATCCTGAATGCATGATCCTTTCCTGAATTTCCTGGTCGCCACGAAGAACGGGGCCAAATCTCCTCCCTTTCATTCTCCGTCGCAAGCAGGAGTACAAATGCTTTGTCTGCTTTATTTAATTATTTCCTATCATATCTTCATGTATTTATCTGTCTTTTTTTTCTTATTAAATCATACAGTAATATAAGCGTAGTAATACATGAGTGCTTGTCCACAGCCATATGCATAAGATCTTCTGAAATTTTGCTGCTACTATCTGAATGCGAACAATACATGAGTACTGCTAGTAAATTGCTGATAGATGCGGCTGTAGCTTATCCTTGTTTGATGGATTGATGGACGAGGCTGCTAATGTGAACAGTATCTGAATGTTATCATGTACTTTGGCTCTAGCTGTGTAGATGAGGCTCTGCTCTGAATGTTAACAGTACCGAACTCGTGCAAACTGAATTTGTGGCTTACTGAATTGGACGATGGCAAACTGATTTTTGGCTTACTGAATTGGAGACGATGGACAAAGCAGTTGTATTGTAGTCATGATATTATCTGCAATCTGAATTTGGCTTACTGAACTTACTGAATTTTCTTAGATGTTTATTTGATCCATTACTGAATTTTCTTAGATGTTTATTTGATCCATTTGGCTTAACTGAATTGGAGACGATGGCCATGTTATATAAATATTTTTTCTTTTATATACTAATACCTTTTCTTTTTTTCTCAAATTGAAGATGAATTATTTGAAGAGCGTAACCGTAGAGAAAAGCTCATCTCCAAGCAATGCAAGAGATCATGGCAGGATTTATCAATGACGAGATCTCAACAGAAGGCGCTGAGTGTGGCGAAGTTCTACTATGACCCCAATGAAATATTGGTTCCAAATTATTAGAATTCTAGATGATTTGAACTTTTGTAATCGGGTCCATATTTGGCATCATGTATGACGATGAACTTGTGTCGGCTCCAAATATATGTAGCATCATGACGATGAAAAACAATATATGCCCGCTTTTGATATCTAATATAGATATATATTAATGAATGTACTTTAGTTTCATACTTTTATTTATGTGAATAGACCGAACCAAAACTTCCCTGAACGCGTATATCATTTGTAGTGTAGAATCGTATTCGAAAAACCAAATTTAAAAGCAAAATATATCATGAAATTAAAAACAAGCGAAAAAGAAAAACAAAAACAGATAGAGATTTAGTCACGGTTGGTAACACCAACCAGGACTAAATCGGGCTGGTCCGGGGCCTCGGGGGCATCCCGGTTGGTGTTACGAACCGGGACTAAAGGTTATTATTAATCCCGGTTTGTATTCTCACCACTCGATTTTTAGTCCCGGATGCGTAATCCCGGTTTAATTTACACTATGGAGAACCGGATAAAACAGCGTTTGTGTACCAGTGCATCTTCGGTGGTATTGTTAGCCGATTCCATAACCGAACTCTCTTGATCCACAAGCTCATAGACGGGCTCAAAACGTCCTTCCCTTTGGCCCTTTCTTGGTCTCTTGCCATCAACCTAGCGCCTAGCGGGAGCAACTGTGGCTCATGATGTCTCTTGACAGCAGTGGACCAGACCGGTCACGGGCGTTGGTTTTTCATGGGTCTTCATTCTTGCTATGTAGCTTGTTACAGTTGCGGACGGCCCTGTTGGTGTGTTTGCCGGACGTATATGTTGATCGGAGAGTAGGTAGAAAATATTCTTTCGACACTTGTGGTGGCCTGGTACCAATTGATAAGTATATAGACCCAATGACACGCTTCATTCATCCCTTTTTTTGTTTCAACAAGTTTTACTGAGAGGTCAACAAGATTGTTTAGGCCTTTGAACATTTCATCTTTTTCTCATGTCATCATAAAGGTTTCAAGTTGCAAACACTACTACAGTGTTTGTTTGTTTGTTTACCGTGAAACATATATATGATTAAAGTGTCAAACCGCACTCCCTGCAATTGTCATTTATGGTTTTGTTAGATAATAATGCTTTTGCATTCAGTGCAATTTATTGTGGTGACATAAGCTCTACAAGTACTCTAGATACCAGTTGGAGCAAAGCTTCTTTTATGTCCGACTGCAGAACAGTAGATGATGTTGCACATGACCAAGTAACTGCATTAGACTAGTGACATGTTTTTTGCAGAAATGTTCTCCGTCATAAAACCTCCGGTGGGCTAGTGGGCCAGTGCCTTGGCGGACTGAAACTAACTAATGGACCAAAGTCTCTGTCCACAGTGGGGCACTGGGCAGCCGTGGCCCAGTCCTAGACGTACAGGCAGGCGCCCAGGCCCACCACGAAAGCCCAATGATTCGGCCCGAGAAGGAATTTCTGACCGTTGCGCCGACCTCGCTTTCCCAAACCTTTTTAAAGCCCACGCGCTCTTCCCCGACCGTTGCACTTGCACCCCGAAGAAATTCCCTTCCAGATCCCCTTCTCAACGCGCACGAGACGAAACCGCCGCCGCGCCCCATCCCCATGGCCAACTCCGGCGCCCTCGTCTTGACGGAATCGCAGCAGCAGCAGCACCCGCTGAGCCAGATCGCGGAGAGCGGGACGCACCGGCTGCTGCTCAAGCAGTGGGTGAAGGAGGAGGACATGCTGTCGCGCCGCGTCGCGCTGCGGGAGGCCCGCCTCGACGGCGCCCAAAAGGAGATCGCCTTCCTCTACTGCGCCTTCTTCGCCTTCCACGCCTCCTCCATCCTACTCCTCTTCCTCTCCTCCTCCGCCATCACCGCCTCGGCGGCATCGACAGCGTGCAGGCGGTCCTGGATCCCCTGCCTCGTCTCGGGGCTCTCCTCGGCGGCCATGCTCTGGGCGCTGCGGTACAAGTCGGACACGGAGGCCGTCCTAAAGCGGCTCCTGGCGCGGGAGCGCGAGGACGCGCTGCTCCTCGGTAGGTGCGTCTCCGAGCTCAAGCGCAAGGGCGTCCACTTCGACCTGCTCAAGGAGGTGGACGCGCTGCGCAGGGCCAAGAGCCTCCGCGTCGAGGCCAAGGGCGGTGCCGA
Source organism: Hyparrhenia diplandra (assembly GCA_015847255.1). Lineage (NCBI taxonomy): Eukaryota > Viridiplantae > Streptophyta > Magnoliopsida > Poales > Poaceae > Hyparrhenia > Hyparrhenia diplandra. The sequence continues at coordinate 292,207 of JADLZK010001660.1, forward strand.
GAAGCCCCGGAGGTGGCAGGCCAGGGACCTCGCCGTCTTCGCCCTCGTTGGTGCCGCCTTTGTCGTGCTCGTGCTCACCAGGTTCCTGCTCTGCAATTAGACAAGATTGCAGCATTGCAGGTGAAGGTGGGGAGGGGAGGGATCGGATCGGATCATCACGTGCTCACCAGGTTCCTGTTCGTTCTGGGCAGAACTGTTTGTTCTGCGAATTTTGGTGTTGGGTTTTGTCTGTTTGTAATAAGGGTTAAGGAAAGGATTTCATGTTACAGATTTAGTTTCTTTGCGTTTCTTGTGATTGTAAGTTTGTAACAGAGAGTAAATGCTCTCGGTATTATGGATTTACGATGATACAAATATGATGATGTTAATGCCTTTCTTGCTCTAAAACCTAGGATTTTGTTTACTGGAAAATTCATACTTGTTCCTGCACACAGTCCTTGTGAGTTTCCCTGTTTATTTTGGGGTTGGAACTGGTAACCTGGCTCTGAAACTTGGTTTCAGTTGAAAATTGGAACTGAATTTGTGATTGAGTGCAGGTTCTGAAACTATCTCGTGAAGCACTATCCCTGAATGCTGCCACAGGCCAATTCAGAGCACCGATCGAAGCTAACAGCAATTAAGCAATGCACAAGGAAAGGATTTGATGGTAGCTCAAAAAAAAAGGAAAGGATTTGATGTGTTTTTTATTTCTCTCTTTGTGTTTCTTCTGATTACAACAGTATTATGAATGGTGTCCAAGGTATATGATGTTAATGTATTTCTTGGTCTAAAACTTTGCAATTTGTATACTGAGAAAGTCAAGGTTTGTGATGGTCAGAAGAAATTTTTCAGTAAAGTGCTTCTGATAGAAACTGCAAACACGATGGTGTCCAAGGTAGCAGTTTCCAAGGCATCTGGAAACAAGATGGAACTGGTAAACTTGTGATAGAGATGCTGCCAGCTGCAGATCCCCTGTCTCATCCCCTGTACCTATGATTTTTAAGAGATCTTCAGAAAACAGCCTCTTTTTTCCAAATAAAGAGACAACACTCTCTCCTATTCCTAAAGAAATATACTAGAAGACAAGTTTCTAGATATAAGGAATACCATTGACTCTCGATGTGATAAAAGAAATAAGACTCTGTAAAACAATTTATAGGAGATGCTATGTAATGTAAGAGATGGGGTGAATATGCTCAGCGTTAGTTGGTTGCAATCTTGAAACACACATACATACAGACTGCAGGAGTCAGGACAGCGAGGAACACAAGACATTCCACTAAATTTGCACTTGGTTTTCGCTTACTTACAAAGATATATAAACTGTGATTGCAATCATATCACAACATCCACAAACCACCACCGATCCACCCCACCCCCTCATAACAATCAGCAAGCAATCTGTAGCCACAAGAAGGCACAGATTCACTCTGAATTTACACCCTCAACACAGCCTGGACGAAATTAATTTAAGCAAGAAGAAAGAATAAATCCAACATCACCACCAAGAACATTATATGTGGCAGCACTAGAAAGAATGTCTGAATCTCAGAGTCAGACGGCCTCGGGCCCTTGCTTCTTGGCGTGGAACGGCTCAGCCCCAGGCGGCGGCGAGGAGACTCCTCCGACGGCGACGCCAGGGGGCGGCAGTGGCGTGCCGTAGATCTGCGCGCCGACGCCGGCCCGCATCTCCTCCCGGCCCCTGTGCTTGCCGAGGAAGTAGCAGCCGAAGCCGAGCAGGATGGAGAGGAAGATGAAGGGCAGAGAGATCACCAGCACGAACCCCATGTCTTCCTCTCCTCTCTTCTCGTCTGCCTCAAGTCGCAAGGGAGGATTTGGAGGTGGTCAGAGAAGCGAAGAGGAGCAGAGATGCTTTGAAAATTTGCTTTGCTTTGGGACTTGGGAAGGGAGATGAAGTGGGGGTGAGTTAAATAGGCAGCGGCGGAGAGCCGGAGACAATGGAAGGTGCAGGAGAATCCGAGGGAGACGGCCGGGCTGCAGCTGGAGCTGGAAGAGAAGAAGCTTGTGGAGCGTGCTAGCTAGTAGCTACGGTCGAGTGACCGTTGGTGGCCGGCTGGAGGCAACCAACGGTCGAGTGGGAGTGACCGACGAATGCTCCGTGCTGTCGGTTCCTCCTCTTCCTTCCCTCAGTGGTGACGTGGTGTGGTAGCATGGTCCATGTGGCCATTTGAGATTACGATTCAGCAGCAAAATATATTCATTTGCAGAGTGAGCAGAGGCCTACGTACGCAAAGCATGGAGATTTTTTTTTTTTTTTTTTTTGCTTACCTATAAATTAGGGCTTGTTTGGCACCGCTCCACTTTTAGTCGTTATTTTAGCCAGAGTCGTATTGATAAGGGCTTCCTCATTGCTCCACCGTGACGTACTGCCTCGTCAGGCCACGTAGGCTCGGATGCCATTTGGCATGGGTGTAATAGCTTTGCAGGGTGTCCATGCCTCTTGCAGGAGAGCCGATGGCTCCATCTGACAAAAAGACGAGCAACAACCGAAGCGGCAAGAATGTGGCATGAAAAGAGTCGCCCCATTGCATGTTCCGTACCAAAGATGGTCCGAATGTTGCGGGACCACTAAAGACGCCGATCTGTCGCTATGCGTTTGGGACCGGAGCCTTTAGCCGGGTCGTACTCCACGTAGCATAGCGTTTTTTTTTATAGGGCTACCAGCGTGCACGCCTGCACGTTGGTCGTGCCCTAAGTCGCTTGCCAAAAACGACTTCTTCCTTACAACATGCTCTCACGTAACGCCATGTAAGATGAGGTGAAGCCAGGGAAAACTACTTTTTTCGGCTCCATCCCACTTCAAACCTATGTAAGAGCACATTTTTAAGGTCTTCTTGGGTGAATCCATTTTGTTACCCCATTTGGCACAAAACGGCTCCTAAAGCCGAGTGGAGAAACTTTGTCAAATATGACCTTAGTAATCCTCAATAAAAACTCAAGAGGAGAAACTATAGATAGAAAATTACCTGTTTTTCTAAATCATTCACTGAAAGTGACTTCGAAATTATATGAGAACGTACGTGAAATTCCTAAAAATTCAAACAGGACATCCAAATACTCTATGCGGATTTGAGCCATGTGGCTGTTCAGAATTAGTTCGATTGTCTCGGTCACGGTGAAAGGGACGCTTGGTTACTCCTCCGTATATATTCTATTCAGAGTTGGACATCAAGAGTAGAAGTTTGCATGGCCCATAACCAAACAAGTATGTTGAGAACACCCTCAATGAGAGATGTCTGGTTCTACTAGCACATTCTAAGTTTCTATTATTTGTTATATGCTCTAAGTTCTCTAAAGTGAGTATTAGAAGATACTCCCTCCATCCAAAAATCTCCGTCGTTTTAGCAAAAAATTATTTTCCAATAATCTCCGGCTGCCTTAGGATATTACTTGTCCCGCATGCGCATCACTCCTTGGATACTACGCCATTGCCTTCCCATTTGCTACAAGGCGTCTTGCATGCCTGCATGCACGGTGCGGAGAGGGTTCTGGTTGGATGCCTATTAATAGGCAATTAAGGCCGGAGCAACAATTAAATGAAGAACTTGGCTCGTGGCTTTACTGTACTCGACCTTCCTAGGTCATTACCAACAACAAGAAATACTGGAGATTTTTGGATGGAGTAAGTACTATCTCTCCGTCTTGAAAAACAAACATTTATATCTTTTAAATAAAATTATTAAAAATATATGTAATTTGATGGTTTTATTATAGATTAGATATTAGTAGTTTTTATAGATCTGATTAAAATTATAATAATTGAATCACTGAGGAACAAGATTCTCATGGACACAAAGAGTATACTCCCTAGTCCAATAAAAAGAATGCAATTCTCGTTTTTCAATAAATCAAATAGATTGAATTTTAATTAAATTTATTTATCTAAAAAATACAAACATTTATGATACAAATTAAATATCATTAGATTTATGTCAATAATATTTAATATATATTAAACTTGATCAAACTTAATATAGTTCGATCGGCACGTATTTATGATTAGATTTATTTATTATTGGACGGAGGAAGTATTCTCTAGTCGGTCTGTCGTCTCTCCTCCTCCCATTTATCCCACGGTGACGGACAGCAAAGAACTCTCACACATTTGCCCTGATTCCAATCAAGAAATTGGGAATCTCTTTTTGGAAAGGGACTGCACGATGTAGACTTGTAATGAGCTAGCAGACCTGATTCCTTGGTGATGATTCATCTTCTAGACTAGACTTCTAGACCCTTCGTTTTTTACTTATAAAATCGCCTCATTGTTTCCCCTGCGTCCAAAAGTGACGGTGTCCGTTTTCCACAGAAGTTTTTGTGCTTAAGCACAGCTCATACAAACACTCCCATACGATTCTACTATACCAGGACAGCGGAGGTTTGCCAGCAAACTAGTTCGCTACTTTATAAATGTGCAACTTTTTTTGTTGTATATTTGTGTCATGTACTCCACCTGTCCACCATCTGATCCAAAAATACTAGCGATATTGTTTTTATGTAACAAGAGATGTATCGTATTGAAAAAATTGCTGTCAAAAAGTACTATAAACATGTTATGTATTTCTGGCTGTTTGTTCAAATATTCATATAGCAGACGAGCGGTCAGATGTTAAACAGTAAAATTGTTGTTCGTAATATTGGCATGGTCTAAAAGGTGATACTTTTTATTTCAAAAGGAAAGAAAGATGGCACCTTGGCTATTGTTTTTTTACAAAAATGAGCTATATATCTTGGATTGGCTACAAGTAATCTCAGTGGGCATTTGTTCTAAGTCTAAATTGAAGGCCCTGGGAAGACTTTTGTGTAGTCTCGTTCTCCATAACAATGTTTTCTCTAGTCTCACGGTCCACATATATAGAGGTATACATCTAGTCAGTTTTTTTTTTTTTTTTTTTTGGCAAGGTACATCTAGTCAGTTGGACTTCTGTGGTGCTCAAAGCCTCTATTTTAGAAACAAGTGAGCCCGGTGGCTTGTGGTTAATGGACTCAAAAACATGATTTTCCACACAGAGCCAAACAAAAGATCTTGACCAAAACAAAAAAAAAAAAAAAAATATTGTGGGGTCTTTGGAGACTTCATGCATGTTAGTCTGGTCACCAAGCATGAGATCCACTTGTAGATCTTCTCATGCTAAAGTAAAATATATTTTGGTCAATTTTGGCAAATCTTATATGCAATGATGCCATTGGAAGGGTAAGTAACATTTGGTAAAGATAATTGTGTGGTAAAGTAAGCTCAAGCCCATTGGTACCCAATACAGACCATGGTGTGTAAGTCAGTTGATATTTTTTTTTTTTTTTGCGATAAGGAAAAAATTCCATTGATACTAAAAGCAAATTACATCCTCTCAATACAAAAGTAAACCAAACCACTTCACCTCCATTGATGGGAGACAAGAAACCTTGAAAAAGCCATAAATTCCACCATCTAGGATCATCATCCCAAACGGATATGCCACGGACGCAAGCTCCGATCCGAACGAAACAGGGCAATCTCACCATCCACTGCCATCATACTCATACCCATCACTTTTGCAAAAGAGGAATAAACTGCTAAAACTCCACATGCAAACATAATAAAATTGGCGACGCCGACACGTCGTCGAACTCATCATCGTTGCCTTATTCTCCATCAATGGTGATGTCTTCGCCTTGTCATCACCGCCGAGGAACGACATGCTCCATTGCTCCATCGATGATCTTGACGACGCCACGCCATGGCCAATCTCTTGATTGGATCTCCGAAGAAACCTTGAACCTCGAAGACTCGATCTACTAGGAAAAAAAAAACTTATTAAAAACGATGGATCCCCACTCCCTTCAACCCCCGTGATGCCGAGGAAAAGGGAGGGGGACCAGCGGTGGTGGAAGACGGAGCCGCCGGTGGCGCTTGATATTTGACATATTCCAATCGGGGTTATCTCAGTGCAAGTCAGTTGATATTTGACATATGCAATGATGTCTTTATCAGTTCTTACTGGGGAACCATCACCCTAATTAAAAGTCTCATCTACTGCACCACAAGAAAGAGAATAAAAGCAGATATGATTGACGCTCGGATGTTGATAATGGTAATATAAAAATGGTTGAAACACGTATGAAAGGTACATATTAGCATTTGATGTACCACGAGAGAGATTAAGACAGCTACATGTATATCTAAAAATGAGGCATAATCACTGGTAATTCATAAATATTTTTCTTTTCAAAATGTATTCATCAAACAATAAACTTGTTTTTGTGAATTATTATCATAGTCTGATGAATGAGTAAGGAGATTAAAATTATCTGTAAAAGGATATATTTAAATGTATACTGGAAAGCCATTCAGGTTAGCCAAAATTGTTGGTGTCTATGAAACCTGTATAGTGGAACAATGTTTTCTGAATTTCCCTTTGACTTTATGGAAGCGAGTTAAAGTTGAATCATTCTGAAATCCGTACAGTACCGTTTCTCAAGATGGAAAATCCTTACATGTACAAGAGTTGACATACTCAGCTCCATACCCTACAAACAAATCTGATTATTAAGTGAAATTTAAAATAACCACTGGATTAATTCAGATATCCTTTACATGACCTGAATACTAAATAATCTGCCTTTATTTTTCACTGTCTCACCATCAGTAATTGTTAGTCCTCACACCGTTGGCAGTTTCTACTGTCAGGAAGGAAACCGACACCGGTTGCTCAAGAGGAAGTCAAACAAGAGCAGACAATGCATAGACGAAATCCTATATCCACCGAAAACATCTGAAAGTCGTCAGCCATCACAGCAAGCATTCATTCGTTCGTTATATAAATACACAAGAGGGTTCAGAATAACCTTCTAGCAAACCAAGTGTCCAACTCAGTTCAGAGGAGTTGAAGAGGGACGATGGGAAAGAGTATGTCAGTGCAGCGAGGGCACATCCCGTTGCTTGTCGGTGAGGGTGAGGAGTTGAAGAGGGCTGTGGTGCACAGGAAGGTTCTTCAGCACCCCTACTTCGCGGGGCTGCTGGAGCTCGCGGCCATGGAGTTTGGACATGATCAGAAGGGGGTGCTCAAGATCCCCTGCGACATCAGATGCTTCCACGCAATTGTTCAGCTCATCAGAAGCAGAACACGGAGGAGGAGGAAGAGGAAGAAGGTGATGGTCTCATGCCTCCTTTTCCTCAAGCTCAAGCTGATGTAATAGACAGAGAGATTGAGAGAGTGTGAGGTTAGGCTCTTCAGAAGTTGGTTCAGTCACCTTCTGTATCATCATCCTGCTATATCCTAGTCAGCATCAGTGTAATTAACCTAGCTTTGTGGTGTGTTGTAGTATCTTTTTAAAAGATTTCAGAGCTAGCACATATGTTTTTGGGCTAGAGGTACAGCATATATACTGTGTGTTTTTTTTTAAAGATTTCAGAGCTAGCACATATGTTTTGGGCTAGAGGTACAGCATGTATACTGTGTGAAATCGGTGCTGTCGCGTAGTGCTTTGGACGATTATTAGTGCTCCAGATATATCTGTCATATCATACACTGATACACATGATTTTGTCGCAATCCTTTATCAGAAGCTTTGCTTCGTTTCTTTATTCCTCGAGTTGTTGGAGCAACAACGAGAGGTAGCCGTTGAACCTGGAATATCCTGCCACTTGTGCAAGATCTACTACAATAGCATATAGCATAGTAGCCGAACAAGTTGGAAATGGCCGGTCATGACAGGCATATCATGGATCTGACGTTGCATGTTCTCTGTAAAATCATAGCATTTCAGGCAGCATTCAGCATAGCCATCGCCATTGGAATAGATGAGCCACAGTTCACAATCATCCTGACAGCATGGATTTGTGGCGTCATGTTCTTTGGAGCCAAAAAAAAATGGACTTGGACTTTAGGCCTTGTGCGGCGGGCGCGCCGATACGCTAGAACTGTAAACGTTTCTGGCTTTTGGTAATACGAAAGTGGGGGTGACCCTTTTCTCTAAAAAAAATGGATACTCCAGCTATGGCCATGTCCCATCGACCATCATCAATTTTTTTGATTCGTTCATCGATGTTCCCCAGCCCTCGTTCACTCGTGCTGGTGGAATGGCTGTGCACCTGATGCCCGTTCTGGCTGGGTTGGGTGGCGGCATACGGACACCGGGAGATGTTTTGTTGCGCTGCGCACTAGGCAGCTTTGCCTTTGCCTGGCGCCAAGCTCGCCCCAGACGTCCGATTTCAAGCATTTGCAGAGAGACGGTATTGGACCGCTATCATTTATTTGCACATCATGAAAAACGCAAGTTTGACAACACGACAACGGCGGATAAGGTTTCTCCCAGTCCTAACTCCAGTTTCCAGCAACACAATAGCCACAAGTACATCTAATCTAACAGATGCAGACATTCAGACCAACCGGGTGGCCAGACTTTCATTCAGACCAACCTGGGGCCAGATACCAGACCAACTGAGGCATTCCTGAACAACCCACAGCCAAGTAAATCCAGTACCATCAATACCACAATAACACAAGTTTGCAAATCTTGCTTCGTTTACAGGCTCGGCAACCAAACCTCATACCAATACAGCTTCGATAGCGCTTTCACCAGCTAGAGAGTCATGCATTGCGACTAAATGATATGCTTACAGGAACTTATTAACAAATACCACGGCGGGAGCTTCATCATTGAAAATAGAATAGAATAGAATTTGCATCTGACCGAAGGTTCATGGCCCTCCACAGGTCCCTTCAAAGGCGAACCAGCTTCAGTGAGCCCCGCTCCCGAGAACCTCAATGTCGACCTCTGTTGGGTCGGTCGCCTGGATCTCGTAGGGAACCCGCCGAGCTCGCGGCTTGATGCGGTCCTTTGAGGTGGAGTACAGCATCTTAGCAGCACGGATGCGAGATGTCGATGGGGACCTGGAATAATAGCGGTTAGGTAAAAGGTTTGAGTGAAATGAAACCCAGCAGGAAGCCCAGAGTAGCTACGTTGAACATGGAAGAATAGAAGACACCACAAGGATACATATAGTACAGTCCAAAAAGTCAATCTCAGAATCTACATAAAAGAGGAACAATTATTGCCAAGAATATTGCTAACTATTGCCCCACATGCATTGTCATTCTTTTTGGCCAGAGCTAACAGCATTAAACTAGAGAGGTACTAAATTGCTAACTAGAGGTGGTGAGAGCTATCATAGACAGATCATATCACAAGATCCAATCCAACTTTTTCAATACTGAGTTAATAGTGTTTTAAAAAAGGAGTAAGGAAGTGCTTAAACAATTAGCAAGTTAAGTTTACTGTGCTTGGTGCATTTTAAGCATCCAAGTACTTTTTTGGTAAGTACATAATCCTAAATTGACTAACTCATCAACAGTTTCCCTCTTTAGCTTTTTTAGATAATGAGTTTCCCTCTGTAGCTATTTCTATGGGATCTAGTTTAGTTTCATTGGCATTGGTACTGTTGCTAAACATGAAAGGAACAAAATTAAAGATATATGCATATACGATTTTGAATCTCACCAGGCAATGAAAAATATCTTGCTTTTCTGCACATTCTCCCCCAGTAACAAAATCAAAATCATAGAGAGCGCGATCGGCAGTCATTCTCTGGGAGAGAGGCTAAAAAATCATCATAGCTTTCAGTGGTAGCCCCTGTCTTCTCCACAACCACCTCCTTTTGCTTCTCTTCAATTTTGAAGATGACATATCGATACGCCTTCTTCATTTGGAGCTCGACAAATGTCTCCCCCTAATGTTAGAGCAACTCCCATGCCAGAATGCATTTGACTGCAGAGAATTGTGCAGTCGTTAAAAGAAAATCAAGGCTAAAAACTGAAATACAAGATATATAAAGGTTATAAGTATTAACTGGAAGATTAACAAACATTTTGATGTATGAACTGCAGTTATGTAGCCACGATTGCATAAAATTTTACAGCCTTCCACATACAGGAAACCATACAAATTTTTTATCCAGCAAGCCTGCCTAATCAAAATTACACGGACATACAGAAAATCCTTCCAGATACTCCTTATCCAGGATTGAAAATTAAACCATGAACAGTTCAGTGATTGCACAATAATGGACAGGATTAGACCCAGCGCCTAACAGAATCTCAATCATCCATGTAACCTTTAAATCAATCAATTGCATCCAATCTAGATGGCCAACTGTGTGAGAAGCAGTTCACCGCTCCACAATAACCTAAAAGGCGCCTAGGACTAGGATATCGAAGAAATAGCCCACTGTAAGAGGCATACTCAAAAATATCTCCACTTAGTGGAAGCAGGAATATGACTAGACCTACCATGTCCATCCCCTCCGCGGAATGAAAAGTCTCTGTGCAAGCAAGCATAACACATTTATTGATTTATTTATTTTTTAAAAAAACTTATTACAAAGTAGCCACATATTGATTCGGGCTGATTTGAAAAGGAAAAACTGTGTAGATTACAGCACATGTTCAATCAGAGAACTATCAAGACTGACTGGAAGTATTTCAGCCATGGACGAACTAAGTTTTCTTGCCTTACAGGAATGAACTAAGAACATTCCCAAGTCACCATAACTAAAAAAAACATAGTGTGGAGTCTGTACTCACTTCCCTTTTTACAGCTCAACTCCAATTTCACACCATCCCCCAGTTCCACAGCTACAGCCATTTTCCAGGACGGATTCTCAATCCACTAGAGACGTCCATATCTACAGTACTTGATTATTTTTTTTTAACAATGAACATGTACATATAGGCGATGAAGCTATACACATAATCGCAGTGGGGAACAAATTAACATCCGGATGAACAGATCATCAAACCCTCCCAAGGAGATCTAACCCTGGCACAGCCCACTACGAACCAGCGCACCCAGATCGGGCGGAGGCGGAACCTGACTCCAGTTCCCACACCCCACACGGATCTACCTCACCACTACAGCGCGCGCGCGCGAATCGCCACCGACCATGAGCGAGCGGATCGAGGAGAGTAAAGGAAGGAGAGCGAGGTACTCACGCGGGAGCGCATGAAGGCCATCGGATCGAGGTGGTGCGCGAGCGCCCCTGCCTCTGCGTCGATCGCACGCACTCACCAACACGCAGACGGGAGGCAAGCAAGGAGAAGAGAAGAGACCCCTCTCCTCCTCTTCTTCTGTTGCTGGCTGCGGCTGCGGGCCTGTGGGGGTTTTTCTTTTTTCTTTTTTTTTTTTTCGTTTTTATATATATGCAGGGCGGGCTGCTGCGGGTTTTGGGTGGTGTGGAGAAATTGTGCGGAGCGCGTTCATATACGCGGACGCGCCGCTTTCGTGTGGCTGTGGGCGCGGTCGTGTGTGGCGTACACGGCGCGTGGGTCGAGGGAGAGGGTGACATGTGGGGTCATGTGACGCGGGGTCGGGATGTCGGTGAGACGGTCGCTTTCGTGAGGGCACAATGAGCGGGGTTGTTGTGCCAGAGGAAGGTGAGCCTGGGCCACGGGCGGGCGTGGAGGTGGGGTTGGCTGAGGAGGGGCGGCCGTGATGCGTCCGGCCTGCTGACTCTGACTGGGCTGGTGGGCCTCCAGTGGTGCCGTGATGAGCTTGGGCTCTTTTGATTTGAAGGAAGAGAATAAAAAAGAGGCAAATTCGACTTTATTTTTTTTTTTTTTTTTTTACCCGCCGTTGCCGTATTTCATTAAGTAGAAAAAAAGTTCAAACAACAATAAGCAGGTAACCAAACCATTACCGATGCAAAGAAACCACTCTTTGGATACATCATCGGGATTACATATTGCCCAATTTGCGCATACAAGCCCGATCCAAATGGGACTAAACTATAGGTGTCCTCGCTCTACGATCCTCAAGGTTGAGGTCCATAGCGGAGAGATCGAACGCTCCATCAAGAAGTAACTTAAACTTACGCCGCTTAGCAAGGCGGCATGCCGCTACCGAAGACGGACTGAAGCTTCTCCTCAACGGTGGCGGGAGCCTCACCCGCTTCCACCTCGGCCCAACTTCCGGAGCAAGAGGTTCTCGCTACCGCAAAGTCGCATTGGCACTTCGGACGCGCGCCGCTGCGGCCGCTACGACGCCAGGTGTGGGTGGAGATTCGGTGCCGGGCTCTGACGCAGCGCTGACCCGACTTGAGAAGAGGTGATGCCAACGCACACACCCCGCCCTCAATCTCCCCGCCGGACGCTTAGGCACGCGGGCGGTGTGGCGGCAGGCCCACATCCTCGGGGAGACACGGAGGCGGCCCGAGGGAGCAGTGGCAACAACCTCGCCCCACGTAGCGAGGCGGAGTCCGAGGGAGCAGCAGTACCTCCCAAAGATCGATGGCCTCCACGAACGCCGACGACGCATGCGCCCAGGTCGCAAACTCCGCCGCCACTAGGGTCAGCCTCACCACCAACCGCAAGATCGCGGGGGCGGTTTACTCGGAGGCGGACATCCCGCTTAAGGCGCCGGTGCGCAGCTCCGTGCCATGGTCTCATCGAGCATTGGGTCCCGCCGAAGTGGAGCTCTCACTGTACCTGCGTCGAGCCCGGGCCGCTCATCCATCGCGAGCAGCCTCGCGTGAAGCTCGGGTCGCAGCTGATGACGTATCTGGACCATTCGTCAACCGGCAGCACCGGCCGATCGACCAGTACCGGGCCACTCGCGATTGCTCGCGGCGCTTGGGCCGGGCGACGATCGCTGACTCGGGCAGTGGCGGCCCTCCATTACGCGCGCACCTCGCCGCCGATGAAGGGGCGCACCGGTAGGCGCCAGCCGTCATCGGGCGGTGGGAGTGCGGGCATAGATCCCTCCAACATCGAATCGTGGCCGCAGACAAGTAAGCTTCGACGCTACCAGATCCGCAGTCACTGCCACCATTGTCGAGCATCATGGTGTCGTGGTGCGTATGGCGACGACTGCGCCGACGGCGCCTGAGCGCGACGACGGCGTGATGGAGCTTATAGTCTCGGCCGGTGCCTCGTGCTGCTGCGCAGGTAGCGCCGTGATTCGAGGAGGTGCACGGGCGCATGTACGGTCAGCTAGCCAGACGCTTGAAGCGGCAGGCCGATTTCGAGCGCAGGTGGTGCACGCCGCCTAACAGCCGGCGGAGAGTAGTGGTGCTCTGTGAGCTCATGGGCCACGCCCACCGAGCGTTGAAGCCGCTGGCTGCCAACTGCAGCGCAGCGCTCGGCCGAGTGAACGCCAAGGGCGTCGGGAAGTCGAAGGGCTGGATCAAGAGTGACGCGCCGGCCGAGCCGCTGCGCTGTGCACCCGCCGACCGTCGAGGGCCGACGCCGAAAACGTCGTGCACGCTGGCGGCAGCTGCAGGGTGCCACCGAGCGACCATGGCCCTCGGGTCCCGACATCGACGGCCGACGACGACGACGCAGGATGACGCCCGCGAGGCGTAACCGGGCGAGGAGGTAGAGCTTTGAATCCGACACGAGATGCCGCCACAGGGGCCGCGCGCGCGCGCTTCCATGGCTCGACCTGGGCGGCCCTCAAGGTACGCATACCGCGTAGGAGAGGCAGTCTCATCGGGCCGCCGCCCCTCGCCGCCCCGCCTCAAATTTCACCGGCCGATGGAAAGTTGCGGCGTCTCCCCCGAGCGACTCCTGCGGAAGGGCGCTGCATGACTGAGGGATGACCTGACCGAGGCTCCGGGCGACGTGCCTGACGAGGAGGATGTCGCGGGCCAGTAGACGCCATCAGCGGCTCCTCGCGATCGGGCCCTCTCGCCGAGGACGCCCGACGCCGGTGCAAAGCCGATCATGCTCGTGACGCCGGGCTGCCACGCTACCGCGCGCGGTCTCCGGCGGCTGAGCGCAGCAGAGCCCGCTGGCGATCGGAGGCGAAGCGTGCCGCCTCGCTCCCGAGCGGTGCCGTGCATGCAGGGATCGGCAAAGTTCATGAGCTGGGCCCGCAGAGGCTGAAATCAGCCGAGCACGCGGCTGCACGCCTCCGAGGGGCGACCTTCGCTGCGCGGGCCCCGCAGGCGACCACGGCGTGCCAGCACGCGCCTCGCAGCCAAGCAGGCATCGACGCGGGGAGGGGAGCCGCCGCCATCGGCTCTGGGCCATGCCGTGCTCTACACGCTACTGGGAGGGGGCGGGTGATCGATCATCCTGGCCTGTGGCCCGTAGGCAGCTGGCCGCTGGAGGGTAGGCCGGCTATCAAGCCACCGCTCACATTTCCAGCGTGGCGCCGACTCGAGGGGATCTGGGCGGTGACAGATAGCAACCGCACGCGTGCCTGGCCCTGGCTGTGGGCGGCCGCAGTGCTTGGTTCGCAAGGACATGAAGGGGTCCCTACGCATGGGGGCGCTCGGACGGCTGAGTGAGGGGACTTGGCCCCAGATCCGGGGCGGCGTTCGCCGGATCCCGCCCCGGCGGCGGGAAGGGGCAGGTGGCGAGGACGGGCGGACCATGAACAGCGAGGTCGCGCGCCCGGGCGTAAAATCCGCGCCTGGGAAGGGGAGACAACAGCTGGGATTTGGGGGAGGCAGGGAGAGGGGAGGGAAGGTGGGGTGGTGGTGGAGTTGGTGGCGGCGGGCGCCGGGACTGGTGGCACGCCGACGCTTGCCAGCCGGCAGGCCATCGCCGTGAGCAAATCTGATCGGGAGCGGGCTGTTTGGTCGAGTCTCAACCTGGCATACCAATTGACTTTATTTTTTGACGCATACTATACAACTATACAAGTTTGATGACCTGTAAAGTCAGCATTTCACGCGTGGACGAAATGGTCATTCTCGTGATTATACTTGCGTCAAGAATGGATAGTATCGGGAGAGACACGGATGTGCCAACTATATTTACTCCAGTTTCTATTATGTATTACTCCGTTCTATCTTCGCAAAAAAAAAAAAAAAAAAAAAAAAAAATTACTCCGTTCTAAAAATGCAGTTCTAGATTTGGATAGGTTAAACTGTTGTAAATCTGATTGAATATATACTACGTAATACTAGTTTACAAAAATATTGCACAATCAATGTAAGAGTACCAAACTGTTAGTATCATTTTTGTAGAAATTTGATTAGATTTGAAGATGCTCGACTTCGGTCGTAAGAATTATATTTTTCATCATAAAATCCTACGTTGTACCGCTTTTTCTCCTTTTTTTTTAGTTTGTTCTTGTCATTTTTCTCTTTTGCTTTGTTGCCGTAAGCTTTAAAACAAGTTTACTATGAGTTCAAAAAATACTAAATATATTTCATATACATAATTTGACAAACCTAATTTGATGGTATTCTTTGTTTTTAATGCAATCTTAATAAAAGAATATATGTTTTAAACTGAAAAAATGATTTGTTTGAAC
>JADLZK010001661.1:0-53314 GCA_015847255.1 Hyparrhenia diplandra
GTCCATATAAGCCCAGTCAACCTGCTACCGATTGTCTCAGGGAAAAAAGTCCTTTTGGTCAACAGTCATGGGGTCGTCAATTTTTTTTGGCTTTATCTAAAAAAAACAGATTTTTAAAACCGTTCAAATTTCGCTTCCTGTTTATAAACTTGATCCCTATTCGGGATACTCACAATAAAGTAGATGTTTTAGGATTTTTTAGGACAGTTTAGTGCTCAATAAAAGTTACCATCATGTACTTCCTATTTATAAAGGTAATCACGCTAAGGCGTCCACAGTTGGTTGACAATCTGCTATCTAGGAGGATGTAACACCCCTGGTGTTAATCAACTAAAATTTTGCCATGTCATCATGATCATCGCAAAGCATGCATGTTTAGGAAAAATTTGAAATGCATTCAATTTAAAATAAGTTTATATTTTAGAAAAATGTTGTGCTTAAGGGTTAGGGGTGCTTTTATTTTGATCACATGTGTTTGATCCAATTTTTTTTTTTTGGTGTGGATGAATGTTTTCATGGTTATAGTGTGGTAGTATGAAATTTGATCAAATTCTACTTTGATTTGAATTCGAAAACCCTAATTTCCTAACCCTTCTTTACCCCTTTTTCCATAATTCAAAATCTAAGCAAAATTTGCAAAAATTTCCAAAAGCTAGTTTGTAGATCTTTTCTTGATGAACAAAAGATATGTACAAAGTTTTTCAAGTTTTTTGAGTAATTTTAAAAGTAATTTTGAATTCAAATTTGTCCCTTTTTAACCCCATTTCAAAAAGTCATACTTAGAGGCCGAATTTGAAAATCTTCCAATTGAGAAAATTGTAGATCTTGAAAAATTAGGCCAAGTTACTTTTTGGAGTTTTTCGAGTTCAGTTCAAATTTTGGGAGAATTTGATCAAATTCGAAAGTTAGGTTTTGGGGCTACGGTAACGCCGCGGGGAATCCTCGCTCACGCCCATCTGCGGGCTGCCGGCCGGCGTCGCCGTGGCTCGCCTCGCGCTTCGTCCATCCTCGCGTGTCGTGACCGGTGGAGATCTTAGCGACGTTGCCGTCCACGTACATGTATCCCTTGCCCTATAAAACTCGACGCCGACGCCGTCGTCGTCTTTTCTTTCTCCTCCACCGCCGCCGGTAACCACCTCCGCCCCCCTTTCCATTGCCGTCGTCCGAGCTCCAATCCACCCATTTGACCTGTCATCTTGTTCGCAACCGTTTGCGCGCCGCTTGAGCTAAACAAGACCGTCCCAAACCCACCGAAAAGTCGCCCGCACGCCGTCGTCTTCTTCATCTCCGTCCCGGGGCGCCGCCCCGCGATCCACCTCGCCGTCGTTCCGCCCCGGTGAGATTCGTGGAAAACCATCTTGCCATCTAGCCCGTGGTGATGATGTGGTCATGATGCGCCGATCGTTTTCACGCCCACGCTTTTGAACACGCCGAACGCCGCCTTGACCACCGGAGACGCCGCCGCCGCCGCCACCGCACGTCGTCGCCCACCTCCGTCCTCGTTTCCGACCCAATCACCTTGCCAATCGAGCCAGCGGTGAGCTCCCGGTCCTATTCGTGCCTTTGGTTGGTCCGTTGGCGTGCCGTAGTCGCCGAACGCGCTTGCCGCCGACGAGCCGACGTTGCCGCTCGCCGCGTCGCGAACGCCGATCTAGCTAGGGGGCGGTTTAGTTCGATTAAGTGGGAAATGATCGCCCAGGGTGTGCCTGGGAGGTTTTGACGTGCTTTTTTTTTCACGGAGAGGGCTCCGGTGAGCCGTCGCCGCTCGTCGCGCCACGAAGTCCGCCATCGTCGCCGGCGATGGTGCGCGGTGTTTTAGGGTTTAGGTTTGGGGTGCCATGCGAGCGCGGGGCCGTGGGGGAGCGCGTAGAGGTAAGCCTCGTCGCCCGGCAAGGTCGCCAGCCCGGAAAACGCCGGCCGCCGCCCGCGCCGCCGCGGTCGGTGTTGTACCGACCACCGGCCTACCTGAGCGCGGAGCGGAGTGGGCCGGCCTGTTGAGCAGCTGGGCGATCCGGGCGGTTTCGGCCCAAAGGCCGGGTTTTTTTTTCTTTTGTTTTTCGTTTTCTTCGTATGTGAATAGTGTCAAACTTTGCAAATTTCATAGAAATTTGAAAATAGCTTCAAAAATTCTAAAAATTTTTGTAGAGTCTTCTTATGAGTATATTTACATATAAAAATTTTGAAACTTGGATTTTGAGTAGTTCTTGCACGTTTTAAAATTACAAATTTTAATTGAAAAATGCATCTTCCATGATTTTTAGAAAATAAAATATTTATTCAAAAATCATAAAAATTTATTTGGTACTGTTTTATGATATGACCTACTTGTATAAAAAAGTTTGGAGTCGTTTTGAAATGTTTAAATTATTTTATATCTTAAGCTCTATTATTTTATGTAGTTTATAATTTGTTTAGAGTCAAATAATTTAGGTTTTGTGTGACTTTGGGGGTTGTTTTGTGAATCTTGGATCATATCACGATCAAGTGGTCCTTGAGAACTCCTTAGGCAATGGTGATGATATCTTTTAGAGTAGTTCAACAAGTTGGTTTTGTTGGGTTGCAACTTTATCGTGAAGGAAAGTTATACTCAAGTTGTTATCATTTCATGCATTAGTTAAGCATCATATTTAAATTCCATCATGTTGAAGCATACATTATTTAGGTGTAGTGAGCGAGGCCGAGATTGTTAAAGTTGAGCCGGTTCTTTGAGGAGGGTTGTTACATTTGGAGAGGATTTCTATAGTTGTGGTGTTGACCCCGAGTCAGTTCATCAACGAAGGCAAGCCGGATACATTTAAACCTTTCCTTGTATTTTACAAAGCTTTTACATTTATGTTTATGATATGTTGCATTAAGTTCTAGGAGTTGAGTGATAACCTAATTCTTTGCATTACCATCCTTGTTTATTGCAATATCATCCTTGTTAACCTATTTAATTTCGAAAATGCTTGGTGATGCTTAGCCTGCTTAATTAGTTAAGCTTTTTCATCAAAATGTTTTATTTATGAATATGGTACCTTTTGGAAGAATAATGAGGTGTAGAGTTTAACTTGAGACGAGGAGACGGGACATGGGTTGTGTCTACGGTGGTAAAAGCCGGCGAGGGTTGCACAGTCGTGCTTGTCCGTCTGTGTCGGTTAAGGACCTTTTCGTTGATTGGCCCTTGGATCAAGAATTTGTTATCTTGGCCACATATCTGAGTAAGCCCAAGATCTCGGAGGTGAGCCAAATCGGGGAGCGTACAACCAGCGCCTTTGGGGTGGAGAGATGGCGGGGTACATGTTACCCTCGTGGGTTAAAGTCCGGATTGGAGGTGTGCGGTACTCTCGGGTGGCGTGGGGGCGCGGTCCCGTTTTGGGACCCGGTCAGTGAGGGTTGACATATGCAAGTTTAAGTTCTACATATGTCGTGTGGTGAGGTATCCCCAATTTGGGTTTGTAAGCGGTTGAATCGGCGTTTGCTCCACGAGAAAAGGAGACTTGATCCTCGCACCCTTCTTCGTAGTAATTGATGGAATATGGTTTTGAGGAAAGAAAGTTGGCTTATGAAAGAAATGTTTGCTCTAGAGTAGGATAACCTAGAGTATATGAGCTACTAATATGAATTAAAAATATTGAAAGTAAGGATTCACTTTTAGTAAGCTTTTACGCAAAAGAATTCTTGATTCTTGCTAAGCCTTACCTTGATTCCCCTAAACTGCATTCCTAAGTCTTCTCTGTTTCTTTGTCGGTTAAGTCTTGTTGAGTACTCCGTACTTTTTCGGGGTTTTGTTGACCCTTGTTGCGGGGGCGAGGTCATGGCGGGGCTTGTTTTGGTCCCTCTTTGCATGGCGGTGTTTGAAGAAGAGAATGGCGAGTAGAGTTGAACCCTCGGCGGGGTTGTCGGTATATTATATGTATAATGTTACTCCAATAATCCCAGGCCTGTAATAATGCTACATAAGTTTGTTTTGAATAAATGGTTTGAAAAATTATGGTTATGTAATCCTTCATTTGTTTACTCGATGTAATTTGAAATAAATGTTGTATCTTTGGAGTGACTTGTTAATGAGATCTGTTCGAAAGATTAATAGCATTTTCTAGATTATTGGGAACTCGTGCTTAAAAGATCGAGAGGTCTTAATGACAATGATAAGTGCATGTGGCCCTGTAATTTAGAAGGTTACATTCTGAGAGGAATATCGACCATTCACGAAGAAAGAGAAATAGAAAATCCACCTCGCTAGCGAGATGAGAAAACTAAGCTTCATACGGTTCTCAAAATACTTCGGTCTCGACAAAGTTACCACTCTCGGCTTCTTGCTTTATTTAATCGTTTTAGTCTCAGCTCAGCTAGCGATTTAGAAAGGTTGTTGAGGACGCCCTAATTAAGAGATAATCTCCATGGGCACTTGGAGGGCGCGTGTCCGGCTCTTCATCCTTATCTGGCTCTCGTCTCTCTCGTCCTTATCCCTTTTTATATTTCTTTTTATTTCTCCTTTTATCAAGCAGCACCGCATGCATGCACGTCAAGACCTGTTCAGTTTCCTCGTCATCGGTCCGACAGTGAACCACCCACCGGTTTTGGGATCGGCGGTCTTCTACCCGTCGGCGACTTCTTCAACAACATCTTGGTTCGCCGGCGAAGCATTTCAATGGCGCCGCCCTCAACCATTTCAAGCCTACGCTTCGCGAGGCCCTTCCGCACCAATGGCACCATGCGTCTATGACACCTCTGCAGCCGTCCGCTGGCGACCTTCGCTCCGTGTCCACTAGGGACCTTGATGTTATGGGCTCCTTTCTTAAGGGCCTACATGTATCTTTCTTTGCTTTAATATAATACTATATTAGTGGTTTTCGTCAAAAAAAAAATTAAGAGATAATCTGCTGATTAAAAAGAAATGCATGGAGACATGAAGACTCGATCTTAAGATGATATGGGCCTAATCGTGTCAAGAGCTAAAACATAGTAAGTGTTTTGGGATAAAGTTTGAATGGTAAAAATCTAGTATGAACTCTGTAGTGCCTGGTTGCTGACCAAGTGACCGTAAGCCATAAAGCTTCCTATTTGAGAACAATTGATGTATGGGAAGATACCATTGGTAGCTTTCCTATAGGTCTATCAGCAAAACACTATTGGAGTATATATGTCGATGTTCAAAACAGGCTAAACTTTCCCAGATCATTTGTAGGATTCCTCCTTATTTGCTCGAGCATAAGTTTATTAAACGGGGATGCACACGTCTACTACTCCCTTGCTATATGATTTATTAAGGACAGCAAGCATCTCATCCTAATTATGCATTCTCTTACAGCTAAAACATTGGAAAAGAAATCGTCCCCCGGTGAAACAACGCCCGCAGTGTGGCTCCACCCGGCTCCCCTCGTCTCTCCCCGCCATGTGGTCCCCTGACTTTCACCTCGCCCCCAGCCGCGAGCATAGCCCCGGCACTACCCCACTCGCCAACGCCGCCAGTTCCCCTCCGCCGCGCCGTGGTCTCCCCGGCCGCCGCTGCCGCTCTCCGGCTAGGGTTGGTGGCCACTCGCAGCGGTGCCCAAAAGGACCCACTGCAGTTGCTTCCTCCTTTCCCTTCTCCTCCCCACCCCCACGGTACTGTAGCTCAGCTTTTCCGGCGTCAAGATGGCCGGCGGCGAGCATCCTCCTCCGGATCCGACCTCCCTGTGCCCGGATCTGGCGTCCCCTGGCACCGGATCCTTCGCCGCCGGAGCAGGGCGCGGCGCTCCTCACCACCACCACCACTCCGCTCCTCTGGTCCTCCCCGAGCCCGCCTTCTCCTCCGGCGGTCTCCCCCGCGCGAACCACCGCTCCGGATCCTCTCATCCTCACACACGCACACGTCCCCACGACGCCGGCGTACGGAACCGAGCGGGCACTGCTCATCTGCCGAGCGGCCTCCTCCAACCCACGCCGCCGCCCGGTGCACAGAACCGCCCAGACGCCTCCGTCCTTCCACGACGAGGAGGCAGCGCCACGACGCGGCGCCGTCCAGGTATCGGACTACCGTCCAGCCATGCGCCCGGAACCTTTTTGTCCAAAAATCTTGTGAGTAACGGGGCTGAGCTGCTGCCTGCCGCAGTCAGCGGCAGCGCCACCGCCGTCGTAGTGGTTGACGGGAGCGACGACATCTCCGTGGTCGGCGCACAGCAAGCAGCGGTAGCAGGATGGCCTTGTATTTTCTATTTGAACACATCCCCAAACTCCAACTACTGCCTACTGCCTGCATTTTCAGATTGCAGTCAAACTTGTCCGGTCTGGATAAGTTGTATGACTCTAATTATTTGTTTATCCTAAAATCTTCATTATGTGATGTCATTTACATCTAAAATAGGCTTTTGATATGACTTTATATATATCAATAAGAATACTTATGTAAAATCTGATTTTCAGGAGTACTGGATTCAGAAGTCCAATTACTGGTCTTCAGAAATAAAACTTGATTTAGTAGACTTGAACTCGTGTAAGATTGAAGGTAATGTGGCAGTGTGAAACTTTCAGGGATGGTCACCAACTCATTAGTATATTGGGCGGTGACTGACAAAACACTATTGAGTTTGATTTTGTTTGGTACTGGACAGGTTTAAAAGGCATGGTTCATAAAGTTTTGTGATTGTATTAAAAAATTGAGGAAAAATCCTATCTTGTATCATTCCATTAGCTAGAAGTCAACTATTTGTGTACTTTTGACTTGTGGAATCATCTTGGTTGGTGATGGATGTGCTTCCCGCTCCCAAGCAGGGGTAGATTGGCTCATGAATTCCCACCTTAAGTTATTCTAGGCCGTTTATCATGAGAACTTTTTCCCTAATAAGTGGCGATGGACTTAACTGATGCCATATATCTTCACTCAACGTGTATGAGTGTGTTTTTTTTTTCTTTTTTTTTTGTCAATAGAACTGGAATCTCAATGTGTCACTCATATTCTTGCTGAATTCTGTTGCATCTCATGGAACAGGCAAGTCACGATAGAGGAAGGGGAAGGCGACACGAAGGACTTTAGGTCATGTTCATCAAAACGACAAAACCAGTGCTAAAGCTGGGTTTAACATTAAGGTATGCTTCAGAAATATAACGGCTACCAAATAGATTTATAGCTGGTTGAAATTTTTCGAGAGCTCTCTGTCTTATAAAGTTGTGCCAAGCTCAGATGATCCTATAAGCATGTAGTTCACAGATCCACAATCAAAATAAGGCTTAGTCAAGTTCACATTGCTTCTTTGTACTGCTGCTCTGTTTTTCAGTTCAGAGTTGTTGTTTTTTTTTTTTTTTTCCTCACGAATACCGTGGCATGTATTTCATTTTAGAACAGGTTGACAGTAGAGCAGATTCAGTAACACCGCGTGGGGGCTCCATGGCGAAGTGGTTGTGATGCAGGAGGCTTGTTCCACGGCTGATTTCAAACATGATCGCTAAATTTATAGAAAGGTAATACCAACAGTTCATTGTTTTCTTCTAGAGTTTCTGTGATTGCTTCAACTCATTTGATAAGTGCTGGAATCTTTCACCTACGATTTCAGCACCAAAACGAGGCCAGAGAGCGCGGCCACGTCGCGGTCCATTCTCGGCCGTCGGATCGGCTGGCTGGACGGCCCAGATCGGGCTGCCCGTCGCCAAATATATTACCATCCCAGCTGCGCAAAAAAAAACTTCCCCTCTCTTCCTCCCGCTCTTCCAGCAGCGGCGAGCGGCCTTCTCATCGTGCGGCGGCGCTCCGGGAGGCGACGGCGCCCGGTCTGATGCGCGTGCGTCAGGCGGCGGCCATCCACGGCCACAGCACCGCGCCGGCGACCTCTCCGGTGGCGGCTGCCGTAGCGGGCAGGGTGACGATGACAACGCGCGCCGGTGCTGGTGGGCCGGCGCGTCGCGGCGGCGCAGCAGCCCAACGTGCCGTCCTTAGCTAGGGCGGGCCCCACGCTGGTGCGGCATGGGCGTCGGGCAGCGGCGGCGCCCGGCGTTGCAGCAATAACGCCCTCGCCCTCGCATCGTCGCACTGCTGGAACCGGGTACCTCTCACCTTGACTTCGTCCACTCAACAGCAACGCCTGCGCAATGCTAAATCGCTCAGCAGCCTACTCTGGAGTTTGCAATTGATCGTTAAATAGTTAATGTTTTTCGTGCAAATTCAATAGGCGCGGCCTCAGCAAATGGTAGCTCCACAATGGTAGGGGCAGCCATCGCCAGCTGCAAGCTTCTGTCGTTATAATATTCAAGTTTTCTCCAGCTGCAGGGTCGGGCGCTATGGCGGCGAGGCTGTGTGGTGCAGCTAAGCACCGGCCGCGAGCATGTCTGGCAGCGTGGATCCGCGGTTCTTTGGATCTTGTTAGCCAAGCACCATGATGATGAGCTGCTTGCCATGGTCCCCCAATCTGTACTCAACTCCTCTTTCTATATCCACTCATCCTCTTTTAATACGAAATGTACTCGGCATATTGCCTTAGCCACTGTTGTGATAATCAGTGCTATAAATTTTGTTACTTAAATTAACTTGTATCCATAATAACAAATATGTTATAACTTATATTTTGCATTGAAATTTATTAAATAAACTGAAGTCTTCAGTAAACTGAAAAAGCCAAATCCTCTAGGTGGAGTTCCTTCATGGGTATCACTTTGTGACAAATATGACCTTTTGTGCATGACTAAAATTATCTTAATGTGGTAATTTAGCCAGCAGAAGTCATGTCAAGAACTACAGATACACCCAAGGCATTGCAACAATACTCTATGTACATTCCATATAAGAATATATATATGTAAAATCTTACATGCTATGATTTGGAGCATACTGTTATTCAAGCAATAAGAACAAACGAATACTGGTTCCAGAATTAACTTGCTCCACTTAGGGTAGCATAGAATTGATCCTGACACACTGAAACATACACACTGAAACATACATAAGAGAGTTTAGAATTAATCCTGAACTTAGAAGTTCAGTTAGGTAAGCTACTACAATTTGTACCGGACATTTGCTGTAATGATAACTATTTGAGATCTAACATATTTAGAAGACTTTTTGGGACACACCTTGGCATGACCCAACCTAATACTAATAGGCTAGCATTTTTTTTTTTGTCGTATGATTCCCTGAATATTATAATAAAGCGGTTACTTATCAGCTAGATATTCTGGATTTATATATGGTCAACTTCAATTGTATACCATGTGAGCAAGGCAGCTATTATGGTCTTTAGACATTGCTTCTTTTCCTTTGCTTCTTTCTTTGCAAATTGCCGTTTGCAAAAATTGGTTGTGATCCTGATCTCATTCAGTCTAACTTGCATGTTTAAATATGTGAGTATCTTCTGAGTAAAATATGTGAGTATTTTCATTTGCCTCCATCATATTACAGTCATCGATTCTATACATACATGTTTGATACCTTCATTGTTTACTGCATGCACAACAATTTTTAAATTTTTTTTTAAATGAGGATGGGATTTCATGTCCATACGCTTATCAGCCTTTTTTAACACTTAATATAATGGCCAATAAAGCTGAAGCCAGGTACATGGTACATGGACGAGAAATACCATTTTCCCCACATTCAGTGAGTTGGCATCCATGAGTCCTCATTCTTTTTCCCCTATATATGCAAGTCATACTGCACCTTTAACACTGTCAGAATACATTAACAAAATTCATGAGAATATAAAATATTAACATATCTTATTTTAGTCTCTTGGATCCTTATGCAAAATACTGAACTGTATTTGCTAACGGAACTACCAAACTATGGTAGTAATATATGGATCTGAACTGGACCAAAAAAAATCCATTCTTTGTACAATTAACAGTCTGAGAATTATGATTAACAATGTACTCTGCATTCACTCAGATTCTGCATTGTTTCACATTAATGGTAAACTAGCTTTATAGCTTAGATAGTAGATAATGCTTCACTTTCAGATCAGTACTGATTCTTGCAAATTTTGATTCAGTGGTCTACATTAATCATTCTGTATTGTCTATCGTGTCGTTTGTCTCCAAATGATTATTTTCAAGTACATACATTTTGGCATAGTCCTCGGTAATACTTTTGAATCTATGTACTTCTCAAATTTTGAAAATTATTTACAACTTTGCATAAAACATACACTTGGCCATAGTTTTCAGTATACCATCGAACTAGGTACTTTTTTGTTTTACTCCCCTACTTGCCTCCCAGTTTCAGGTGCGATTTGATTGAACAAAACTAAATTTATGAGCTGCAAATTTTTTTTTTTCCAAGTATTCCAATAGCATTCAATGTTTCAAACTGCTGGATTTAGTCGTTTCGACAAAGAAACTGAAAGGCAATATTGTACAAGATAGATCTGTCAGGGTGGTGGACAGGAGCCATGCTTGACCAAACAAGCACTGAAGGAGAGTTAGAAAAGAATATACACACGCAATAGTCAATAACTCTTTGCTGCTATGGTGCTAAAACATATATATTTCTGAATGTTGTATGGGTTAATGCCACTTATTAGGTGTGCACTTTTTCTTCAATACATATAAGCTTTTGAATGCCATCTGTGGTCGGTATTCTTATTTTAATTTTGTTTGCTCATTTCTATAAGTTTGGTGTGCTACACCTAAATAAACTGGTCCATATACCCTGTTTTGTATATCAATGGCAACATGTGTTGAAATCTTCAATAAGTTCATATGTTTCTGATACAGAGAATTGGCAGGTTGTGATAACCAACTGTTGTTTCAAAGGTCCGTGACATTTGTCAAACATATGATTTAGAACAATGGGAATGCATATTGCATCACCATCCTCTCTCTTGGTGACCTATCTTGCCTTTTATTATACAATGGTTTTGATTATGCAAAATTTATCTTTGTCTGACCTAACCATCATCATCAATTCACAACCATCAATGTCTCTGTTCGCTAGTAACACAAGACAAAAACCAACAATAATACAAATTGTATCAATGAACCCGTGATTTATTCTTCAATGTCTTCTAAATGATGTAATCTTATATTTGATAACTAATAAAAGTACGACATATGGTTTACATAAAAAAATATCTACAATACAACGGCACATCCACTGGCCATAAGCGGCAACGCCGCTACTTTTTCTAGTATTTCAGATGACCACAAAAACCTTTGCAGATAGTAACTTCGGATCTCATGCTGTGAAGCTCATAATACGTGTGACTTGGCTTGAAGTTGGTGTCAATGCAAAGGGATCAAGAGTCATTGTTCCGATGGGATAAAGCTCCTTCTGATTCTTAAAAAAATGTCATTAATCTCTGTTTTCCAATAGCTTGTTAGGTGTAAATGCTTTCCCTCTTGGCTTGTTATAAAACCTACCTGTGCTGTTGACGCATCCTGTAATAATTGTGGCTATCTATCTGCACTGTCTTAGCATGAACATGTTCAAGCATGCAGAAATCAAGGTTGGTTTAGCTGAAAGTGGCAAGGCAACAGGATTATACAGTGTAATTTGTTTTTGTTATCTCCAAGATGTAATCTGGTTGCGCTTCACTTGTATTTTGCATATACTTGAAAGTTTCTGTATCATTATCATGGAATTATTCCTGTGTGGTAGACATGTCTTGGCTCGAAGGATTGTTCTTCTGCTCAGAGGTTGTGCCTCTGTTGCTTTACAATTTCTAGGTCAGTTATGAGGTTTTTTTTTTTTTTGCATTGATTAATTTAGAAATTCTTGTGTGGCATGCTTGTTAGAGCAACTCCTCTATGGAGGATAGTCAATGCCATCGAGCGTGGAACGAAGGTCTCATCACATTAAAAAATCATTTTTGGTAAAAATACACATGTTTAAATTAAAATTATTATGTCATTAATGTATTCCCGTGGCAACACACGGGTATTTACCTAGTCATAACTTATGCAACAACTTCTTCAACATGCACAGAGATCGACAACTCCAGAACTATATATGCAACACAGGGATATAATTATGCATAAATAACTTGTGCATTTTATTCAACTGGAGTTCAGTAGTTTGACTTCCTCCTTATCGTCACACTGGTAATGCTGTGTCACCAAGCCCCAGTCCCAACGCCCTTTGGCCCCTGCTTTGAACATGCCCTTTTGTACAAGGAGTCACTTGCAACAATGTCTATGAAGTTTGGAGTATACATCCCTCTTCTCATCACACTGACCGGAACCGATAAGAAAATTATGGGTACAATGGGCAATATGTACATAAAGCAAAACATAAAGAAAGTGAAGATAAACACGAGCTTATACATGCAATGATCTTCCATGCGCTTCATTCCTTCATGCACAGAAATAAACTGGACGAACTGAATACTAATAGGATTAATGTATTTTTTTAAAAAAAAATTACAAGTATGCAAACATTACATCTGTCAAATTGGGAGCACCAATATGCATATGCATAACTTATTAACAAACACATGTTGGAGGTTACTCCAGAACCACTTGAACAGGAGTTGTTGAGCACGGAACATCTTTAGCAATCTGTTCAAGTATTTTGATTCTTTCTTCATTGGCCCATTGGTGTTGCTGCTTCACCATGTCCCAGTCCCATTGGCCTCTGCGCTGAACAAGCCCATTTTTTAACAAAGAAACAGACTGCAACTTTGTTGCTACTTTCATGATAAAGCTAACAAAGTAAATCTGCCTTTCTGTTCCCTCAAAACCAGTTATCACAAACTCCTTAAGCTGATTGTGGCAGAATTTAGGCGATTGCCATACAATGTCATCGCAAAGGATCCTCTTCACAAGGGCTAATATGGATGTGAAGGCTCTCAAGGCATGGCGCTGCCTCGATGAGGAGGCGGGGCCAAGAAATATCCCAGGATGAAGGCACATCAGCGATCAGGAGCCTCCTGAGTTTAGGTAACAACAGTGTGGAGCTCCTTGTCTTAAACCATCTATCATATCCAGTAAAGCGGACGACGAGATCAGTTATTCCTGGGCTGCCTCAAGAAACATATTGAGGTCCCAACAAGGTATATAGGGAAGTGTACGTGTTTTGAAGACACCATAGCATCTGGTAATATTCAAGTGCTTGAGGCATGGGAAGGAACTAAGATTGTAGAACACTGAAGTGTCAATGACAGCCATGCTTTCAAGCATGGGGAGAGTGTACAGCTTGAACCGTCCAAAATAGCAATGCTCAATGATAAGCTTCTTAATCTCTGATCTGGGGGCATGGACGGCCATATCACCTTGCTTGATATTGCAAGACTTGATGTGCACTGCTTGTAGCTGTGGGCACAAGGTGAACACAGACACATATGCTGCAGTTGGGGTTGAGTCTGGCAGGCCTTGCAAGACCAGACTGGTGAGCGTGCGGAAGTCCATCAATAATGGAAGATGGCAGGCTGATAGCTTCAGACTTCGGAGGCGAGACTTGTGCGGATCATTGCAAAGACCATGATGATGAAAACTGTGGGAATCCTGCTGAAAGAATGTAGGCTTGGCTGAAACCTCGAGATCTTCAACCCCCAAGTGTCCACAGCCTTGGTTATCAGGCGGTTGATGCAGCCCGAGGAGGACCAGGTAGCAAAGAATTCAACCTTCAATGTAGAAACACTCCGCAAACCTCGGGCGTCATGGTAATCATCCGCATCCAGCAAATTGTTGATGGAGATGGACATGGAGCGCATGGCACGTCGCTCATAACGCCTAACTTTGTCGCCGAGCGCCCTGAAATTGGCGAAGTAACCATATGGACTAGAATTGGCTTCACTGTGGATCCTGATGCACTGGTGGTAGCGCGGAGGAAGAATATCATTGACCCTGAAGCTGAGAGCGTCAAGCCCGCGCGGGATGCTAGCCCAGCGCTTTGAAAGGGCTGCAGTGGAGAGGGCGCTGCGGGTATCCAGGCAGCGTAAGATGAGGAGCAGCAGATCGTCGGGGGAGGGCACTGACGCGGTCATCACCATAAGACGACGCACGCAGGGGCAGGGGATGAGCTCTTCTTACCAATGGCAGAGAAGAGGCGAGAGCGGTGAACCGGCCGGCGGATGGCGCGCTCACCTGGTTTCCAGGGCTTGCGATTACGCCAGCGGGTGTGGATAAATCGAGGCATCCGCATCGACAATCCCGACCGCTAGCTGCGGCAGGGGCGACCGGCGACGAGCTCGAGAGCAGTGGCGGAGCTCGGTCAGGGAATTTAGGTGGGGCGGACGGCCGCCTCCCGCAAGCTCGCCACCATCATCCCCCAATCCAAACTCCATAACATGCGCGGCTGCGCCCTGCCCCTATGCGCTACGCAGCAGCAGCACGCTACCGGCGGTGGGTGGCTGCGGCGGTGGACGGCACAGCGATGGCGATATGTGGAATTGGGGATCGGGAATGGAATTAGGGCCGGTGCTGAATTGGGGATCGGGGAGACGGACGAGAACGCCTAATAATGCAGTAACGCTTGGGGACTGGGCACTCTGCTTGGGCCTTAGCGTGGCTACTGGGCTGGCCTTCTTCGGCCCTCTCCGTTAGGCTCATCAGATCGTGTGCAGTCGGGTGGCTCTACTTCACCTTGCACTTCAGGTCATCTGCACCGTCCGATGCTGATCCGACGACATGTACTAAATTATGTTATTTGCTTTCGCATTCAAAGCATACAACCCACCCCCAAAACTCTTGAAGGTCAAACGGGAGGCAAACAGAACACGTAACAGGTGAGCAAAAGCTATTGATCATATAGTATAAGGATTCATCACCCCACAGCAGCTGCAGTAGAAAAATAGGGAAGCTCCAATGAAGATTTTTTTTTTTTCCAAATCAAGGGATGACAGTTTTACATAGTTCAAGCTGCACTTTGCAAAAGCTAAGCTAGGCATATTAACATTGATACATCAGCAGTCATAAACTTTTTAGTTCGAGATGCACTCAGCAAAAGCTGAAGCTAAGCATATTAGCTAAGGAAGCACATAGCATTGACTGATGAAGCATATATCCACCCGAAACTTTTGAAAGTCAAACGGGAGGCAGTCATAACCTAACTAAAATATCCACAACAGATTCCGCACAATACGCAAATACCACAAAACTAAGCAGCCTCTTTAAGGTAACATCGCACAGACAATTTGATTGCTAGCCGATACACTGGTATAATGATTGCTATCAACTACACTCTGATTCAGAAAGAAGATACGTTCATGCATTACTCATCAGACGCACCAGAGCTGCTAGGGTCATAATCCAAGTCTCTAGAATCGGACTTACTCCCGGTGGATGCCACCGAGTCATCACCAGATGGCTGTGGTGAGGGTGGCGGCGGCAGCAATTGAGCCTGTGGTTGTTGCACCAGTATCCGAGGAGTGCGAGGTTGCCGAGGGACAACCAGCTGATGTAGGATATCAATGCCCCTCGCCTCACGTTGGCCTGCACTTGTACCCGTAGCATCAACTGTATCTGTAGCATCAACTGTTCCTGTAGCTTGAACTGTATCTGTATCCATAAGACATGTATCTGTAGCATCAACTGTTCCTGTAGCTTGAACTGTATCTGTATCCATAAGAACTGTATCTGTAGCATCTGTAGCATCAACAGTATCTGTAGCATCAACCGTATCCAGAGCATTAACTATTTCCATAGCATTAGCATAAGAATCTTTAAGAGCGTTGACCTCTTCTCTAACATCAACCTGCAAAACAATAAAAAAAAAGATAGCCATTATAATTTGGACCCATCATCACATCCAGTTTTTTTAGCCAACCAAAATTAAACATGTTATCTGTAGGATTTTTCTTTGAAAAAAAAAGACAAAATATATAAAAAAACATGATAAAATCAACTAACTAATTAGCAAGAATTTAGGATATACATAGCAAGAATGCCAATTCAGTGTTCGGGTTCTCTAAATTTCCTAGCGCACAATAACTACAGCCTACCTTTAAACAATCAAGAAAAGTTCATATTTGTATCCAAACTGCAACAAGTTAGCAAATACAAAGCAGGAGCACTGAAAAACAAGCACAAAGGAAAGGAACCAAGAACACACTCAACCTCACTATTTAATGGACACAAATGTCCAATGTTCCATCAAATTGACATAAACTGAACCAAAAGTTACTCTAAATTGCAGTCCCACATTCCCCACCTCTCGTCTAAATAAGAGCACCAAATCAAAAGAGTCAACGAGACACTAATCAAGAATTATCCATCACTCGATAAAGCATAGAATACCAATATCATAACAGTATGTTTGAGGAAAAAACTCACTCCATCAAATTTGAAGATCCCATCTTTCCAGATAGAAACCTTGGCTTCTATATCTTCTATCATTTTTGGGAAAAAATCACACAACATTTTTCCTCTTTCCATTCTGTCATTATCTTCAAGAGAATTGGCATTGAACTCACCATTCAGATACCAGCGAATTTCACGCCATGCATTTTGAAGAATTTCCATTCTTGTGACAATGTCTTGACGTTTTGTAGTGAGAGCTTTTCCTATTGAGATATGTTTCATGACTAGTTTAAAAGCCTCAGAGATATCAGAGGGAGCTACAAAGAAAAAAATATGCATTCAGACCATATACTTTCTACCAAAACATAATTAAGATATCAGAGGGAGCTACAAAGGAAAAATATGCATTCAGACCATATACTTTCTACCAAAACATAATTAACATTCAGTAGCAATATTCAAACTGTAGCCTGAAGTAAAAAAAAAGGGGCATATTTCAGAAGTGTAAGAGCACTAATTTCAGAACAGAACTATGTACACAAGGTTTTCTCATTTATTTTCGTGTGTTTGTTAATCCTATAGGATTGGAGAAACATGACATCAATTCCTATGTTTTATCTATCCCTACCTTTTTCCTATCCTTCAATCCAAAAGGGCTTAGTATTTTCTAACAGAACTAATTAGTTATTTTTGACAATAAGTTAATACAATGTTACCTTGCCCAGCAGAGGGGTTCTCTAAATGAGTCATCTGGTAAATTTGAGCAAGTTTCGATTTCTTCCTTGAAATCAAATCAGTCATAAGCTTCTCTAGCCTATTACATTCATTTTCCACCTGAAAAAAAAGAAGGATAAGAATTAGATATGTTATTTAAGATTTGTGTGGTTTCAAACAAGACAAATTCATATACTTACGAATTTCATGAAATCTTCTCTGTGTTCAGGTATCTCATCCACAGACTCAGCCTTGGCATAAAGAAATAAAGGCATGAATTTCACCTTCTCTTCCACAGGAATCGGTAAGTTAGACCAATAAGATATCACAGAAGCTGCCAGTTGCTTTAACTGATAAAAAAGTACAGAAAGTTCATTACATTTCCCTTATAGAAGTGTTATGAAGCAATAGAGAAAGAAAAGCTACCTGTACAAATCTCTGTGTCTTTTCCATTCTTTCCATCTACAAGAAAACATTTATTCTTTTCTCAGAAACGTTGTGACATGATACACTCAAACAAAGGAAAATTTCACAACAATAAAAATGAAAAAAAGGAAAGCCATATACATATACACATCCACACTGAATTGCATAGCTTCTAAAAAAATTAGGAGGTCCAAACAAGACATGCATAGAAAAGGATCAATCAACAACAAAAACTACACATATGCGCACACGATGCAAGTATCACTCAGTTATTACCAAATACAAGTGCAAACACTACACTCATGTTACTATATTAGGACTTAGATCGGATAAAAACAAGAAACAAGGAAGATAGTAGTTGCATTTTTCACTTGATTAAAAAGCATGTCTCAATTCAGGTAATGTATGCACAATGCATGGTAGTATTCTGATCCCTGATGCTCTGTTCAATCTCTCAGGGAAATGCCATCCTGTTGTATGCAAAATTTAGCTAATGTGGATCCAGTACCCACTCCTGCTGCCCTAGGGACAATACTGTTTGGAAATTTGGATCAGTAGTTGCATATTATTTACTGAAGCCAATATCATTTATGTTTCAAATTTTTTGAAGTCTTTTGTGCAGGTCAAGTAAAAGATGGAAACATATTCAATGTGGAATTGTGGTTTTTTACTGTTGGACAAGGATTTAAATGAAGGTTTTGTGGCACTTCCAATAAATCTGGAGGTGCAACGCGACTAACGTAGCATCTAGATGTCGCTTTTGCGAAAAGGTGCCAAGTGATGTGAAGCATGCTATGTGGAGAAAGCATAAAAATTCTAAGGATAGGAAGAGAGATTTAAAGAGGACCAAAAAGAGGTTGGAAAATGCTCTTGTGAGTGAGATGGGTGGAAAAGTAGGTATTTATGTAGCAAGCGATGAGGAGCAGCAGCAGATGCGCTTGCTAATGGCATTATCAAGACCAGATAATGATTTGAGCAAGAAGATAATACGAGGCAGGCCTCATATGAACATGGATCTGGTAGCTCATATGCCCCAACAGCTAGTATCGGATCACGCAGGAGACCTCCAACTGAACAACCAGGAATTGACTCTTTTTTTTTTTTTTTTTGAGGGAACCAGGAATTGACTCATTTGTTACAGCTTCTAGTTCTGTCCAGCCTAGGATTGACACCACCTTGAAGGAACAAGGGAGGAGTGGTGGATAAACTTGCACAATCTTGGTCCAGATGGTTTCATGCAAATGACATTGCAGGGGATAAAAGCTAATTGTCCTTATTTTCGAGCAGCAATGAGGTTGACTCAAGAATTAGGAACAACAAGTAGGTTGCTCGGTGGGAGTTGCATCGATGGCCCATGTTTGGATGCTAACTATAAGAGCATTGAGGAGGCTCTTGAGGTCTTTAAAAGGGATTGGAAGAAATATGTTGTTACAGTCATGTGCGACTCATAGACAGGTAAGCAAGCATGAGTATTATCAACTTCATGGTGTATTTCCATGGGCGCACATTCTTCCATAAGGCTATCAACGCAAGTGAGCACATCCAGATTTGGAACTGTCTTCGTGTTCCTCCAGTCTCCAGAGTTTGTGGGAGAAAGATAATTTCGGACAGTCTCTCTGATGAGAGGAGGAACAGTGTTTGGAAAAATGAGCCTGGCTTAGTATGTTGATAGGATTTTTTTTTTTTTTTTTTGACAGGAAGTATGACTAATTCTCCGTGGTGGGATGATGTCAAGGTATGGAAAAACAAATTATTCGTATATTATTTATCAATGGAAAACAGCATTTGTTCCTCATGCTTGGGGCTGCTGTCCTTGATCCAGTAGGACTCTGTTTCAATCAATGACTCAAACCCTACATTCTCACGAGCCAAAACCCTGACTGAGCCCAATAAACCCATGAAAAAAAATCTATAAACCCTGATTGAACTGTATGAATCTAGCAAAACCATCAAACCCTCAATAACTCCGATCACCAACTTCGATCAGCTAGTACGCGAAAATAACAAAGGACAGCGCGAAAGGAGGATTTGGTGGCAAACCACACCCAGGTCAATTAAGCCCCACCAAAACTGCCTCATGGAGAAATATGCGTCACGATTCCTGAACCAAAACCCTGACCGAATCCAATAAACCCATGAAAAAATCTCTAAACCCTGATTGAACTGAATGAACCTAGCAGAATCAACAACCATCAATAACTCGGATCAGCAGGTACGCGAAAATAATAAGAGGGCGGCGCGAAAGGAGAATTTGGAGGCAAACCACACCCACACCCGGGTCAATTAAGCCCCCACCAAAACTGCCTCATGGAGAAACGGAGGAAAAGGGGAGGAGACGAGAGTACGGGTACCTTCTTCGAGCACTAGCGCGGCTTGCCGAGAGCGGCGATGGATCGGAGAAGGCTAGGGCTCCGCGCCGCCCTGCCTCCCCTCTCCTTCTCCCTCCCGGGGCGAGGCGGTGCTTCGAGTCGGATGGGTTGGCCTGGGTACGTTGCGCCGCGGCGGCTCTTTTTGTCTTTCCCCTGACGGCGGAGTTTGCTCGTGCGCGAGTTGTTAAACTCCTTGCTCAGCCAACTCCGTAATGGCACATGGCCCATACACAGCGCTTGTCATTGGGCTGGGCTTCATCCAGCACTAGGATGCAGCCTTTTTTAATATTTTATTTTTCCTTGTAATAAACGGATATTTTATGAAATTCGACCTTTTTAAAAAAAATCAAATTTGTCCCGGTTTGAAAATAATTGTATCATGTATACCTTTTGGTCGCGCCTGGCACGATATTTGCACTATGTCGCGCCACATGTAATGGCGCGACGAGTAGTGCCACGGTGGCGCATGTGTTTGACCGAAGGTCGGGCGTGGAACACGGTAGGGCCAGCGCCCGTCACGCCACATGCAATGGCGCGACAGGAGTATCACGCCATTTTGTCGCGCGACATGCATAATCCCAGTGACACACTTCCCTCTCCCACGACTAAAAAATATAATGCATGTCCGGCTCGCGACATGCATAATCCTATTGACACACCTCCCTTTCCCACGACTAAAAATAGAATGCATGTCCGGCTCGCGTGACATGCATCTATCCCTGTAGTTGAAAACTTTTGGCCTCACCAAGCGTTGAAGCCTCACGCGACGTGCGAACCGAGCCTCACGGCCTCCCCCCGTTCTAAGGTCGTCGAAGGCTAAGGAGATGTCCGACTTTCACGGAGGCGATTGAGGCGATCCGAGCGCAGCGTGTTTGTCCCGACCCGATCTAGGCTTGCCGCCGGTAATCCCGACCGCAAACGCCGCCCGGCCACCGCGCCACGGCGGGCGCCCACGCCTTCTCCACCATCGCGGTCGAGGGGACACCGCGATATCGATTGGTTAGCCGGGAAGGCGCCATCGACGCTCGAAACCACTAGGGTTTGTGCCGCTTAGGTTTTTTGGTCGGGTTTGTGGTCGCTACGCCTTTCGGCAAGCCACCGAAGTTGTGCCGCCCTACCCCGTCATGGCGGATCTTTGGGAGCGGCGGATCGGGGGGGAAGGGGATGAACCCTAACCCCAATGTATCGGACTTACTCCAGAGGCTGAAATTGTCGGAGGAGGAGGTTGCGATCCTTGAGTTCAATGATGATGAGGAGAAGGAGACCAGGCGGGCGTGAGTGGGCCTTGGTTGGCAAAGTGTTGTCGCCGGTGCCGGTGAGTACCACCACCTGTGGCGCCGCCGCCATGAAACCCGGCATGGGGTAACCCGGTCGGGCTGAAGTTAAGAGCCATTGGTGAGAAGGGGGATAATCTCTTCGTTTGCGGAATTTGGATGCGTCCGTGATATGGAGAGAGTCTGGCCGGCTCCCCATGGATGGTGGGGCGATACCGGTCTTTGTTCCAAGAGTACGATGAGAGGCTTGGCCCGGCAGACATCAAATTCAACCGTATGGAGCTTTTGGGTTGTGCCGAACTCTTTGTTGGGATGGATGAATCGTTCTCGGGGCTCCAGGCGATGGATTTGATTGGAAAGGTTGTGCAAATGGATGTGGATGCGGATGGGAAAGCGAGTGGTGCATTCCTGCGTGCTCGTGTTGCTATTGAAATTGCAAAGCCGATTCGTCGTGGGATCCTCCTGAGGGTGAATAAAAATGAAGACCCTCGATGGTTCCCGGCTCAGTATGAGCGTCTACCATATATTTGCTTCCCACTTTGCGGTCTCATTGGGCACTCGATATGGAATGTCCAACCCGGTGGCACGCAATGATGATGGTCGCCCCCCGCCCTACGACGTTAATCTGCGGGCGCCCGAGGAGAAGAAGCGGCGCATGCGTGACGCGTTTGCCGCGGACGCCGTGAGAATCGTATGGGAGTGGCTCGACGTCGGGGCCACGGAATCAAAACCAATCTCAAGGCTCAAACAGTAAAGGTACACGGTCAGCTGATTCCGCTCACCACTCGGTGAGTAGAGGTGTAAACCCGGAGGAGCAGGAGGTTCAGTCTCCTCTCAAGCAGTCGGCGGTTGGGGTTGACAAGGGCTCGGGGGGTGAGAAACCCAGTGCGAGTAAACAGTTGGCATTCCAGTCGATGGACATAGAGCAACACAAGGAGAAGAGGAAGAGGAAGCAGAAATTGCAGGTCACCGGGGTGCACACCCCTGATCTCAACGTTCCCCTGGACGGTGAGTCGGGGGCTCTAGTCCCGGCAGGTTTGGTCTCAAACCGAGTGAGCCAGATGTGTGAGGTTGCCTGCAGTGGTGGTGGTAGCGCGGCAGAGGTGATCAAGAAGCAAAAGATGACAAACAACCAACAGGGATCGGCGGCGGCGTGAAGTGCGACAGCCCCGCCGGTGCCATGAATCTCCTAAGTGTGAATCGCCGGCCGTGGGCGCCCGAGGCAGTTCAGGAGCTCCGCCACCTGGTGGAGGAGAAGAAGCCCGCGGTGGTGTTCTTGATGGAGACGCGAATGGGGGAGGAACGGGCCCTTGGCTTGAGTCGCGACCTTGGTTTCTCGAATGCCATTGCCGTCAAGTCGGAGGGTTTAAGCGGTGGTCTGGTGCTTATGTGGCGCCAGGATGTGATTGTGGCAGAAATGAGCAAGTCCAGGTCGCATATAGATGTCATGTTGTCCTGTGATCGCTTAAAAATTTCACAGTGGCGGCTGACCGGTTTCTATGGCGAGCCTAGGAGGGAAAGACGAAAGGAGAGTTGGTTTCTTTTGAGGTTTCTCAGGGCGCAATCGGATGCTCCCTGGATGTGTGTGGGCGACTTTAATGAGGTTCTCTCGGTGAGTGAGCATTTCGGGAGAAAGGAGCGTGAGCAAGGGCAGGTGGACGCATTCCGGGAGGTTGTCGATGACTGTGACCTCACGGATCTAGGCTTCCATGGCCTCCCGTATACATGGGACAATCGCCAGGATGCGGACAAGAATGTCAAGGTGCGTCTTGACCGTGCCTTGGGGGATCATAAGTTTATGATGGAGCTTGGGGAAACTGAGGTGTTTCATGTGCCGCTTGCTGAGTCCGATCATGCGGCGTTGGCGGTGGAAGTGAGACAAAGGGTGGTGGCTGCGCGGCCTTCTAAGCGCAAGCCCAAGCCCTTCAGATATGAGAACATGTGGAAGGCACACGGAGAATACATGGAGTTTATTAATCAGACATGGGATCCGGGCCGGGGAGATGCTGATTTGTCTACTGTGGCTACGGCACTCTCATCACTGCAGCGGTTTCTAAAATCTTGGGACCGAGATGTCTTTGGATCGGTTAAGAAGCAGGTCAAGGAGTTGAGGTTGTCCCTTGAGAAAGAAAGAAGCGATCCGATCTATCCGGGGCCTTCGAATGAGGAGCGTGAGCTAATGGCAAAACTCTCGACGCGTGCTGGAGAGAGGAGACAATGGAGAAGCAAGCAGCCCGAATTTCGTGGCTCGAAGGTGATCGCAACACTGAATTTTTCAGGCAAAAGCAAGAGCGAGGGGGTACAAACCGAATAAAGTCCCCGGTTGACGCCGGGCGAAGTTTTCTCGGGCGGGAAGATCTTGAACACCGGCATGTGAATTCTATCAAAATCTATTCTCTCGCGACAAGATAATTTGCAGCCCGAGCTGGTGTGTCAGGATGTGCCGAGGAAAGTTACTGAGGAGATGGGCGAAGTTGCTCGTCGACCTTTCATCGAGAAAGAGATAGAGACAGCCCTGTTCCAAATGGCGCCGGGTAAAGCACCCGGGATGGATGGCTTCAACGCCGGGTTTTTCCAAACCCACTGGCAACTACTGAAGAGTTGTATAGTGCCGGCTGTTCTGGGGTTTCTGAATGGGGGTGAGGTCCCTCCGGAGGTGAACGAGACTCTGTTGGTG
The DNA here is from genome assembly GCA_015847255.1 of Hyparrhenia diplandra. Taxonomy (NCBI): domain Eukaryota; kingdom Viridiplantae; phylum Streptophyta; class Magnoliopsida; order Poales; family Poaceae; genus Hyparrhenia; species Hyparrhenia diplandra. The sequence goes on from JADLZK010001661.1 coordinate 23,586, forward strand.
CTTATACCTAAAGTGAGTAATCCGCAGGAGCTCTCCCAATACAGGCCAATCTCGCTCTGCAACGTCCTGTACAAGATATGCTCGAAAGCCATGGCTAACCGCCTCCGGGTGATATTAGATGAAGTGGTTTCGATGGAGCAGAGCGCTTTCGTGCCTGGGAGATTGATTATGGATAATATTTTGATTGCTTATGAATGCATTCACTACTTGAGGAATAGGAGAGGGAAGCAGGGAGCCTGTGCGGTTAAGCTGGATATGGCCAAAGCCTATGATCGGGTTGAATGGCGGTATCTGGACTCGGTCATGAGAGCTTTGGGTTTTCCGGATAGATGGTGCAACCTGGTGATGAAATGTGTCACGACCGTAACATTTTCGGTGCGGCGTCAATGGAGTGCATTCGGATCGCTTCCAACCCACAAGAGGAATTCGCCAAAGGCGATCCCATCTCGCCGTATCTCTTTCTTCTTTGTGCGGAAGGATTGTCGTCTATGTTGAGAAGTATTGGCCCTCTATATGTCTCTAGAGGGGTGAGAGTGAGCAGGCAAGCGCCGTGGGTGTCACATCTTCTCTTTGCTGATGATTGTCTCATCTTTACCCAGGCATCTAAGAAAGGGGCAGATCGGATTGCAAGGATCCTTGATGAGTACAATTGGGGTTCAGGGCAGCTTGTTAACAAGGGGAAGTCAGCTATTTTTTTCAGCCCAAGCCGCGGACGATTCTTGCAAGACTGTGGTGCATGAAAGCCTTCAAATTCGAGACGAGGCGTTGGGAGAGAAATATTTGGGGTCGCCCACTTCTCGCAGTAACGGGATGTCGGGTGTCTTTAACTATGTGCCGGGTCGTGTGCGCGGCATGATGGGAGGATGGGCCGAGAAAAATATGAGCTGTGGCAAAAGCGGGAGGTTTTGCTAAAGGCCAATGCGCTAGCTCAGGCCTACTTATCCTATGTCTTGTTTCAAACTCTCACGTGGTGTGTGCCAAAAGTTGACATCTGCTGTCTCAAACTATTGGTGGGGCAGCAGCCTTGACAACCACAAGCTTCACTGGATTCGATGGGAGAAGCTCACAAGATCGAAGGATGAAGGAGGGATGGGATTCAAAGATTTTGGCCTCTTCAATAAGGCTATGCTTGGGAAGCAAGGTTGGAGGTTGATCATGAGGCCGGATTCGCTATGTGCTCGGGTGTTGAAGGGGAAATATTACCCAAACTCTGATTTCCTTTCAGCAACCAAAAAAAGGCGGAGTTCGGCAACATGGAAAGCTATTCTTTATGGGCGGGATGTTCTAACTCGTGGACTGATCAAACGAGTCGGACCGGGTGATATCGATGTTTGGACTGAGAACTGGATTCCAGGTCTCCGTTCATTGAAGCCGGCAGCTCGACTGCCTTGGGCAACAGCAGAAAGGGTACATGACCTCTTTATCCCGGGCACGAGGAGCTGGGATGTTAATGCTGTTAGGAGTTCTTTCATGGCCCTTGAAGCCAAAGAGATTCTTAAGATCAAGGTCGCAAACCGACCTACGGAGGACGTCATGGCACGGGCTTTTGAGAAGAATGGCCTCTACTGCATGCGGTCGGCATACAGTTTGCTGAAACAGGAGCAGCAGGAGGCGGCCATGTCTGGCCGCGATGAGGTAGGAGCATCGGGTGGATCGGCACCCTGGAAAGTGCTCTGGAAGCTCGATGTGCCACCGAAGGTGAGAGTTTTTTGGTGGCGGGTGCTACATTAATCACTGCCATCACGGGCGGAGCTAAAGAGAAGACATGTGGAGCGGGAAAGCCACTGTGAAGTTTGTGGCGACCCTGCTGAAACCTTGCACCACATCTTCTTTGAATGCCCAATGGCTAGACGGTTTTGGGAGGAAGTTAAGGTTCTCGGAGGGATCACAATCCCAAGACTCCATCCATGTTCGTGGGCTTCGACGTCCCGAGCCGGGTCGTGTACCCCGCAATGGCGTCCCTGATTGTGAGCGGTGCCTGGGCGCTGTGGACGGGGCGCAATGGGAGGCGTCATGGAAGAACGGTATGGGAACCAGGATCGGCAGCAAGATATGTATCTGGACTACTGGAAGAATTATCCTCGCTACGCCCTCAACCGCTCGAAACCCTTGCCGGATCATGTTCGCTGGGAGAGGCCGGAGGCGGGTGGCTAAAACTGAATACATGATGCTGGGCTTTGTCGGCGATGATTGTGCAGTCGGACGGGTGCTGTTATCCGCGATCATACTGGCACCGTTCATGGAGCTGCGGCTAGATGGCTTGATGATGTGGAGTCCGCGACCGTCTGCTGAAGCGTTGGCGGCGAAAGAAGGCATGGAGTTAGCGGTGGAGCTGGGTTTTGACAAAATCATTCTTGAAGTTGATTGTCGAGTTTGGTTCGTCTACTCAGTGATCCGAACTCGGCTTACTCTTCCATTGGAGGTATTTGTTTTGATATTTTAGAGTTAGCTAAAAAACTTTTCAGATTTCCGTGTGAGTTGGGTTCGTAGAGGTGCAAACTCGGTTGCTCATACGTGTGCTTCCATGACCTCTACAACCGAAGCGTTCTTTCTTTTTTCTTGATGTAATCCCGGACTGGCTAGTTGAGCTAGCAGCCGCAGATTGTAACTCCAGTATGAATGAATGAATCTTGATGATTCCCCAAAAAAAAAAAAAAAAAAAAAAAAAAAGAAGCCTCCCCGTTCGATGCTCGACGATGCCCCGCTGCCCGATACCCGGCAACCGCGCGCGCAGTCAAAGGCAGTTTACAAGGATGCCGTCGGTCTCATCGGACCTCAGCCACGATCTCTTCCCATCCAATCACGCCCGCTGCTCTCGCACATCGCCTGCAAGATCCTTCGCCCGAGCAGTTCCTCCACGGCCGGCCTGCTCCGCCCGATCCCCCACCCAACCAGATCGGGCACGGCCCAGCCTGCTACGCCGGACGCCGCCGCACCAGTCATCGTGCCTCCACTCCGTCCGACTCAACCCCAGCCCCGCACGCCCAGTCGGTTGGAGATCGGTACTTACGGCCGAGGTCGTCGGCAGGTACGTCGTTCTCCAGGAGAACCCCCTCGCCGCTCGGTCTTAACTTCCCCATCGATTTTGGGACCTGGTAGCTGCCGATGACGTGCGTTGACGACGAAGATATTGGCGGCGGCGATGAGCCAGCGTGGCTTATCGAGTGTGATGAGGATGTTGTCGTCGACGGCGTTGCCGAAGATGTGTAGTAGCCGACGAACGCGACTGGGAGGTTGCAGATGGCAACGACGATGTAGGCGAGGACGACGCCCTGCCACATAGGCTTCTTGGACGGCTTGTCGGGCGTGGACGGAATGGTGGCCTGGATCTCTAGCACGACGTTGTGGCCTGCGTACGCGGACGCCACGTCCCCCAGCGCGCTCAGGAACTTGAACGTCTGCCCGGTCGCCGTCGACGCCTTCTTGCTGTAGTCCACGTCCGCCTGCCGCCAAGAAGCCTAAATTACCGTGACAACAGGAGCAGCGACATGCAAATCGTGAGCACGACGGATCTGTTTTTCTCCGGCAGATGGCTATGAGAACGTGAGACCTTCTGCCGTTGCCAGCGCTCGCAAGCTAAACTGCTATGCCGTTCCCTGCTCTTACTGCTGAAGCCGAACAGGCTAAGCAAAGACGTGAGCAAGCCAGCTGCTAGCATATTATTTAATCGGCTAATACTTTGTTGATGTCATGCATGCATCATCCATGGATCATCCTTGGTCTATTTGTAATGCTCTTCCATATACCATGTCGTAGTGCTTTATTAGAATATCTAATTATTTAGGTTGCAGTTCAGTTTTCTTATGACAAATAAAATATAATTATTTTATCTTGGTTTCTAATCTTCTACGTTCGGCACGCCGCCGAGTGTCCGACTAATCGCGCCAGGGTGGACCATGTAGGCAGGGGAGGAAGAGCGCGTAAATACTGATCGTGATCACGCCTTGTCTACCACGCGGAGCGGAGCAATCCGCTGAAGGATCTGCCACGCGACCATATGTTCTTATGTCGCCTGCTCTGCTTTTTAATTGCTTCTTCATTCGTCTGCATGTGTTTGTGCTCCTTAAACACAAAACAAATAATCATCTTCCGAGTTAACCTAGCCCGTATTTAGATGATTAATAATTCTCAACGCAGGTACCTAACAATGGCTACGCCCGACAAATAATACACGTTAAGAGCAAAGCGACATGACTACGCCGACAAATAATACACGTCAAGTGCAAAGCGACATGACTACGCCGAGAAACACACGCGAAAAAAGCGTTTATATCACTAATGTTACGGGTAAGCTTTATGGTTATATGGTACAATTTATAGTACAGATGATACCGTATTTATCCACTACTTCTATATCATTTTCCTCCGACCGCCCCCCCTTTAGATGAGGGCTCGCAAATAAGGGACATAAGGAACTTGCAGCAACGGAAACGCCGAGCTGATATGTCCGCCGAGCAAAGGGAAGAGACAAATAGGAAACAACGTGAGTACCGAACGGAGGAGGACTGCAAACAAAAAATAGCCACACTAACCGAAAAGTTTTAGTGATACAATGTCGTTCGCGGTATCAACAGCAGGTAAATCGTTTCATTGTTATTCAGATTTAATATACCGTTGACAATTATGATTTATGCCTAAACCTGTTCAACCAGATCATGAAAACATACCAAATGTGTTGACGATTCATGATATGCAACCATGAGTGCCAGTGTCCCCACATGAGCTGAAGCTAAAAGTCAACTGTCATGTAATTCTTCTCCGCAATCTTGATCCCAATAACGGCTTGTGCAATGGCACAAGGCTCATGGTCAGATGTTTGCAAGACAATGCAATTGATGCTGAGATCGTTGCTGGGCAGCACGTAGGCAAGAGAGTTTTTATACCAAGGATTCCCCGTGAGGTTAAGTTTCGCTATGACCATAAATAAATCACGGGGACAAACCATTCCTAATGTTGGGATCTATCTTCCGTAACCGGTGTTCTCGCATGGACAACTTTATGTTGGTTTATCAAGAGGGGTGTCCAGATCGACAACAAGAATTCTCGCAAAACCAAAAGTGGATTTGGATCCCTACAGGAAGAGCACGAAAAATATAGTTTATAGAGACATCCTAAACTGGTGATTAACGGTATGTATACTCAAAATAACTTATCAATTGTTGATTTTCTTGAGTCCATTCATGCAACGTAATAGCCAATGATTGTGTTTTGATTCCTCCCCGCTGTGTCCTTGCCAGGGAGAGATGGTGGTGGAGGCGACCATGCCAATGTGTCGAAAAATAAATCATTTGAAGCAAGCGCCGCAACCATCCCATTTTGCTTACAAATGTAAAAGATGATATATAGTCAAGGTCGGGTCTTGTAGCAGCCCGACAACAAAAAAATAGGGAATAACGTGGTACATGTCCTGCAATGAGGGAGTCTACATTTATTTTTTTAATATAAGGTTGCTGAATTGTAATACAATGTTCTTGGTTTAAAGGTTCTCATTTGAGCCATGTGGGTGTGGGCGATGCTCGACAAAGTGACAAGTGTTGATGAAAGTAAATACGAATCATTTGATTAGATGTAATCTGAAGCGGTTCGAATCAAGCAATAAAGTAGTATGTACAGACTATGGTAATCAGTGATTTCAAAGTTTTAAGTATTAGATGGTTCATGTAACAAAAATCTTACATATCTTCCGATATCTGGTTGCAAATTTAAGCTTTCCCAAAATTAAAACCGTAGCGTTAGCACGGGCATTATACTAGTCTATCCTATAGTTGAAAACTTCCGGCCTCACCAAGCGTTGAAGCCTTATGACGTGCGACCTGCCCGCCTGCCCCGCGTTGAAGCCTCAAGACATGCGAACCGTGCAAACCGTGCTAACGTTTAGATGAGGCCTCGCGAATAAGGGACATAAGGAACTTGCAGCAACGGAAACGTCATGATTTGTCTGTCGAGCAAAGGGAAGAGATAAACAGAAACAACGTGAGTACCGAGAGCGGAGGAGGATTGCAAACAAAAATAGCAACACGACCGAAAAGTTTTAATGATACAATGTCGTCATGCGGTATCAACAGGAGGTAAATCATCTCATTGTTATTGAGATTTAATATACTGTCGACAACAAGAATTTTGGCAAAACCAAAAGTGGATCGGATCCTACAGGGAAGAGCACGAAAAATATAGTTTATAGAGTTGTCCCGAATCCGGTGATTAATGGTATGTATACTCAAAACAACTTATCAATTGCTGATTTTTTAAGTCCATTCAGGCAACGTAGTAGCCAATGATTGTGTTTTGCTTCCTCCTACTGTGTCCTTGGCAGGAGAGATGGTGGTGGAGGCGACCATGCCAATGTGTCAGAAATAAATCATCAAAAGCAAGCAGCGGCAACCATCCCATTTTGTTTATAAATGTAAAAGATGATATATATATAGTCTTGTAGCAGGTCCGACAACAAAAATAGGGAATAACGTGGTACATGTCCTGCAATAAGCGAGTCTGAACTCCATACATTTGTTTTTAATATATAGTTGCTGAATTGTAATACAATGTTCTTGGTTTAAGGGTTCTCATTTGAGCCATGTGGGTGTGGGCTTATGCTTTGACAAAGTGACAAGTGTTGATGAAAGTAAGTACGCATCGTTTTTGTTAGATGTAATCTGAAGCAATAAAGTAGTATGTATGGACTAAGGTAATCAATGATTTTAAAGTTTTAAGTACTTAGATGGTTCATGTAACAAAAATCTTACATGTCTTCTTATATCTGGTAGCAAATTTAAGCTTTTTCCAAAATTAAAACCGTAGCGTTAGCACGGGCATTATACTAGTAATCCTAGTGACACACCTCCCTCCCACGACTAAAATAGAATGCACGTCTTTCGAGAGACACATCCCTCCCACCCCTAAAAAATAGAATTCTTGTGTTCTTAAAAAAGAATACCTATCAATCGGACTCCATAAAACAAACCCGCCTCGAAAGTAATAAAAAAGATAAACAAGGTCGCATGAACGAAATGCGAGGTCCATGTGGCAAGCAGATGTAGTACACATAGTCATACAAAATATGAAGTAGAAAGAAAAGAAAAACAAAAAAAAAAAAAGAAAAAAATAAAAAAAAAGAAGAGCACTATAAACATTTCATTGTTGAACGAACGAAACTATTTTACAAAAACATTTTAAAATAGCTTCAACTCGACTAAAAAAATTTATATTTGTCGCCATAGACACATAAAAATCGTGATCCAAGTGCAATACGTGGGTATATGTAAAATAAAATGAAAAAATAGGAGAGAAAATAGCACTATAGAAATTTTATTGTTTCAAACAATGAGCAAAAGAATCCTTTGTGTCGCCATGAACAGATAAATATTCATGACCCCGTGCAACGTAATTTCGTGGCATGTATCTAGTCTCACAAAAATTTTAGTGTACATTCTCACAAATACTTTTAGTGCAAATTATCGTAAACATGTTTTTGGTGTCATTATTTTTCCTCTATTTTTCTTTTCTTTCTACTTCGTATTTGTACTACATCTGCTCGTCACATGGACTCTCATTTTGTTCATGCAATCTTGTTTATCTTTACTTTTTTTATTACTCGTGCAAGTTTGTTTTATGGAGCCAGATTAATAGAAATTCTATTTTTTTTTTTTGAACCTAGGAATTCTATTTGTAGGAGTGGGAGGGATATGTCTCTTGAGCGTTTTTATGGAGCCGATTTACAAGCATTCTATTTTTAGCCGTAGGAGGGAGGTGTGTCACGGGATTATACATGTGTGTCATGCATGTCGCGCCGACAAAAATGTCATGATAATCCTGTCGCGCCATTACATGTGGCACGACGCGGTCAAACACATGCGCCACCGTGGCACCACTCGTCGCGCCATTGCATGTGGCGCGACATAGTGCAAATATCGCGCCGGGCGCCTGGTGCGACCAAAAGGGATACCGATATAATTATTTTCAAACCGGGGACAGATTTGAATTTATTTTTTAAAAAAAAGTTCGAATTTCATAAAAAATCCATAATAAACTAATAAAAAGGGAATGTATAATATCGTGTTGTTGATGGTAGTTATTGACTATTTTTATATATATGGAAAGCTATCAAACATGGGATGAATGCTATTAAAAATGATTTCCACGAAGTTTTGTGCACACTCGGTTTTGCAGAGAACTCCGGAAAACAGCGGAAACAGAGCCGAAAAAGAGTGAAAAATAGAGAAACGGAAGAAAAGGACCAAATCAAGGCGATTGGTATAAATTCTAGGGGTGTAAATGAGAAGAGAAGGCAGCTCGCAAAGGCCGGGACCCAACCGTCACCGGGTGGGGCCGGGGCGACCACCCCCGTGCCGCCCGGCACCTTCCAGAGGCTTCTCGAGTCCAGCTTCTAGAAGCTTCCTCCACCGACCTTGAGATCCAATCTAGTCCGTCCAATCAAGTCGGTTTGATCCGAGGGCTGAGATTCATCCTATGGGACTATAAAAGAAGGGGCGGGGGCTACCCCCTGAAACCCGAAGTCATTATCCTCATGACAGAGCCACAGAGCAATTCCAATTAGCTACCAAAGATATGATTAGCAATCAAGATTAGACTAATTCTTAGAATTAGTCTATGATTATAAATAGATTAGATCTAGTAATGAGTAGATTAGAGGAGCTCCGGCCTGTCGGATCTTCTCTGGTGTATTCTGCGGGATCAAGTTCTTCGCGAGAGGAACTTGCTTCTGAGATTCTCTGGTGAGTTAACTTCTTGTTAAAGTAAGCATTGGATTATATTGTTCTCTTTGTTTGCAACTTTCTTTTGAGTACTTTAATATTGGTGATTTCTTGATTAAGGGAGTAATTTCTAGTGTGAGCGTGGTGCTTAGACTATGGTTATTTGTGAATGACACTTGCTTGGTAGGGAATCGGTGGTAGCATCATGAGACTTTTATAGCTTCATTGAATCCTCTGTAGCTCACTTCCCACCAAGAAGAAACGTTAGACTTTGTCTGTTCTTAGTAGAGTAATTTTGCCTTACCCTATTAAGAATTAGCGCCCTAGATAGAACAATATGAAACAACGCTTTTATGAGTGTTTGATTAGATCCACTTGAGGAATCTCCTTTATCCGCTAGTTTCTTAAGTACCTTGATTGTGAAGTTTGGGATAAGTTAGATCTTAGTTATATTCGCCTATTGTTCCTTTGGGTTCGATATTAAAACCGGGAGTTTATCGTTGGTGAAGTGCTACAACGCATTTCTATCTCAGGCGCTTGTAGATATTTTTATCTTTATTGTGTGCATATAATAAATCTCAAGGATAAAGAAAATCCTAAACCTGGAGCAGGCCTATCCTATATAGTTGTGCAAAGAACAAGTTAATGGTCATACAAGATATAAGGACAGAGGTAGATAGACGGGGAGATGCCCGCAGCTGGTCTGCCAACCGATAGACACTTTCAGAACTCCTACTCAATACCCGGACGTGGAGGAGTGCAAAGGGACGGACATGGCTGTCACCACCTGCCGCCTACCTCACTACCGTAGGGTACCGACATATCCCGAAGGCCGCCGTGCACCGGGCTCCATGCCACCGCTTGCACTAAGGAACTACCCATACCCCCATGGACTCGACCCTACGGATCAACGAAAGCAAGAATATGGGCAAACCCGAAAGTATGCACATGCACCACCATCTAAACTCCATGTTATAAACCGTATGAATGGTTAGGCGCAAGTTCTATATGATGGAATTATAACATAGAAACTATAGCCTAGTTCATATGCAATGATTATGTCATGAGGAACTATACTCTAGTTCTATAGCACAACTATAAGGATAAGTAAAGACAAGAACATAATGAAGAACATGACATGAAGAACAATGAATTGCTCATACCAAGTATCTCCATGATGAACTTGATTTTTATTACATCTTTGTCAAGCTCCTAGCTCTAACCAATAAAAGTAAAAGAGATACAAGTGTGGAGGGAGAGGCTCTTGTGTGGTGTGTGTTTGAATGGAGCCCTCCACTATCTATTTATAGCTAGGATGGTTGGTTTCGTGCAGGTAAATAAGGAAACACCCCCGGAACCGACTATGCATGGCGGCATGCAACGCATGGTGAAAATGGGCGGTGTGAATTGGCAGAATCGCATCCGGCCGGACCCACTTCCGGTCCGGCCGGATGGGGCGCCCTCCCTCTCACGACCGCCTTTGGCGCTGCGGGGCTTGTGGGCGGTCCTCATCGTTAATCGCTGGGTGCTTTGGTCCACTTGTTCTTTGAAGTGGGCTTTTCTATTTCCCTTGATTGCGCATTTTTTTTGGAATATGTGTTCTGCTTTGCGCTTTCTTCTTTACTTCATGCATTTCCACTTGTTTTCGACGTTTGTCCTGCAAAACATGTTTTCTCGAGAAACAAGTGGAACTAGGTCATAGCATATGTATATGTGTCATAAGCATGCTTGTTTCCCCTGATTTGGATAAAAATTGGCGGTATAAAATGGTCGATAACGACCGCCAACATTCCCTCTCCTCATTGTAGCCGATGTGGATGTTGCCGATGGTGAGGAAGAGTCGGTCCTTGTCGTCAAGGAAGACGACGTGGCAGGCCCCATGTGGTGGCGCCGTGTGCGATGCCGCCAAGCAAGATGGCTGGGTCGATGTTGTTGTTGTCGGCGGTGTTGTGTAGGTGCCTGTGGCGATGTAATTGGTCCGACGAATCCCTCCCCTGAAGCAAAGTGCCACCAACAAATCGGGCAAGTAGTGGCGAAGAAATTGGGAGGTAGAAGCGGCCGTCGAAGAGAAGGAGGTCGCCCTCCACCGGCCAAGCCTGGAGTGGTGGGCCCATGGTGACGTCAAGGGCGATCCGTCATAGGTGTTGGTCCTCGGTGTGGTCACCGCCATAGCCGGACGTAAGACTTTTCCTGTCGATGTCGTAGAGGTCCAAGGCATTGGCATCCCGTGGACGTTTGCCCAGCCTGGAGGCGACGCCCGAGTGCCCGTGAAGATGCGGCACTGGTGAGTCCGGTCCGGTGGCGCAGTGTCGGCGGGGAGGCGCCGATGTGAAGGTCGTGGCGTTGCCGTCGCGGTAGTAATCGTAGCTCGTTGGAGGAGAAGGCCCATGTCACCTTCCTGTGCTTGCCGCCCAAGGCATGCCGATGATGACGTCGATGTCGTTGCCCATGTGCATGACATAGGCGCCGATGTCAAGACGCTCGGCCGGCGCGGAGCGCGAACGCCGAAGGTGGCCGCCGCAGTTGAAGTCGCGACCGGTGCCAGCGCGGGATCAACACACGCACCGGGTTGAGTCCGCACCGCTATGCTCACCACGAGGGTCGATGTAGCTGTGCTTGGCTCCCCGAAGTCAACGGCGATGCCGACGCTGCCTTCCCGATGATGCGACAAGTAGAGAGAATGTGCACCCACACCGGGAGTTGGGGTCCCCGATCAGGACCCTAAGGTCGGGCCCTCAGGGGGGACGTTGGCGCCGGTGCCCTCCCCGTCGTCGCCGTCGTAGTCGTTGAAGACCGTGATGTCGAACAAATGCTTGCACTTGTGACCATGTTTGAATGGCTCATCACGGTTGAGGCATAGTCCGGCCTTTGCGCCGCCCGTCATCTCTCCTCGGTGTCGACCATTTGAATGGCCGAAGTCGATGCTATCGCCGATCCGGTCTTTGGTGTTGTAGGCGTTGCTGGTAGGGGTAGTGGCACGAGTGCCTTGCCCGTTCGCCGTGCTGGCTTGCCGGAGTTGTAGAGGATGGTCCGCGACACTCGTAGGCTCGCGAGTGACATGGCGATCTCCATGTCCTTGGGGGTCGGCAGCCGATGTCCGTCTTCGCGGTTCCCCCAAACCAGGCTATGTAGATGTTGACTTGCCGCTGTCGTTGAGGTGTCCCGCGCGTGCAAGACGCCGCCAGACTACTCAGGTACCCATCCACGGTGCCTATCTTCCCGCAAATGATGCCGGTTCACCTAGTGGATTGCGTCGGGTGGGCGGTAAGCGTTCGTTGACGTCTTCGGGCGAAGCTTCGTCAATCTGGTCAACACCTTCTCCCGCGCCTCATGTACCACTATTGCGCTCCTCCTGTGAGATGATATGAAGCGTACCAGACTTGCTCTAGGGCTGGCGTACTTTGTCCCCTGAAGAATTGTTCGCAACGGTTGAGCCATGGTAGAGGATCGTCCTTGCCATCATACGTTGGGAAGGACAGCTTGTGGAGACGGGGTGTGAGGCCTGGGAAGTGCTCGACGGGAGAGGGAGGGGTGGCGCATGTGCCGTCGGTGTCGGCGCCCCTCCGGCGGCGTTTCGGCTTTCGAGGTAGTTGGCCATCATCTTCTCGAGATCACCGCAAGAAATGGGTCCGGCCGTCGACGTCTTGCCTGCTTCCGTTCGTGCCTTGATGAAGGCGCGCCCCGAGTCCTCCATGACCGTCTTTCGATCCGTCTCGGCCTCGCCCTTCCAGCCTTGATCCATCTTGCCTCTCGCTGGATCGGTATCGAGAGGACAACGGCTTGATCGGCGAGTGTGTCAAGGCGGGTGTTGAGGGTGGAGAACCGCTTTCCCGTGATCGATAAGCATCCGCTTTGTGTCGCTGGCCCATGGTGGTGGGTGGATCGTAGTGGCCTCCGGATACCACTGTCACAAACCGGATCAATCCCGGTGACACGTGGCTTGGCGCGCCTGGCGGGCGCGCGCCGAAGTTGGCGGCAGCGCGGCGGCAAGCAGGAGTGAGGGAGAAGGGAAATATATTTCTTTATTGCTTGTTTCCCCGAAAGATTACATACCCCTACTTTTATAGCTCGGCTTAGTGGGACTTGTAAACTAAGCAATCTCTCTAAATGTTTCCTTATATGATTGGAATACCTTTTACAAGTAATCCTATTTATTTTCTTAATAAAGGTCTTCCTTATAGATTGGAATATCCCCTTGCACAACAAAAGTCCTAAGATAATCCTAACCAATCTTTTATTTTATTCCTGCATTAATTATCAAAAAAAATCTGGAATCGAGGAGGTGGCGGGGGCGGGCGCGCCTCCCTCGTGGTGGCGCCGACCCCCGGGGGCCTCGTGGGCCTGTCATCTGGGACCTCGTTTCTCGGCATATGACACACATCACCGTTGATAACTAAATGTATGTGCTAGTTGGCAATAATTGCAACTTCTAGTGGGTTGTTGAGTGGATGTTGATGTGGATAGCTTGCATGTCAAGGCTATAATTGCAACTTCTAGTGGGTTGTTGAGTGGATGTTATATAGACAACATGCATGTCAAGAAAATTCACTAGTGGGGGTTCACTATATAGGTGTAGTAGATATATATATCGAGAACAGGTAATATAAGTTGTTCGCATTTGAGACGCCACGCATCCGACGGTTGCGGTCCAGTCTGCGGCCTCTCACCGCCAAGAAAAGGTAGCGCCGCCGTGGACGGTATATATAGTTAATTTGCTGCCCTCCCGTCCAAGCTAGCTAGGTCTTACGGTTTGAAAGGTCCTAATGGCTAGAGGGGGTGAATAGCCTATTAAAAATTCTTGCAATAACACTAAGCACCCGGATTAGTATAAAAGATGGCGAAGCTAAATAAGTGATGCTACACGCTAGCTATGCAAGCCACAATTCAATTCTATTGTCTCTAACACTATGTAAAAAAGGCACATAATCGTCGGTGCGCCCGGAGACGTTAAACATAACGTGCGTGCGTGTTGTGATACTCATCGACACGCAGCCGGGGCGGCGGCCGTAATAGGTGGCTGACGGTCCCCACCGGACAAAAACGCGTTTGAAATAAGGGTTAATTACACAGCGTATTTGATCGACGCGTGTCCGCGGTTTCCGCCCATACGCGTTTTCGTCCTCGAATACAGACGCCGCGGCTATAACGAGACGCCTTTTTCAACCAAGTGTCCGCAACATTCACCGCACCTCGGACACGCCGTTTGATCCGCACGCATTCTCGAGGCCGACCGCCGGTGGATGCCACCCCGATTCAGACGCCGTGTTTGTATACGTGCACTTTTTGGTGCCACCCGTGCGTCCGTTGCGCAGTATTACAGACACGCGGCGTGTCTTCCTGAGACGCTTGGGAATGTACGAAAGGTGCAGAACAGTCACGTATATTAAAGTTGCGCGTTTAGATTCACGGCGTTTTACCGAAGCGCCCCCGCGTATCCGTACCATTAGCACGCCACGCGTAATTACAGAGACGTTTAGTCGATACCGTATATCGCTTGAAACTATTGCGCATATTGACCCGGTAAAAACGTGGGCGGGTGCACGTGTCACGTAACTTCGCGACGCGATCTGATCGTAGCGTCTTGTTAGAGACGATTTGTATCACCCGTGCAATACGTGATACCGGAACTGTTTTCTGACGCCGTGATAACGTAGAGACGCGCATTCGGCGAGTTAATGCGTAACGTTCGGAAATATTGCGACGGCGTGTCAATATACACAGACGCTTGGCGTGTACGGGCGCTGTAACTATGACGTCCATTACGGTTGCACGTTTGTCGAGAGGCGATTTATAGCAAAGTGTCCGTACATATACGGATTGTTACGAGCGATTGGAACGTATGCCCGCCTCTGGATCGATGTTTGGATGAGTGCGCACGATTGGTAGTGGTATGTGTTCGGTAACTAGAGTATCTCACCTACGAGACATTGGATAGGCATGAAGACAAAAAATTCTATATAATACATTACCAAAGCCGAATGTTCTTTTACGACACCACAGATTACTTACGATTTATGGTACATTAGCATTCGTAAGGAAGTCATAACCATGCTTGATCCGAACCTCGATTAGCAATCTCAAAGGGCGGGGAAGGCATCTATGCCGGGCGTAGTTAATCGGATTCGGCCGACAACCGAAAAGTCCCCCATCGGTGGTGATCGATGAAGTCACCCTTCTTCTAGCCGCTCTTTGCTTCTTCTTCTTCTTCGACGAGGAATCTGTAGAACCGCCGACGCTAGAGTATCCAACGAGGGGAGACACTCTGGTTACGCCCAGATTCTTGTACTTGTTAACATCAAGAGCAGGCACAATATGTTGTAAGTCGCGTGGATCGAGACGCAGATCCTTGAGTCAACTTCAAAGGCGTTCCACGCCCTGCCTATGGCCGCCCCGGTGAACACATGGCCCTCATCTTGAAGAAAGTGGTTCAAAAACACGGGGGTAACCGGCCCCCAACCTAGTGCACTTGATATACAAGGCATCGATGGCCAACACACAACAGAATAAATAAGCGATCTGTGCTCCTTTTGCCAAACTCGTTGGGAGGAAGAATCCTCCACTCAGGAGTCGAGGCCAACGAGCATACCCGCCTTTGTTTGGACTTTGGACACGGTTACCTCGGATTTCGTTGATGAAGTCCTCCACGATCGTGGCATCGCACATGACCGCCGTGTCGATGTCCAGGTATGCACCGCGGCGACGACCACATCTCGGCGGCAAGTCGCGCGGTCTCTGGGCATGGCGCCGCCATTCACGCGAGATGACTCCATTTCTCGTGTTTTTTGCCGAGGGAAGAAACAAGGCGCTTCTTAAGTAGATGGGGTCTCGAGCGGTTGCCATCACGCGAATGGTTTTGCGCCGGTTTGCGTCCGTCGTTGGAACTTGTGAACAATCCATTAATCGTTGTGGAAGTTTAAATGACGGATTGTTGCAATGGTGCATCCGTTTTTCGAGTTTAGGCGTGGTTTTGGTGGATGCGTCGTGTGGTACGCAGAGTTGGCCGATGCGCTTTGGGGAGGCGAGATGTCGCCTAGAAGTAAGCCCTCTCTGCGGTCTCCACCTTGTGGAGTTTGGCTCGTGCCCAACGACGACATTGGAAAGCGGCCGGCGGAGTAACGAACAGTCTCTAAAGGTTGCGAGGAAGATGAGCAGGAGTTTTCTTTTTTGAAAGCAAGATGGGAGTTTTCTACTTCTCGTAATTTTTCTTTTTCTTTTCTTGTGGATCCTGTTTGTAAATGGGCCGGTGTAATGCGTTGAGATAAATACATTTTTCTTCTCAAAAAAAATCGCGTTGTGCAACGGTTTTTATTAGCGGCTACATATGCGTGCATATGTATGTGGTTAACAAAGTTGTATGCGTACAAGCTTCTAGTCATCATATATTTTCTCAAACTGAACAACCGGTCATCGATTTTAAGGTCATCACATTGTTTTAATACTACCCTAGCTAGTACATGATCACCAAAAAGTAAGTCAAAGCTTCTAGTCATCATATATTTTCTCAAACGAACAACCCGGTCATCGAGTTTGCATCATCACATTGTTTTAATACTACCCTAGCTAGTACATGATCACCAAAAGTAAGTCAAGACAAGATAACATCAATCACATTATTTAGTGTGTTGTCGGCATCGTAGGCAAGCCACCCCCGCTTCGTGTACTCAACACCAGCCTCAACAGCACGGCAAGCGAGCCTATGCATCATGAGCCTCTCGCTTCGCTCTCACCGATTCGGCCGGCGGCGGACCCGATGGTTCGGCGGCAGCTTCTACAAGCGGCCGGGGCCGTAGTCGGCCCCACGATGTCGGCCGCGGCGTTCGAGGCATGGTGGGCCATGGACTTTAGAGACTTCAATCACCTAAACGTGGCATCCATGGTCTTTGCTACAAAAGGTGGACACTACGGCCAAGACGACGTGATTGACCGCCCCATCGACCTCATACACTCCATCGGCAAACTCTTCGCCAAATGCTTGTCCCTCCGCCTAGTGCCGAGGATGGACGGTGAAGTGTAACCGGGGCGAACGCACGACATTCATCCGGGGCCGGGCGCGTCCACAACAACTCTTGATCGATCCGCATGGCCGTGTGTAAATGGCTATACGCTCGCGGGACGTCGGCTTTCCTGTTGAAGGTGGATCTCACCAAGGCTTTTCGACTTTGTCTCGTGGCCTTTTCTCTTGCGGGTTCTTGAGCACGGCCGGCTTCCCACAACGGGTGCGGTGGGTATCGGACATACTCTCCTCCGCGAGCACCAAGGTGTTGGTCAATGGAAGGCCGGACGCGTCGCATCCTCCACTCGGGGGCCTCGGGCAGGGCGACTCTGTCACCTTTGCTATTCGTCATAGTCATGGAGGTTCTCAACGCACTCCTTGCAGAGCTTGATCGGAGTGGGTAGCTCACCCCCATGCTGGCTGGGGTGTCTATGCTCAAAGCATCGGTCTACGCCGACGACTTGGTCATCTTCGTCAACCCCGAGACGGTAGATTTCGAGCGCATCAGGATTGTCCTGGAGTTGTTCGTGGGGGCTTCTGGTCTCTCAACCAACCTCGCCAAATGTTCGCTCACCCCAAACATTTGCTCGAGAGGACCAGATTTAGGAGATTCTACAAGTCCTCCCCACGGATCCAAAACTTCCCGATCACTTACCTCGGGGCGCCTCTATGGTCACCCGGTTGTCTAGGTTAGAGGAGCAAGCCACGATGGACAAGGTGGCCATGAGGATCCCCACCTGGAAGGGGGGTTGCTAAACCAGGCAGGAAGGAAGTCGCTAGCTCAATCAACCCTTTCGGCGATTCCGGTGCACGTCTCGATTTGTTGCGCGCTCTCCTCATGGGCGATCAAGCAGATCGACAAGCACCGTAGAGCCTTCTTGTGGGCGGGACCGACACGATGGCAAGTGGGAAATGCAAAGTTGCATGGCCCATGGTATGCTTCGCCACAGGACCGTGGTGGACTCGGGCTCACCGGACCTAACCATCCTCGGCCGCCCTCGGTGAGGTGGGAATGGACGCGCAGAACCTGCCGGACGCGCTTTCCTCCATATTTCCGCAAGGCCAGAGCGCAACATCGGCGGGATATTCGCCGCCTCGGTGGCGTGGTCATTGGTGATGGCGAGTGCACGGTGACGGACAAGCGCTGGCTACGGCGGAGCGTTCGCAATCAGCGCCAAACCTCTTCCGTGCAGTTTGTAGAGGCGATCAGCGAGCGGTGATGGACCCAAGACATCACCGCGTCTCTCTCTCTCTCTCTCTCTCTCTCTCTCTCTCTCTCTCTCTCTCTCTCTCTCTCGCAGCCTTGGGACTTGTGGAGTTTGTAGAGCTCGGGTACAAGGTCAATGAATCCAAGCGCAACCCGGGCGCTAGGGGACCGTTTCATCACGGAAGTGGACAACCTCGGGCGTCTACTCCTCGGCGTTGGCATATCGAGCTTTCTTCCTCGGATCCACCAAGCTGCTCGGTGCCAGGAGGCATGGCGGACTTCGCGCTGCCTAAGGTGAAGTTCTTCTTACGGATGGGGCTCCATGGACATCTGTGGGTGGCGAGGAGGCAGGCGCCATGGGCTACAACCCACCGATGGCTAGCGGCGTTGTGCTCACGATTGCACGAGACCTCCGACCACGTCCTGCGCCGCTGTGTGTTCGCCAAGGAGGTATGGCACCGCCTCCTACACCTTTGCCGGCCTGGACCACCTACGCCCGTCCCCGGCGACGACACGATGGTGTTGTGGTGGCTGGCCTCGCGTCGTCAAGTCCCTACTATCTTCAGGAAAGGTTTTGACTCCCTTGTGTCGTTGGTTTCGTGGGAGATATCCCGGAAGGAGAGGAACCGGAGAACTTTCGACGGTGTGTCGCGTACTCGGCATAGCTAGTGGCGCCATCCGGGTTGAGGCGGACGAGTGGGCAACCGCGGGTTACTCGAACCTGGCTCTGCTAATCGCGCCCATCGGACAGGGATAGTCCAAGTGTTCTTTTCTTTCCCACCCCCACGGGAGCAAAATCAGTTTATTTTTTTAAGTAACAGCCGCTTTGTTCGCCGTTTGAGAGCGATATTTGTTTTAGTGTGTTAAGCGCCCGTCGCCAATTGTTTTGGCTAACGTGCACTTCGTGTAAAAACTCTCACTTCTCTTAATATAATACGTGTCAAGGTGCACGATTCGAAAAAAATATATCCCACTCCATCTGTTTCAAGTTTCAAATTGTAAAGTTGTTTTGCCTTTTTAATTCATTATCCAAGCATACTCGAATATAGGTATTTTAGAAGACAAGAGATAATTTTATTTAAATAGCTAGTAGCAAAAATGGTAGTAGGTACTATATCTTTACTTGTTATTTATCAAATAATCATTTGATTAGCAAATAAAAGCAAGAACATATACATATTTTATCTTATTTGTTTATTTGTCCTAAGATCTTTAGAATATACTATATCACAGGACGGATGAGTTTTTTCTTTTATGAGGGAGATGAGCAATACTCCTATGTTTATACCTAGCCAAAAACAACTTACTATATGAGATAGAGGAACGATGAGACGTGTTTGAACCTGCATGAGCCCGACAAACTTATTAATGAGCCCACACACACAGTGAGAGCAACTCCAAAAGACTTAGTCATTGCCTATTATATAATCTAATTTAGAGAAATTATATCATAGTCATCAAAGGACACTGTAAGAGATAACTACTATTGTGATGATTTGTAACAGTTTATTTTATCACAATATATAGTATTACCATGTTAATTTATGATATATATGACACTATATTATCACAACCTATAAATCAACTCTCGGTTAGTTTTGAGTATTGACCCTGCGGCCATTTTTCATGGCTTCGCCGCTGGCCAGCACCCTCTCCTGATTGGTGCCGCCGCCGATCGACCGGATCTTTGATAAAAAAGATGATGACATGGAAGTTTCAAAAATATAGACAAGAGAATTTAGATAAACTGTTGTGGCACTCATACTTTTTAAGTGGATTTTCTATTTTATTTTACATAACAAGCTAAATCATGTAATTTGGGAACATAAGCTCGCTGCAAATGCATTACTCGATCGACTCTACAGTCTACACACCGCACGTTTCCATAACCAGCTCGATCATCTGTCCTCGCTTGCTCATCGCCAGCAGCTCCGGCGTACCGTATCTATGGCACCCGACTGGCCAACCTGCGATACCACAAGATGCCAGATTGCCAGGCCGGGATTCGTCGACGCCTGGCTAAGGATAGCGGGCGCCTGTTACAAGTTCAGCGGCCGCGCGGGACTGCGGGAGTTGACGTACAATTATCCACAACAAAAACACAGGTCGGCAAGTCCAGTCCATACATACGTGCCCTTGCGACGGATCATCGCCGCGACGCCGTCACGCACACCTTCATGGTTTCATGCTCCGTCCGTTAGTCCGTAGCGTTTACATATGTTTGTTACAGCAAGCTACTGCATGATAGACTAACCAAAGTGCTCCCTCTCCATTCTAAATAAAATAAAATATATAAACATTCTTTTTCAACCAGTCAGCAATCTCAAAGTTAGATTTATAGAAAATAATATATATATCAAGATTTATATCTCTAAATAAATTTATTATGAATATCTTTCATGATTAATAATCTAGTAAAAATCCAGTACACATACACATTACAATTAGGAATACCGTAGGACTAAAGATGTTGTCTCTATGTATTTGTTTTAGAAGCCCTATTATTCTATCAGAAAGAGGCCGAAGCCCACATAAGCTCCTTCATCTCCTGTAATCACTCGTTAACACAAGCCGATGTGACTGATCAGAAAACAATGCAAAAACTACCCAAAATAAAGATCAAGATAATTTTTTACATAACTTGTTGCATGAATCCACAAAACGTCTGCTGAGCCATTTTAAACAAATTGATAGAATCACTTATTCACTCTCTCTGCTACTAATTAGTCTCCCACTCACAGACAACGTCTTCCCATAATGTAGCATCCTTGCAAGTCCACAGCCCACCATCTAGTGGTGGCATAAGCTTCAAAGCATGTTTTCTACCTTTTCGCCAGTAGAATCTGTTGAAACTAATAGTTACCTTCTGAATTCCTGTTGCCTTTGTCAGTATCGATTGAATGAACTGAAATTCACAATCAGTTCCCCTCAACTTCTTAAACTCTACTTCCTGGAGATGAGCAAATAAAGAGAACTCATGGAATTTCCAATGACACGAGTTATTATCACATAAGGACTCCAATTCTGATCGGTTGTTCTGCAGTAAAGACCGTTGAACAAAATGTGCATTATTATTCCACGAATAAACAAAAGGCATTAAAATTTAAGAAACAAACTCAAATTTATTATATGTGGACTAATGGAAGAACATTGTTCTCACCTTTGTAATGAGGTAGCATAATATTAGGCTGAGAAATTTAATATTGGAGCATTGTGCAAGGAGACATGCTATGCCAGGTCCAGTTGAATGTCGTTCCCACATTTTAATATCAACTTTTAGTTGTGTCACATAAGGAAGAAATGGAATCCTGCCTTTGATTATGTCAATGGTTTGATACTTTGTCTGATTCAAAAGGTAAAACAAATAGAAAAATTAGAAAATGGAAAAAGGAAACATTGTCTAAAAAAAATAAATAGCAGATATGTTCATTTTATTCTTTGAGCAATTTTGATGCAAATTAAATCCATAGAACACATTCAAGTGCATGAATTGAACAAATAAATGAAGACACTAGCATTTTGATGGGCTGTCACTCTGAATGCATAAAACATACCTTTCGAACTTCAAAAGACACTTCAAGGCATCTAGTGGACCTGCAATATTGCAGGATATTAATGCTAGCATCGTTTCTATCCTCTGTTTGGGTTTTGGTGTCTCCATGTGAGACCATTTGAATCTTGAGGGTTCCCACGTTTGACAATTGGCCATGAACGTCATTAATATGCAAAGGTTGTTGTACCCAGAACCTGAGATTCTCCAACCTTGGAGCTGATACTGTGAACTCATTGAGATCAAAGGAGTCGACAATATGTAGAACTTGGAGACTAGGCGTCTTGAGCTCCAAGGATTGCAACTCATATATTGACTCTAGCGACAGCTCCAAAAGTGTGCAAGCCTCAATACACAACATCACTCCCATTGTAGATAACTCAAACTCAAACATCAATCTCCGAAGGCAAAGCCTCTGCAGGCGTGGGCAGCACGCCGATGACACGAGGCGAGAAAGGAGGTCACCACCATCGCCTTGGAACATTATGCCTTCGAGTAAAAAGATCTACAAGGGACGAGAAGACCACCGTGGAAGAAGGCAGTCGAAGTTGTACTGTCTCATTCAATATCAGATGCATGGTCTCCATCTTTGCATAGTTATCCATCTCAACAAGGGTCATCACCAGACGCTCGAATGGCTCGTCATCACGATCCATGTTCAAGCCCTGCCATGGCAGCCTCATTTTCAACATGAAAGATTACACTGCGTGCTGCACAGCATAAATGATCCATCCCTGTGCGGCTTCGATGAACAAGGGCACGAGCTGTTCCGTTTCATGTTCGGATATGTCGAACGAGATGGCCAGGTCGTCAACGAAAGCGGGCTCCTTTGCGGCGGTAGCACGAAGCGCGAGAGCGCCGTTGATGAAGGCAATGTACCTCTCGGCGGCAGCGTCTGAGCTGCAGAACCTTCGGCTGCTGTCGAAGACGAAGCGCAGAGCGGCGACCCCGTCCAGAGGCCACGCCACCGCCGCGAGAGCGCGTGGGTGCGCACGACGTTTTCGGCATTCCGTACCCGATCCAAGATGCGCAGGAGCAAGTCGTCGTTGAGGCCGCTGATCAAGTCCACGCCGCGGCCGCTGCCGCCGCCACCATCGCCGTCGCCGTGGCCGACGGATAAAGTCGCCGCCCTGCGTCGTTTCTGTCTGCGGCTTCGCACGCCCATCGTGAAGGACTGGCACGTGCGACCGGCTCACGGCAAGGGCCCGCGGGGCGTGACGCCGCAGCGGCCGCCACTCACTCCACTATCTCCGCCGCCGCCGTCGCCAGGGGAGGGATTGTGAGGTAGGGTTTGCGGAGGGGATTTTTGACTGGAATGACCGAATGAGGGAGCGACGAGCCTACGAGGACGACGACGTGAGCCGCGTCCGATAATCTGCAGCCTGGCAGTTGAGGTAAGACTTAATTCGGCCCAATTGGTGAGGTTGCAGCCTCTCCCGATCCGCCCAACTGCTGATGGGGGGTAGCCGTGTACGTGTTCCTGGACTGCACTGGCCACAGCATACACCAACTTGTCATGGATGCAGCCGTGTTTGATGATAGTGCTCTCGTAATTGGAGAATAAGTTGTAGGTTTTGGTAGCTTGGCGTGCGGATGGCGAGAACTTTTTAAATTTTAATTTGGCAAATCAGTATACGTATAGTATCATTAATTAATATAATTAAATTGATTATTGGCAGAGAATAATCCCCTATTTGTTCGGCAAGTTCTGTATGTCGGAGTTCAATTCCAAGGTTAGCGTCAAATCAATTAGCTTACTATCCATTCATGATTCATTCATCAATATAGTATATATATGTATATGCTCCATTGCTGCTAGCTTTGTTCAGATGATAATTAATTAAAGGGTACTCCTATACGTAGCTCGTTCACGTACCTTAGACTATCTCCAACACACACCCATCTGTGCTTTGAGTCGTGTACAGTAAAAAGGCCAAGGACCTGAAACATCGTCTGGTCCAGCAGCATACCCATCTTCGTCGCTTTCCCTTCTTTCTCCTTCCTCTCGCACCAAATCCGAGTTCCAGACACCGCCTCATGTGTCGGGTCTGCTTGGGCTGGTGGAGCGCCGTTGCGGCCCCGACCATTGTCTCAGCGTGCGTGTAGGTGGGCGCCAACGACGACCTCATCTATCTCGTGCAGTTCGGAACCAGCGCTGCCTCCTACGGCCCCACCATGGCGATGGTGCCAGGGGATTTGGGTCGAGGAGAGAAAATGCGCATATTTGCCTTCCCTTTCTCCTTCGACGCATTGTGCGTCCTTCGAATGCGTGTACTGTTGGACTGCAATTTCTCCCTATATGTGACGCATTTTGGGTTTGGGTGGCCTAATGGGTAGACTATTGGAGATAGTCTCGACGTGATTTGCCTTTCCTAATAATCAAATCAATTACCTAATCCAGCCTCACAAGCCAGAACGAAATCGTCAATGCAACCAACCAACCAGCACGAGGGCTCTGGTTGCATTGCTATTGTTTTTATTTAATCCTGCCGTTAAGAGTAGTCAACGCTTGAGTTTATCAGCTCGGAACAAATAAAAAATCTTCACAACACACAAGCCCAAGTCTTCAAGCGACGTCACGCTCACGCCTGTAGCCCGTACGGGTGCACATGCGTACATAATCTTATTAGGCGTTACTAAATTTGTAGTAAAATAGTTTATATTAGTTTTAAAATTTATTTATTATAAAAAGTATCATATAATTTTCTAATAATATTATTATAAACAATGCGAATATTATTATATATTCTATATTTATTTAGTGAAACTTACGAGCTCTAGATTGATGAGGTTGTACATAGCTTATATTATACAGTAGTTAATTAGTTGCTCGACCATTATGATTTTTAAATAAAAAAGCCAGGAAACCGGATTTTTAAAAAAAAAACTATTTGCTTTATATTTTTAGATTTGGATGCTGGGAGGAAATTATAGGGTCACGTCGCGACTATAGATTTCCATGCGCCCGCGCCCCGGCCGGCAAGACGCAGGCACGCTGTTTGGCCCGCCCGAAAGCACGCGGACGGCACGGTGGTCGACGGGCCCGCACGTACCCGACGCGGGGCAGCGATGCGGGCTTGGGCCGACCCTCAAGCACGGGGCACGCACGGCCCGCACGCGTTAGAAAGGGGAGGCCTAGTGGCAAATATACTAGTGATAATATTGTACATATTTAGTATATTAGTCCCGATATTTTTATTTTTGGTATAATATTATACATATATTTGGTATAATATTGTACAAATATCTGAAATCTGTGTAAAAATGATCATGTTTGAGTGTTTTTAAAAATCGGCCCGTGGGCCGCACGACGTACGGCATGGCACCGGCGACGCGATTTGGCGATGGGACGGCCTGGGCTCGAGGTCGAGCCGCGGCCGGTGCGCGCCCGACCCGCGAGCACGCGGCGTGCCTTATGCAAGCGGCGAGCGCGATCGAGGCAGTACGGGCCGCACGCACGCCCCGTTGAAATCTATAGTCGCGACTGGTCTCAATTGTCCCTGATGACGCGTCCTTTGAATGCGGACACTCCCGCCCCGTTCCGTTGCTCGAAAGCTCCCACACTCGGCACTTACCACTGCACGCAAGCGTAATACATCGCCGTGTTTAGAGCCCCAATTCCTCCTCAAATTTCACTATACAAAAAGAAGATTCTTCATCACATCAAAATGCCGGCACATGTATCGAGGTACTAAATGTAGGTAAAAAATTAAAATAATTATACAGTTTAGATGTATATTCATTGGCGATTCTTTTAAGCCTAGTTACGCTTATGATAGAATAATATTTACCACTAACAAACTTAAACGTGCTACAAATGTATCATATATGACATGCATGTCCCATCCGTCTAAAATTTTTACACCAAATTTGGTGATCTAAACACACCATAGTACTTTTTTAAAAAATGAAACGTGACTGACACATCGCCGTACCGTATGTAACCTCCCCTCCAGTCGTGCGCCATCGCTCGCTTGCTCATGGATCACACTCGTAAGCGCCACGGCAGCTCGCCGTGTAGATTTTTCTTTTTCGATTTTAATTGGATTTGTCCGCACACGTAGCATCACGGCATCAGACCAGTACATCCGGGTTGTCGACTATTCTTCGCATGCGCAACAGTGGACGAAGAAAGTGGGTGATCAAGCCGCCCTCATGCATCAAGTCCGTCATGTCTCCCGCCGTTTGACGACCGCATTGGGTGCACGGCTTGACGGATCGCCGTCACCGGGCCGACATGCGCATGTTTTGCACTGCAGCCACACATGTTTCATTTTCAGCCACACATGGATACTTGGATCGGCTCGCCTCTTCTCGAGTGGTGAGTCGTCTCCGTCGGCTACTTGATAGATCGGCTTTGCCTTGCCTCCGTTCCGTTCCATGTGTGAATTGGAGGTAGTTGTGTGTTCCGTTGCTGCCTTGCTGCAATGCGTCGTCCCGATCTCCTCTGAAAGCACATCAATTGTGAAGATCCCATAGAGACCATATCTCTAGGATGAGTATGGCACTACTGTTTTCTCTTCTTCAACACGCAGCAGAGCTGCATATCATTATATTATAAGATAAGAAGAGGCGCCACTTCTTCTTGGCTCACTCATTATGTTCTGTAAAGAACAGGGGGCGGGCCTATTTTAATTCAAGGGTATTCAATTGAATACCCAAAATTTTAGACAAAAAGAATTATATGTATAGTATACACATGTATATGTATTATAGAAAATGAAGAAAATAGAGTTAAAACGAGTATAGAAATTTTGAATACCCTCATGTTTTGAATACCCAAGTTAAAAATCTTGGGCCCACCAATCGTAAATAATAGCTTTTTATATATTATTTTTTATTCTGCCGAGTCCTAATACAAATGCTACTTTTGCATAAATTAGTATTAGTAATCTTTGAGTAACTTTTTATATTTATATTTTTCTATGAAGTCACATTTTTTTTCTTTTTGAAAAATGTGGGATTGTAAGGAAAAATACCAATTTTCTTTCCTTCTTGCATTAAGGTATTATAACCGATCCAGGTTTTCTTTCTTTCTTTTAATACAAAAGCACACAACTCTCCTGTGAATAAGTCAGATTTCTGGCTACTCAAATTTATTTACTTTTGTTGTAATAATGGAATGTCATCTTTCTTCTCTGTTGACTAGATAGTCAGTAAATGCATATGTACAGAATTGATGCTTTACAATAGTAACAAGAATTACAATTTTGTAGGCAGTTTCAAGGCAATTCGTTTCAAGGTCCAATTCCAGCCACTCTTTCTAATGAATCTAATCTCGTCCAACTAATAAACTTGTAAGTAATGGCGAGAGTAACTAAGTATTGTTCTCTAATTGTAATTTTACTATCTGGAATTATGAATTACCTATTTCTATTGTGCAGACGAATAGGTGACATAGTAAATGGAAGTTCCTCACTGACATTCATCAGTAACATGACATCTTTTGAACACATTGTATGGATAACTTTTGTCATCACTTAATGACTCAAACTATGTCTTGATTTTTTTTGAAGTGTTATGTCTTGATATTCGATATGGTGCAACCAAGGTACTAAAGCCAAATATACTCTTTGGCATGCTTCCTTGCAGAATTTTGAGGAATTGCATAATTCTGATAGCCTGCCAGTGAATTGCATAATTTCTATGCTGCTATCTTGGAGCCGCCTCTGGTGTCTTCTAAGACGAGGTTCCCACCGCCTCGCCTGAGCTTGAGGTCCCGCCAACAAGAGATCGAAGATTTGGTGTGTGTGCCGGCGCACGCCACTTATCAAGTCGGGTCCGGCTCCCTCAGCGCACAATCCGCCTCCACGCGACGCCTGCGTCGCCGCAGTGGTCATATATCGCTGCACGACCAAGGGCCTCTAATGCGACTTTTGCAGGCCTAGATGCTCTTGCTTTGAAAGTTGGGCAATGACGTGCCGATGAGAGAGGCTCCAGCCGTTGTTGAGGAGATGGTCAAGGACACCTTCAGGGGTGGTATGCCGCCGCTAAGCGGCGCCGTTTAAATGCTTCTTGAGGAGGGACTGTTCGATCTCTCCGCCATGGACCTTAACACCGAGGGCCTCGACGCAGGAGGTCGCTTAGCCATGCCTCTACGGCGGGTGGTTTTGTCCGCAAGTCAGTCCAAATGTAATCCCCGCATTTGTATCCGGTAGTAGTTAGGTTTCGCCTCAGTAATTGTTTGGTTACCGCTGCATCTTGTTGTTTGAACTTTATTCTCGCTTTAATGAAAACGCTAACAACAGCTAGAAGTCTTCAAAAAAAAAAAAAAAAAAACAGTTTGCAATGTTAAACTTATTGTAAGGCATTTTGTTTCTTTCCGTCTCCAGCCAAGAATGATTTGTGCAAATATGCTTCAATAAACTGCTATGGATTATGCTTTGTTTAATTACTTCCCTCTTGTTCTCCGTTTTCCGGATTTGAGTTTTAAAATATCACAGGCCAAGTTCCAGAAGCCCTTGTGAATCTGAATTCACTCAACTTCTTGTATAGTTTTTTTACTGTCTTCAGCTTACTCCTTCCATTTGAAGATATTCATTGTTCATGTTGCTAATGCTAGCATATTTGTTCTCACCAGATTTCTCGGTAACAGTAGTCTTTCAGGAAGCCTGCCGAGCTCTATAGGAACTTCTCTTGAAAATTTGTATGGCATTGAAGTCCAATTTTGTTTGTGCAATATGAAAGCAGGGATGCATTTATCTGTAATATTTTACCTCTTATCTTTTTCTGTAGACTTTTTCTTACAACCAGCTGCCAGGCAACTTTTCCTTCTTGTACTACTGAAAACAATTTGCAACTGTGAGTACTGAGTTCTGAAACTTCAAGTGACGACGTGAACCATATCCAACCTAATTTGGTCAATTCAACCCAGCCTAGATTATTAGACTTATCGTATATACTAGAACTGGTCGGCGTTGCCGCCAGGCCATTAGGACCGTGATATTTTGAAATCGTAAATAATTATTTGTTGTGAATTGAATTCAAAAAATTATTAATATTGTATTCAACATAGGCTTTGTTTTATTTTTTACAAAGTATAAATGTTTATAATCTACTTACATAAGTTTTGTTTTAGTGTATATATATTTTGGAGGCATCATGATGAAGGTATTTTATTTATATGTTTTTCTTTGGTTTTTAAATGGAACTATCATATCATTTTTTTATATGATTGGTAATAATGTGAAGTGTGTTGGGTTAGGGTGATTGGATAAGTATTGAGGTTAGCTATTTGTTAGTTTAACTATATGAATGTAGTAAGTAATATTTTGCTTTTTGTTGTTGAAACGGAACTATCACATTTTTTTGAGCAAAAAGGGTTAAAAGTATTTATTAAAGAAGTAGTGGAAGCTTAACATGATGTTATTTTCTCATGAGGAGTGGCAAAAATGTTCAGTTAAAAGTTTGTACTTAAACATGCTCTATTATGGATCCCTTTGCATAGATTTATTTATGAGGATTCAAAAATGGTTTGATTTTTATTTTATGATTTTTCCTTTGATTTATTATGTAATTTCATAGTTTCACAAACTTTGTTCGTAAAAGAAAAAAGATTTATAGAAAAGGAAACCTGCTTTGAGCTGTATTCGGCCTAGGCCCATTTAGTAGGAAAGTCAGCCCAAGTGAGAAGGCATGCCGGTCTGGACTGCGGGTTGATTTCAGCAAAGTTGAGGGCATTGTTACAAAAACATTTGGGAGAGGAAGATGGACTGCGGGTTATATTTATTAGAGTTCAAGGGTTTTTTGTAAAATGGTCGGGACTTGCCTGATCTGAAGCCGTTCGTCAGCCGATCGGATTGACCGAGGGTGGCTTCGCGACGTGGCCACGCTGGTGTGCCTTCTTTTGGTGCACAAATCGATAAGAGAAAGATATACATGCTTAAACATGGATTCCTGGTACGTCTGAAATGCTGTTTTTGTTTATCTACATTATATAATTTTTTAAATCTTACAATTGTAATATACATATGATTAAGAATCTATATTTTAGAAACCTTAGAGACCAGCACAATAAACTGAATCAATTATCTGTCCCTACTTATATTGATTTATGCTTAAACCAAACAAACTTTCAATATGCTATCAATTGTAATAATTTTTCTGTGTTTCATTCTACATAGGAACTTGGTGGCGAAAAAATTTCGTGATGAATAGGTTAGCTCATTTTTCTGATATCGCCTCAAGTTCTCCAGTACAATCATTATGTTCTCTCAGCATATAGATTGGATTCATAATGCCAATGCTTTACATCTGCAGTCCAGCACCACC